>CM075962.1:2963525-3181025 GCA_038048745.1 Coluber constrictor foxii | reverse complement strand
AGGTATGGTCTTACTAAGGCTTTACAGAGTAGTATTAGTACCACTCTATAATAATATAATATAATATAATATAATATAATATAATATAATATAATATAATATAATATAATATAATATAATATAATATAATATAATATAATATAATATAATATAATATAATATAATATAATATAATATAATATAATAATATAATATAATATAATATAATATAATATAATATAATATAATATAATATAATATAATATAATATAATATAATATAATATAATATAATATAATATAATATAATATAATATGACTCAGGGTGGCTTACAATGCATTAAGCAATAGCCTTCATACTTTTATATATACCTGCTGAGTAGGGCTTTCGGCCCCCGCTAAGCGGTATTTTTTTTAATACAAAGTCAGCTTATTGCCCCCACAATCCGGGTCTTCATTTTATTTACCTCGGAAAGATGGAAGGCTGAGTCCACCTTGAGCCTGGTGAGATTTGAACTCGCAGTAATTGCAGGCAGCTGGCAGCTAAGTGCTACTTAAGTGCTACTTAACAATACTTTAGTCCGCTGTGCCACCATTTATTTATTTATTTTATATTTATTTTGTTATATTTATTATGTTATGTTATATTGTATATTGTACATTGTACATTGTATATTGTATATTATGTTAGTTTTTCTTTAAGCCAGGTTTTTCCTACATAACCAAGAATTACGCACTATGCAGCACAAAATCTGCTGGCTGCCAGAATGAAAAGAAGGAAAAAAAGTCCCAGAAAGTAGTGAATGTGATTTCACTCAATTAGGGTTGCAGAAAAATCTTGGTTACGTAGGAAAAACCTGGCTTAAACAAAAAACACACATAAAATCTACAAAAAGTAAGAAAATAGATATATTATATTATATATTATATATTATTATATATTATTATATATTATTATATTATATTATATTATATTATATTATATTATATTATATTATATTATATTATATTATATTATATTATATTATATTATATTATATTATATTATATTATATTATATTAATTATATTATTATTAATATATTAATATAATATAATATAATATAATATAATATAATATAATATAATATAATATAATATAATATAATATAATATAATATAATATAATATAATATAATATAATATAATATAATAGTAAATATAGGATAGGATAGAATAGGAATAGACAGAGTTGGAAGGGACCTTGGAGGTCATCTAGTCCAACCCCGTTTAGGCAGCAAACCCTACACCACTTCACATATAGGCTGTGTCAGTAGGTGGAGAAAAACAGACACTTGAAAACTATCTATGGGCCTCACCACACCTTCACGATTCCACAACCCTCAATGCCCCCACCCCCATGTGGACCCCCGTTTACTCCCCAAATATTTTAGCCTCAAATCACACACCGGACACCATTTTAGGTGCTCCCATCGTTTATTGAAAAGGATTGGAGGAGCCATTGCACAGAGGCAATTAAACTCCCAGTTAAAAAGAGGGTGCAGAAGAAGACTCACAAGAGGAATTCGGCAGTCACTTCCACGTGTCGCTTGTTGACCGGGTTACTAGTAAATTAATCGAATTTCAATTAATTTACTTAATAAAGCTTGGAGGGTTGTTATTCAGGCCCAGGATTGGAGCATCAACTTTTGGGCGGTCGTCGAGAGATATGGGGCCAGCGATGAAGAGGCCGCCCTTAGAAGATGAGGTTTTTAGTACATGTCCAAGTCAGCCCGAGATGGGACGATGGCTTCCACCTCATTGAGATCTTCCAGAACTTCTTGGAGATCCACCAGGCAGTCGTTGAAATACTCCATCCCGAACTCCATGACCTTCTTGAGTAAGGACAATGTCGGAAAGAAATTCAGGTGGCCCAATTTCTCCTGAGCTTCGGGATGAGATTCTAACCACGCCAGGTACTGATGCTGGAAGCGGAGGAAGTCGTGAAGCCCCTCGAAGAGGTTGAGGGTCTTCTGTGGCTCCAGATCTTCTAAGCCTTGTTGTACGACGGCCAGGTATTTCACGCAGTTTTGTCCCTCCCAGTCGTCTTCTTCCAGCTGCTCCAGGAAACCTCGGAGCCTCCAGAAGCTGTGGTAGATCTTCCATGGAGTAAGGTGGACCAGCATCCTGAACAAGGGAATCAGGGTCTCCAAAACTCCTCCTTCTGAAGGCTTCTTCTTCCACTCATCCGAGGTGAGGAGAAGGCCGGTGCTATGTATCCCCTTCAAAAGGGTGGAGAATTGGCCAAGGAGGAAGAAGAAGCCCGTGTCTTCTAAAATCTCCAGCATGGTTGGGACGCTGCCGATGATGCTGGCAGCGAAGGAGTGGTCCCATTTCTCCGTGTCGTTCGGGGCCAAGGACACGCCGAGAAATCGAGTCGAAAATCCCACCACGTCCAGAGCCCCCGGCAGCGGGTTCAAGCTCTCTAAGTATTCCTCCTGCCACATGGTCTTGACCTGGTCCACACTAGGAAATTTCAGGAGAAATGGACATCACAAGAGTTAACAGAGCCTGAAGGGACCTTGGAGGTCATTTAGTCCAACCCCCTGCTCAAGTAGGAAACTTTATATCATTTCAGACAAATGGCTGTCTGGTCTTTTCTTAAAAACCTCCGGTGATGGAGTGCCCACAACTTCTAGAGGTGATCCTTTCTTTCTTTCTTTCTCTTTTTTCTTTCTTTCTTTCTTTCTTTCTTTCTTTCTTTCTTTCTTTCTTTCTTTCTTTCTTTCTTTCTTTCTTTCTCTTTCTTCCTTTCTTTCTCTTTCTTTCTCTCTTTCTTTCTCTTTCTTTCTTTCTTTCTTTCTCTCTCTCTTTCTTTTTCTTTCTTTCTTTCTCCCTTTTTCTTTCCCCCTCTCTCTCCCTCTCCCTTTTTCTTTCTTTTTCTCTTTCTTTCTTTCTTTCTCTTTCTTTCCTTCCTCCCTCTTTGTTTCCCTCTTTTTTTACCTTTCTTTTTTTCTCTCCCTCTTTCTTTCCCTCTCTCTCTCCCTCTTTATTTTTCATTTCTCCCTCTCTTCCTCTCTCCCTTTCTCCTTCTTTCTCTTTCTTTCTCTCTCCCTCTCTTTCTCCTGCCTCTTTTTTCTTTTTTCTCTCCCTCTCTCTTTCCCTTTCTCTCCCTCTTTATTTTTCATTTCTCCCTCTCTTCCTCTCTCCCTTTCTCCTTCTTTCTCTTTCTTTCTCTCTCTCCCTCTTTCTTTCCCCTCCCTTTTTTCTTTTTCTTTTTTCTCTCCCTCTCTCTTTCTTTCTCTCTCCCTCTTTATTTTTCATTTCTCCCTCTCTTCCTCTCTCCCTTTCTCTTTCTTTCTCTCTCCCTCTTTATTTTTCATTTCCCCCTCTCTTCCTCTCTCCCTTTCTCCTTCTTTCTCTCTCCCTCTCTCCCTCTTTCTTTCTCCTCCTTTTTTTCTTTTCTCTTTTTTTTCTCTCCTTCTCTCTTTCTCTCTCCCTCCCTCCCTTTCAAACCCCTTTCTCTGAAGTATAGCCGGGTACTAGGAATTCATGGAAATACGGGTAGTCCTCAACTTATGACCACAATTGAGCCCAACGTTTCTGTTGCCAAGGGAGAGATTTGTTAAAGGAACTTTGCCCCCATTTTGCGACCTTTCTTCCCGCTGTTGTTAAGTGAATCCCTGCAGTTGTTAAGCGAGTAACATCATTGTGAAGTGAATCTGGCTTCCTCGTTGACTTTGCTGGTCAGAAGGTCGCAAAAGGGGACCCTGCATCCGTCATAAATATGAACCAGTGGCCAAACACCTGAATTTTGATCCCATGAATGCGGCAGTGGTCACGTGTGTGAAAAATAGCCCTGAGTCACCTTTTCCCAGTGCTGTTGTAACTTCGGTCACTCAATGAACCGCCGTAAGTCGAGGACTACCTGTATTATGGCTTGCCACGCTCTTTTGTGGAATGCATTTCCACAAGATGGACACCTACTGGGATGGCTTAAAAAAAATCAATAACAACTTTTGCTGTAACAGACAAGGATCGTGCCAAACGTTTAATAAATGTAAATTGAAAGCTATTCTGTGGGGGTCTCCTTGGTGCTCTCTAAGCTGGCTTGTTCTCTTACAGACTTTTCATCACCCAACTAGGTGATGTCATCAGTGCAGGAGGAGGAGGAGGAGGAGGAGAACTCTGGAGTCCTTGGAGTGGTCCTCAGCTGGGTTCTTTTGCGGTAGATGTTTCATGATCCAACTAGGGAACATCAGTGCTAGAAGGGAGAAGGAGGAGGAGGGAGTGAAGGAAAGGGGGGGGGGAGGAGAGGAAGAAGGAGAGAGAGAGAGAAAGGGAGAGGAATAGAGAGGAGGAGGAGTGAAGAAAAGGAGGAGGAGAGGGAGGGAAAGAGAGAAGAATGGGGCAGGAGGAAGGAAGGGAGAAGAGAGGGAAAAGCAGAGGAATGGGAAGGAAGGAAGGCAGAGGGGAAAGGAGAGGAATGGGGAGGAGGAAGGAAGGAAGAGAGAGAAAAGGAGAGGAATGGGGAGGAGGAAGGAAGGGAGAAGAGAAAGGGAAAAGGAGAGGAATGGGGAGGGAGGAAGGAAGGAGGAGAGAGGGAAAAAGAGAGGAATGGGGAGGGAGGGAGGGAGGAAGGAAGGAAAGGGAAAAGGAGAGGAAGGAGAGGAATGAAGAAGAGAGGGAAAAGGAGAGGAGTGGGGAGGAGAAAGGAAGGAAGAAGAGAGGGACAAGGAGAGGAGTGGGGGAGGAATGGGGAGAAGGAAGGAAGGAAGAAGAAAGAGGGAATGGGGGAGGAATGGGGAGGAAGGAAAAGGAAAGAGGGAAAAGGAGAGGAATGGGGAGGAGGAAGAGAAAAAAGGAGAGGAATGGGGGGAGGAAGGAAGGGAGAAGAGAGGGAAAAGGAGAGGAATGGGGAGGGAGGGAGGAAGGGAGGGAAAAGGAGAGGAATGGGGTGAAGGAAGGAAGGAAGAGAGGGATAAGGAGAAGAGTGGGGGAGGAAGGAAGGAAGAAGAAAGAGGGAATGGGGAGGAAGGAAGGAGAAAGGAAAAAGGAGAGGAATGGGGAGGGAGGGAGGGAGGGAAAAGGAGAGGAATGGGGAGGAGGAAGAGAAAAAAGGAGAGGAATGGGGGAGGAAGGAAAGGAGAAGAGAGGGAAAAGGAGAGGAATGGGGAGGGAGGGAGGGAGGGAAAAGGAGAGGAATGGGGTGAAGGAAGGAAGGAAGAGAGGGACAAGGAGAGGAGTGGGGGAGGAAGGAAGGAAGAAGAAAGAGGAAATGGGGGAGGAAGGAAGGAGAAAGGAAAAAGGAGAGGAGTGGGGGAGGAAGAAATGAAGGAAGGAGAAAGAGAGAGAAAGGGATGAAGAGAAGAAGGACGACGACTCTGGTGATGTTTGCTACCCTTGTTTGCACTGAAGCTGTTACCTAATTGGGTTGTGAAACTTTTGCAAGAAGAGCAGCCAGCGGAGGGAGCCCGAGGGACCCCACTGTTCAATCCTGAGCTTCACGTATTCTGATCTCTCAGGCAGAATATATATTTCTCACAAGAGAAGAAAAAAATATGCATAGGGAAAAAGTAAATTCAGCTGAGCTAGCCATGTCAACGGCTTCCCACGAAGAGAAGTGGCTTTGCTTAATCTCACTTCCTTCGAGAAATCCTCCTCGATTTCTCCTGCCTCTTCTCTTGAGCTCTGGGAAGGTTTTTTTTATTTAGGCTCAAAAGTAGTAAAAAGAAACAAAAACCAGGAAGGTAGATTTTTTTTTCACCCCTGTAGAGTGAATAATCGAATTGTTCTAAACATGGCTTGTAGTAACTCAACCGGTCATGTCAAAAATGGTCTGCTTGGCAGGGGGTTGGGGGGTTGGACTGGATGACCTTTAAGGTCCCTTCCAATTCTGTAAATGTCAGGCAAAAAGTGGAGGTTGCAAATACAACATTTCACTGAATTCGGTGCTTTTTTCCCTTGTTTATCCTGCAGCCCTCTCTTCCCCCTTTATTTTGCCTTGGGTTCCATTTATTATAATAAATTCGAATACTAATCTTAAAAACAAAAAGGAGAAATTCATGGGGAAAAAACACCCCCAGTCTATTAAGGGCTCCAGCTTGAAGGCCATGTGCTCCCAAATGGCAAGGAAGACAAAGACAGACAGACAGACAGACAGACCCCTAGGGATAATAATTAAAAAAAAACACCACAAAAAGGAGAAACTGTTAACGCATTAAAATTTTGCAAAATGCTCTGCTGAGCTGCAATTTAAAAGAGATAAGTTTAACAGAACTTATTCCAAAGGCAATAATAAACCAACATTTAACCAAAAACAGGTGAAAAAAAAACCTACTGGAGTCCCTACTTACTTATTTTTCATTAAACCACAGTTGCTTTCGAAGTCAAACCCAGCCCTTATTTGGGGGCGTGGGGGGGGGGGGACGGAACCATGAATCAAATCAATCCACTTACCTGCCTGCCCGCCCTCACCTGCCTGAAGACCCCAAACAAGCTCCAAGGGAAAAGGGAAGAGAAGGGGCTCCTCATGGCTCTTTTAAAGGACTTCTACTGATTGGGAGAAACCAAACCTTTGGGGGAGGGAGTGGGGGGGGGCTTCACAAAGCAGGAACTCCAGGCTGGGGACTTGATCCTGCAAGGATTTCTGCAGAACATCTCAGCTACTTCCAAGCCCAACTGTTGCATCTCCGCAAGGAGAATTGAACCTTGGGAGATAGGCTCCAGTTGCTGGTCCACTGGTTGGGTGACTCCCCAAAGGGGCATTTGGAAGAGTGTTATTCTCTCAACCTTGGCAACTTCAAAGAAGGGTGGACTTCAACTCCCAGAATTCCCTAAGCGGGCTTTGTTAAAGAAAGGGCAAACCCCATTTCCTTCTAACACTGATGATGTTCCTTAGTTGGGTTATGAAACGTCAATCCAGTTCAGGGAGGACGGAGGACCTCGCATTTCTCCTCCTCCTCCTCCACAAACCTTTTGCTGGGTGGGGAATTCTGGGAGTCGAAGACCACCCCTCTTCAAAACGCCGAAGTTTGAGATACCCTGGTCTTAAAAATTCAACCATTCGTGACTCAGATCTACTTTGTATGGGGAATGTCCGGGGTGGGGCTGTAGATGCCCTTAACGTTGGGGTGGGGGATGGTTTGGTGGTGTGAAGAGGGTACATCCTCATTTCACTCATTTATGTGCCTTTTTATAGCAGAGGACTGAAGACTTTGAGTCAGTTCTAATGCCGTAAAACAGAGGTCTTCAAACTTGATAAGCATGGTTCATTGATTAAGGTATTGTTTTCTGTTAGATCGTTTGTCTGGGGTTAATCCCTGCTTATCTCGGTTTATAGGCTGCAGGGCAAGTTACAGTATAGATCAGAGGTCTTCAAACTTGGCAGCTTTAAGACTTGTGGACTTCAACTCCCAGAATTCTCCAGCCAGGTATTGTTTTCTGTTATATTGTTTGTCTGGAGTTAATCCCTGCTCATCTTGGTTTATAGGCTGCAGGGCAAGTTACTGTATAGATCAGAGGTCTTCAAACTTGGCAGTTTTAAGACTTGTGGACTTCAACTCCCAGAATTCTCCAGCCAGCTGGCTGGAGAATTCTGGGAGTTGAAGTCCCCAAGTCTTAAAGCTGCCACGTTTGAAGGCCTCTGTTGTAAAGCCACGAATGCATCCACACCATGAAAATACCGCCATTAAGAGGAACAGTGCCAGGACAGGGTGCGTTTGTGCAGTGGATCTATTTGTGCCACGGGTTCAAGATATCATGTTTAACCCTGGCTGATTTTTTTTACAGGTTAGCATGTTGCTTTATTGCGTTTCACTGCTACGTTGTGATTCAGGAGGCATCTACTGGAGGGTCAGAAGAGCGAAGTAGACAACCCCAATCACACAATCAACGCTTTGCCTTCTTGGTCAGGTGCGTTGGCCAAGCGACCCCAGAGCTTTCTCGTCCCAATCCCACCCTTAAAATTTCCATCGCTTTGAGTCCGCACGATGGAGAGTCCCCCGTGGCCTCCTGCCTCTTCTCCTGAAGTCTTGGAAGATTAGGTTAGAAGACTTCCAACTCTGGTTATCCTGTGAAGATGACCCAGGAATTTCTTGCTTCCAAGAAGCTCCGTCAGAAGTTCCACTTTGGTAGACCGAACCAAACGTAACCACCACTTACTACAAAGATACTCATTCTGGCATGGTTGAAGCTCTTTATTGTCACATACAAACTCACCACATTTTGGGTATCGTATTTGTCTGTTTGTTTATTTATTTCCTTTTTTTAAAAAATTAGATTTATATGCCGCCCTTCTCCGAAGACTCAGGGCGGCTTACAATGCGTTAAGCAATAGCCTTCATACTTTTGTATATTTATACAAAGTCAGCTTATTGCCCCCACAAACTGGGTCCTCATTTTACCCACCTTAGAAAGGATGGAAGGCTGAGTCAACCTTGAGCCTGGGGAGATTCGAACTGGTGTAATTGCAGACAGCTGGATGTTAATAACAGGCTTTAGTCTGCTTTTAGCCTGTTGAGCTATCCAGGCTCATTTGATTTATATTTGATTTATACAGCCACCCACTCACTCCCAGTGACCCTGGACTGTTTAAAAAAAAATAAGAACCCAATATACAAAACAATTGTAAAACAATAGTTACTCCCCCATTCATATGAAGGCTACATATCTGCTGATGTTGACTCTGGAAAGAGTGCAGAGAAGAGCCACCGAGAGGATGAGGGGACTGGAGGCTAAAACATATGAAGAACGGTTGCAGGAACTGGGCATGACTAGTCTGATGAGAAGAAGGACCTGGGGAGACATGATAGCATCTTCCGCTATCTCAGGGGCTGCCCCAAAGAAGAGGGAGTCAAGCTATTCTCCAAAGCACCAGAAGGCAGGAGAAGAAGCAATGGGTGGCAACTCATCAAGGAGAGAAGCAACTTAGAACTAGAGAGAAATTTCCTGACAGGGAGAACAATTAATCAGTAGAATGACTTGCCTCCTGAGTTTTGGGTACTCTAACCCTAATCCTTCCTTCCTTCCTTCCTTCCTTCCTTCCTTCCTTCCTTCCTTCCTTCCTTCCTTCCTTCCTTCCTTCCTTCCTTCCTTCCTTCCTTCCTTCCTTCCCAATAGCAACACTAAGAAGGGTTGGAAGTCAATCCCTCACTTCCCTTTTTCTTTCTTTCTTTTGGGGGGTTTCCAATTCGGTTCCTGTTACTTCTTTCTTTCTTTCTCCTTGTATCTCATACCCCTCCCCTTAATTTCCTATTTTTTCTTCTCTTCTTTGTACTTTATATAATAAAATAAAACCTTAATATTTAGGACCTGGGTACTTACGAGATCGCCTTCTGCTACCGATAGCCTCCCACCGGCCAACACGCTCCCACAGAGAGGGACTCCTCAGGGTGCCATCGGTCAAACAATATCGACTGGCGACACCCAGGGGGAGAGCCTTCTCTGTGGGGGCACCCGCCCTCTGGAATGATTTGCCCCGGAGATACAGAGGATCCCTGACTATGCACTTTTCGCCGTGCCCTCAAGACGTTATTTTTCCAACAAGCTGGGCTGGCCTAAACATGAATTTTAATGGTTATCTTATTTTAATGATATTTGGGGCCAAATTATTTAATACGTTTTTAAATTGTTTTTAAATTTTGTATCTAGGTGTGTTTTATTGTTGGCTGTGCACCGCCCTGAGTCCCTTGGGAGAAGGGCGGTATAAAAATTTAAATAAATAATTAAAATAAAATAAAATCCAGGAGCCTGGATAGCTCAGCAGAGCTTAAGCACTGTAATTAACATTCAGCTGCCTGCAATTACTGTAAGTTCGAATCTCCCCAGGCTCAAGACTTCCATCCTTTCTAAGGTAGGTCAATGGAGGACCCAGTTTGTGGGAGCAATAAGCTGACTTTGTATAAATATACAAAAGTAGGAAGGCTATTGCTTAATGCATTGTAAGCCGCCCTGAGTCTCTGGAGAAGGGCAGCATATAAATCAAATCAAATCAATAAATAAATAACTGGTTTTCTCTGCAGGGTGTGACTAGCAGTTATGCTTGGTCAGTCTGCCGTTAGGGATCTCTCGGTTGCAAATGTTTTCCACCTCAACGAAAGCAGGGAGGGGGGGTAAAAATCCACATTTTAGCAGCTGGGTATCAGAGGTCCAAGATCAAAGCTGAGCCAAAAGCTCACTGGCACTCTGCCAACTGCTAAAGAGGGGCAGTCCCAGCGCCCACCCCTCCTCCCCAACCCTGGGGAAAATGTATTAGTGAGAAACAGCCAGCCAGCCTGCCTCACATCCTTTGCGAGGGCTGTTGGGTGTGAAGTAATGCCAAGAAGCACTTTAAGTGTCGAGAGCCCGGATGCACAATCAACGCAACGGAGGCGATGCACTAGAAATTGTCTGTTTTCCTCTGTTTATTGCGGGGATTCATTCTTCCTGCCAAGCATATTGCAGAAAGCTTTTTTCTGCAAATCTGTATTTGCAGAATATATATTCTGCGAATATGTATTCTCCTTGGCTCTTACATCGGTTTGGTAGCTGATGAAATGGAGAAGACCCTTAAGCATTGGCCATCATCTCTGAGCTTTGTGGAGATGAGTAACAGGAGCTGAAAGGGACCTCGGAGATCCTATAGCCCAACCCCTGCGCTCAAGAAGGAAAACCTTAAGAAGGAAAAAATTAAATTAGTGTTAATTTTAATAGGGGTTTTTAGGGGTTTTAAATTTTTACGGCCAAATAGTTTAATTATTTTATTAGTTTTAATTTTTATACGTGATTGTTTTAATATGGCTGTAAACCGCCCTGAGTCCCCTCGGGGAGAAGAGCGGTATATAAATGCAATAAAACTAAACTAAAACTAACTAAACTAAAACCTATGCTATTTCAGACCAAGGGCTGTCCAGTCTCTTCTTAAAAAACCTCCAGTGATGGAGCATTTACAACCTCTGGTGTTAAATTGATGTTTTACCGACAAAGTATGCTCCATCCCATAATTGGGTAGGCCATGTTGCCCTGATAGACTGGTCCCACAAAAAAAAAAAAAAGTTTCTGGTAGCAAGCCGTTCCATTAGTTGATTATCCTCACTATCGGGAAAATTTCTTCTTAATTTTAGATTGCTTCTCTCCTTGGAGAATAGCTGGAGCCCGTTCCTCCTCTCTGTGGCAGCCCCCACCTCAAATATTGGAAGATGCTCTCCTGTCTCCCCTGGTCCTTCTCTTCTCTTCACTAGACCAGCCATGCCCAGTTCCTGCAACCTTTCTCTGTATGTTTTAGCCTCCAGTCCTCTCATCATCCTGGTTGCTCTTCTCTGCACTCTTTCCAAAATATCAACATTTAATTTATAGTCTGGTGACCAAAACTGGATGCAGGATTCTAGGTGTGGCCTTACGAAGGCTTTACAGAGTGGTATTCCTACCTCCCTTGATCTTGATTGCATCCGTTAATGCAATTTAGGATTGCATTGGCTATTTTGGCTGTCACCGCACACGGCTGGCTCCTATTTAACTGATTGTCCACTAAGACCCAAGACCCCTCTCACGGTCACTGCTATTAAGCCTGGTTTCAGAGTTTTGGCTTTGCAGGTCTAACGAGAGTCGGAGGGCTTGCCCCAGAATCCTGGCTCCCCATCTGCCTCCTTCCCCCCATGGCAAGGAAAAACGAAGACTCGAATCTGGGGCCGAAGGAAGACCTGCTTCTCAGCCCCACCGGCCTGCCCTCATTCCGATGTCCAACGATCCACCTCAAAAGCCACAAAGGGAACAATCCAGCCAAGGGACAGAGGCGTGGCATCCGCGTCTTCTCCTCCGCTACCTCCACAACACAACTTTCCGACACCGCCCCGCGCTCCCTATGTGTACTCCAGAGGGACTCCACGCCACCGCGTTGACGGAAGACCTGGGAGAGACAGAGAGAGAAACGTCGTTTTTGAGGGAGCCCCCCCCAGTATGTCCTCGTCCCCCGCCCCAGAATAAGACCTACAGGAAAGCAGGAAGGATGGAGGATTCCCTGTTTGGGGGTCTGTCTTGTTTTTCCACCCGCCGGGAGCGAGATTTGAACTCGCCACCTTTGGAGGCTTCGTTTCAAATGGACTTTTCTGAGGTGGGGGGGAATATTCCTCACCGGTGGACTCCCTCCAATCGGTTTTCCAATTTCCCCGTTGCCATGTCCCAGAGAAGAGGGTGCCGTTTGACGATCCAACCAAGACGTAGCTTTTATCAGGGCTGCCGGTTTCAGAAATTCCGAATAAAAACGACGTCAAGTGAAGAGGGAAGAAGCAGAGAAACAGAGAGATTTACTAAAACTACCCTATTCCGATTGCTTTTTAGGTTCAGAAAAGCGCCACAGAAATACGGGTGTGAGTAGCTCTGACTTACAACAGTTCGTTTCGTTACAGCGAACCTGAAAAAAAGGGACTTATGACGGTTTTTCACACTTACGACCGCTGCAGCATCCCCAGGGTCAGGTGATCGAACCTGGGGTGTTTGGCAACTGGCTTGCTTAGCAACAGAAATTTGGGGCTCGATTGTAAGTCAAGGACTAGCTGTATTTCCCCCCCCCCCCACCTTCTGACTGACTCTGGGCTCCCGATCCAAACTTAAAACAACATATAACGTTTATAGAACTGAGCACTAGCCCTTAGAGTTATATACCGCTTCACGGGGCTTTTCAGGCCCCTCTCTGAGCGGTTTACAGACTCAGCCTCTGGCCCCAACAAACTCGGTCCTCATTTTACTGACTCTGGAAGGACGGAAGGCTGAGTCAACCCTGAGCCGGTCAGAATCAAACTGCTGGCAATCGGCAGAGTTAAAGTGCAATACTGCATTTTAACCACTGCACTATCAAGGTCCTTCCTTCCTTCCTTCTCTATCTCCCTTCTCCCCTTCCTGCCTTCCTTTCTTCCTTCCCCTTCCTTCCTTCTTTCCTTCCTTCCTTCCTCCTTTCCCTCTTTCCCTACCTCCTCTCCTTCCTTCCCTCCCCCTTTCCCTTTCTTTCTATCCTTCCCTCATTCTCTCCTTCCTTCCTTCCTCCTTCTGTCCTTCCTTCTCTCTCTACCTCCTCCCCTTCCTTCCTTCCTTTCCTCCTCCTTCTTTCCTTCCTTCTCTCCCTACCTCCTCTCCTTCCTTCCCTTTCTCTTTCCTTCTATCCTTCCCTCATTCCCTCATTCCTTCCTCCTTCCTCCCTCCCTTCCTCCTTCATTCCTTCCTTCTCTCCCTCCCTCCTCCCCTTTCTTCCCTCCCCTTCCCTCTTTCCTTCTATCCTTCCCTCATTCCCTCCTCCTTCCTCCCTCCCTTCCTCCTTCTTTCCTTCCTTCTCTTCCTACCTCCTCCCCTTCCTTCATTCCTTCCTTCTCTACCTCCCTCCTCCCCTTCCTTCCCTCCCCTTCCCTCTTTCTTTCCTTCCTTCCTTCCTTCCTTCCTTCCTTCCTTCCTTCCTTCCTTCCTTGCTTCCTTCCTTCCTTCCTTCCCTCCCTACCTCCCCTTCCTTCCTTCCTTCCCGTTTCCTTCTTTCCTTCTGTCTTTCCTTCCCTCCTTCCCAATAGCAATAGCAGTTAGACTTATACACTGCTTCATAGTGCTTTCCAGCCTTCTCTAAGCAGTTTACAGAATCAGCCTCTTGCCTCCAATGATCTGGGTCCTCATTTTACTGACCACGGAAGGACGGAAGGCTGAGTCAACCCTGAGCCGGTCAAAATCGAACTCTAGACTGTGGGCAGAATTAGCCTGCAGTGCTGCATTCTAATAACCCCTGTGTCATCACGGCTCTTAACACGTCAAAGCCTGAACCTATCTCTTTATTTAAAGCATTTATCAACGTTCCTTCTTCATGCCGTGTCCCAATCACAGGGCCAACATTCGCACCCTTAAATAGGTGAGCTACACAACACTTCCCACAAGTGTGAAAACGATGCCCAAAGGGATGAAAACCATGGGAAGGTTAAAAGAGGCCCTAAAGGAAGAGACTCATTGCCCAAAAACCCATCACGTATCAAAGATTGTGCGCCATCCCTGAATCAGCAAAGACTCACCTGAATACGGCCTTGGTCCCATCAGATCCACACTTGAATCCCTCCGCTCTTTCCCAAAAAATGAAGAAGATTATAGTGAGATGAGAAGGGAATCTTGGAGGCTCAGGGTTGAACTGGTGCTCTCTCAGCTGGCTTCTTTTCTTGAAGACGTTTCATGGCCCAACTAGGTTACATCATCAGTGCTAGAAGTGAGTGGTCTTGCGAGGAGGAGGAGGAGGAAGAGGAAGAGGAGGAGGAGGAAAAAGAAGAAGAGGCGGAGGAAGAGGAAGAGGAGGAGGAAGTAGAGGAGGAGGAAGAAGAGGAGGAAGGGGAAGGGGAGGAGGAGGAGGAAGAAGAGGAAGAGGAGGAAGAGGAGGAGGAGAAAGTAGAGGAGGAGGAAGAAGAGAAGGAGGAAGAGGAGGAGGAGGAGGAAGGGGAGGAGGAGGAAGAAGAGAAGGAGGAAGAGGAAGAGGAGGGGGAGGAAGAGGAGGAAGAAGAGGAGGAAGTAGAGGGGGAGGAAGAAGAGGAGGAGGAGGAAGAGGAAGGGGAGGAGGAGGAAGAAGAGGAGGAGGAAGAAGAGAAGGAGGAAGAGGAGGGGGAGGAGGAGGAAAAAGAGGAGGAGGAAGAAGAGAAGGAGGAAGAGGAGGGGGAGGAAGAGGAGGAAGAAGATGAGGAGGAGGAAGTAGAGGAGGAGGAAGAGGAAGGGGAGGAGGAGGAAGAAGAGGAGGAAGGGAAGGGGAGGAGGAGGAAGAAGAGGAGGAAGAAGAGAAGGAGGAAGAGGAGGAAGAAGAAGAGGAGGAGGAAGTAGAGGAGGAGGAAGAGGAAGAGGAGGAAGAGAAGAGGAGGAAGAGGAAGAAGAAGAAGAGGAGGAGGAGGTGGAAGAGGACGAAGAAGAGGAGGCGGAAGAGGAAGAGGAGGAGGAGGAAGAAGAGGAAGAAGAGACGGAAGGAGGAAGAAGAGGAGGTGGAAGAGGAAGAGGAGGAGGAAGCGGAGGAGGAAGAGGAGAATGACTCTGGGGTCCTTGGTGCTCTCTGAGCTTGGTGATTTTCTTGCAGAAACTTGCAGATTTCATGACCCAACTAGGGAACATCATCATTGCAAAGAAGTGTAGAATTCACCCCTTGCACTGATAATGTTCCCTAGCTGGGTGATGAAATGTTTGCAACAAAACAACCCAGCAAAGAGAGCACCAAGGACCTCACAGTCCTCCTCTCTGCAAACCCCGCTCCCTTCTAGCACTGATGACGTTCCCTAGCTGGGTCATAAAACGTCTGCAGGACAAGACCCCAGCCCAGAGTTTATCAAGGACCCCTCCCACCCCCCACCGTCTAGGAACTACAGTCAGCTTGGGACGGGGTGGTGTCCAACCTCCCTTTCCCCACTCCTCACCTGAACACCTGTTGGACGGTGTGCATCCTGAGGTCGATGACCTTGAGGGCGTTGTCCCGAGAGCAACTGAGCAGGTGCAGCTGATCGGGGCTGAGGTTGAGCGAGGTCACCTTGCCTCCCACGGGGATTATCTGGGTGCAGTGAGGGTCCCTGGGGGAGGAAGCAGAGAGGGAGGGGCTTACTGTTGGTGTTAGGAAATGAGAATTACCTACCGTGTTGGGTTGGCAATATATAAACCATCAATATACCTTTAAGACTGCTGGGTTGCATCATTCTGTGTCCTGATTGGTTAGCTCTGTAGCCAATCTCCTTAAGAGGGAGCTAGAAACATGGTTTGTTTCTCTTTGCTGTTCTTGCTCTCGGATATCTCTGTATGCTACTGTTTGCAAATCCGGAAGAACTTTTTATTGTGAATGACTACGACGACTGGTAAGAAGACTTTGTAATTGGATTATCCCTGGACTGTCGTTTTGCTATCTCCTGCTTTATATCTGTATGACCTGAACTGTTTATTGGACCGTGCCTTACTATTTCCTGAAAGTAAACACAACTCAGTGTATCTGTGTGTTGATTGTGTTTATTCGTACCTACTCTCAATCGCTTTCACGTGCACACCCTTGCTACTCAAGGGTTACTCTGCGAATTCTTTAACAGTCAGAAAGAAAATCAGGGAAAGGCAACCGTAAAACTAAATTTCAAAGCCAACCATTATTTTAACTTTGCAAATAAAACAAAAAATATTTAAACATTGACAGGAGTTGCCCCTGGAGCCCACTCACCTGCTGTCCCAGAAACGGATCATCTTGTCGTGATGGCCACTCACAATCACATTGTTGCAACACACAACGTCGTTGCAGTAAGAGAAGGCCTGGATGGTCCTAGAACCTGCCAGGATGGGGAGCGGTCAATCATTGGGGGAGGGGGGGGGAGGAGGCTGGAGGGCCAAGGGACTCAACCATGGTGGGGATTTCCAACTCTGCTGCCCCCCACTTACATGCCACTTTGACCAAGTCCCACTCCTTCACGGTCCGGTCTCGGCTGCCCGTCACCGCCTGCTGCCAGGTGGACCTGAATTTAGCAGCTGTCACTTTGTTGGTGTGTCCTGTGAGAATTTCCTAGACGAGCAGAAACGGGAGGAAGGAAGAAATGGACAGAAGAGGTCAAAGAAAAATCCAGAAAGGTTCGGAAACCCAAATGGGGTACCTAAAATCCCAGTAACCTTCAAAGCAATCGGTCAATCACTCAAGAGAAAGATTCACCCCATCTCATGCATCAGATAGATAGATAGATAGATAGATAGACAGACAGACAGACAGATAGAGATAGATAGAGATAGATGATAGATGATAGAAAGATGGATGGATGGATGGAGGATGGATAGATAAATGGATAGATGGATGGATGGATAGACAGATAAGATATATAAATAGATGGATAGATAAGATAAATAGATGGATAGATAAGAGATAGATAGATAAGACAGACAGACAGATAGATAGACTTTATTTATTTATTTAATTAAATTTATATACCGCCCTTCTCCCCCAAGGGATTCAGGTAGATAGATGATAGAGATAGATATAGACAGAGATAGATAGATGAGAGAACGATAGAAAGAGATGGATGGATGGATGGAGGATGGATTGATAGATAAAACAGATAAATAAATGGACAGATAAGATAAATAGATGGATAGATAAGAGATAGATAGATGGATGGATGGACAGATAAGATAGATAAATGGATGGATAGATAAGATAAATAGATGGATAGATAAGAGATAGATGATAGATAGATAGATAGATAGATAGATAGATAGATAGATAGATAGATAGATAGATAGATAGATAGATGATGGATGGATGAATGGATAGATGGATAGATAAGATGGATAGATAAGATGGATAGATAAGAGATAAATAGATGGATAGATAGATAAGAGATAGATAGGAAGAGGAAGATAGACGAGAAGATAAAAAGGAGAAGAAAAAGAAAAGAAGGAGACAAATGAGCAGAAAAAGGAAAGAGGAGAAAGAGATGGGAAATAGTTAAGGATGAGAAAGAGAAGAAGATGAGAAGAAGAGTAGTAAGAGAAGGAGAGAAGAGAAGGTGGAAGAGATACCACAAAACTTCCCTGCCTTTGCTATTACGGTCCATAAAATCAATAACCAATAAAAGTGATGAGACCTCCCGTAGAGTTGATTTTCTGGTCAGGTCTACCTGAGGGAGCTGACAATAGGGTGGGACGAGGACAATCAAACTCTTTTGTCAATGCCACCTATCTCCATAGTAGTTCTCGCCTTCTTCAACACACACAAACACACAATCCAGCTTTGGAGCTCCGACACCCAACCTCCTCCGAACAGATTTTAGCCAGTGAGGAGTGGGGGTTCTCTCCACACCACCCACCTAGAAAAGAAACCCACCCCAGAGGGACTCACCTTAAGCCTGCTGTCCCCCACTTTCCACAACTGGGCAGCGTTGTCGTACGTGGCGGCTAAGAGGCAACACCCCTAAAGGAGAAGGTTTGGAAGAAAAACAGCCCTGTCAGGGGCATAAGAGACAACCCCCAGCAATGGGGCAGGAAGCGACTGGATGATCTGTCCCCCTCTACACACACCCACAAAAACACAGCCAGTCAAGGGTTAAAGAAGCACTTGGCACACACCACAGTCCTTATCTCCAACTTGGCAGCGATATTCACACCGTCTGCCAAGTGCTTTAATTGTTCACAGAAAGAAAATCACATACGTAGCTTTGCCAAAATCCGTTCTTTTAGCAGCTTCAGGCTCCAATGACTACCAGATTGAGTTTTGTTCGTCACAGGGATCACTGACCACCACCCTCTCTTATATAGTCTCTGGGGTGTGATCCAGTGACTCATTGGTCCTGTGACTCAAGTCCAGTGACTCAGGTCTATTCCCTCGCACGCCTCCTAAGCTGCTGCAAGCGCTTATCTCGCCTTCGTTGACATGCGTCCAGGAATGACATCTCTCCCTCACTCTCATCTGAGACACCTGTTTCCCCACTACTTTGCTCTCTTTCAGCTGGCACCTGAGATGGTGCCAGAGGGGGGGGGGGCTGGGAGATCTGGCTGGCTCCTCTTCCTCCTGCTCAGAGCTTCCTTCCTCCAATGGGATAGGCTCAGAGGACGGGGCCACAACACTGGAGTTCTCCTTGGAAGCTTCCCCCACCTCTCTTCCTTCGTTCCTCCTAAGGATTTACTCAGGGGTGAGATCTAAAATTTGTTACTACCGGTTCTGTGGGCATTGGCTTAATGGGGTGGGGGGTTTAATGTGACTGGGTGGGCGTGGCCAACTTTTTTTTTAAACTTTTAAAACCATTTTAAAATGGTTTTTAAAAGCCTCTGACGATCAGCAGAGGCTTTTTTTTTCTTTTAAAAGCCTCTGGATCGTCAAGAGGCTTTTAAAAGCATTTTTTTCTACAACCTCAAGGTTGTAGAAAAAAATGCTTTTAAAAGCCTCTGACGATCCCAGCTGAGCCACACAAACATCAGAGGCTTTTTTTTAAAAAAAACTTTTAACAGCATTTTTTCGGCCGAAGAGGTTGTAGAAAAAATGCTTTTAAAAATTAAACAAAAGAGCCTCTGATGATTGCGCGGCTCAGCTGGGCAATGGGGGAGGGGAGGGATTTTTGCTACCGGTTCTCCGAACCTCCCGCCTCCATCGCTACCGGATCGGGCGATCCGGTCCGAACCGGGAGCATTTCACCCCTGAACTTACTCCTTTGAAAGCCAAAGGACCATCTCCAAACTCCACACTCAGGGTTGCTTGAGGTTCTTCAAAGGCCAAGTAGATCAACGACTGCTGGGTGACTTTGGGCCAATCACCAGGTGAGTTCTAGTCTTGCCTCAGATAGGAACACCGGCTGTGTGACTTTGAGTTCATCAGCAGGAGATTTGGGAATTCTAGTCCTGCCTTAGCTATGAAAGCCGGCTGGGTGACTTTGGGCCAGTCACCAGGAGATGGTGAGTTCTAGTCCTCCTTAGTTAGGAACACTGGCTGGGTGATTTTGGGCCAATCACCAGGAGACTTGGGAATTCTAGTCCTGCCTTAGCTATGAAAGCCGGCTGGGTGACTTTGGGCCAATCACCAGGAGATGGTGAATTCTAGTCCTCCTTAGTTAGGAACACCAGCTGGGTGACTTTGGGCCAATCAACAGGAGACTTGGGAATTCTAGTCCCGCCTTAGCTATGAAAGCCGACTGGGTGACTTTGGGCCAATCACCAGGAGATGGTGAGTTCTAGTCCTCCTTAGTTAGGAACACCAGCTGGGTGACTTTGGGCCAATCAACAGGAGACTTGGGAATTCTAGTCCCGCCTTAGCTATGAAAGCCGGCTGGGTGACTTTGGGCCAATCACCAGGAGATGGTGAGTTCTAGTCCTCCTTAGTTAGGAACACCAGCTGGGTGACTTTGGGCCAATCAACAGGAGACTTGGGAATTCTAGTCCCGCCTTAGCTATGAAAGCCGGCTGGGTGACTTTGGGCCAATCACCAGGAGATGGTGAATTCTAGTCCTCCTTAGTTAGGAACACCAGCTGGGTGACTTTGGGCCAATCAACAGGAGACTTGGGAATTCTAGTCCCGCCTTAGCTATGAAAGCCGACTGGGTGACTTTGGGCCAATCACCAGGAGATGGTGAGTTCTAGTCCTCCTTAGTTAGGAACACTGGCTGGGTGATTTTGGGCCAATCACCAGGAGACTTGGGAATTCTAGTCCTGCCTTAGTTATGAAAGCCGACTGGGTGACTTTGGGCCAATCACCAGGAGATGGTGAGTTCTAGTCCTCCTTAGTTAGGAACACTGGCTGGGTGATTTTGGGCCAATCACCAGGAGACGGTGAGTTCTAGTCCCGCCTTAGGCAGGAAAGCCGGCTGAGTGACTTTGGACCAGTCTATCTCTTTCAGCCGAACCCACCTCACAGGGTTGTTGTTGTGGGGGAAAATAGGAGGAGAAGGGAATATTTGGTATGCTTACCATTTTGAGGTGTTTATAAAAACAGTAGAGGTGGGATTAAAAAAAAATCGAACATTAAAAAAAAATCAGCACCACAAGCAAATTATTTACTAGGGCAGTAAACAGTTTTATATTTCCCAAATGTTGATTTGATGGAATTGTGCATTTGGCTGAAGTTTTCATAAGCCGTTTTGTCTGCCCTCTGCTGTACGTAAATGGAAAAAAATCTTTCGAACACTTTTTTTAAAATTTTGTGTTATTTCTCACATTTATTTGCTGCCCATCTCGTGGTTCAGTGACTCTGAGTGGCTGGACACATTGTCCACTCGTGCAGTGAGGACACACTGATCAAACTTTGTATTGTAAGACCTCCTTCTCTTTCTCTCCTTCCTTCCTTCCTTCCTTCCTTCCTTCCTTCCTTCCTTCCTTCCTTCCTTCCTTCCTTCCTTCCTTCCTTCCTTCCTTCCTTCCTTCCTTCCTTCCTTCCTTCCTCTCTTTCTTTCCTTCCTTTCTTTCCCTTGGTCTGTCTGACTTTCCCTGCTGAAATCCCACAGGGAAATTTCCAAAACATTTAAGGCATTTAAAGTATTTTAAGAAGCCATTTAAAGGACTATCTCTACTGCTAAAACATCTGCAGCCTGTTTAAAACAAGAAGCCTCTTAAAACCACACAAAATTCAAAGTCCTCCCTCGCAAAAAAAAAACAGAGATCAAGTTTAGTTTTCACAGAGTCGGTGTTGTGGTCCGCCAGCAGCCTGTGGAGATGGCAGCGGAGTCGGACAGTGAGGAGGCTGGGGAGGAACATGGGCCAGTCCTGGAGTCTGGGGAGGGCCCAGACGAGGCCTCTGTGTCGGAGGCAGAAATGGCGCAAGGGCCATCTGGGAGTGATGCGTGGACTCCGGAGCCACCAGAGTCAGACAGCAGAGAGGTAGAGGAACAGGAGGAGCCTGTTCCTAGTGCACGCATGTGTAGAGCAGCTAAAGCAAAAGGGACGACTCGGGAGTAAGGCCAGGAGATGATTGGCCCCTCCCAGAAGGCTTAAAAGAGAAACAAAGGCACTTGGGCCTTTTGCAGGAAAGCAACGTTGCTAACTCTGTTTCCAGTCGGCATCTGGTTTGTTTCTGAACTTCGTGGGGCTTTGCCAAGTAAGGCCTTTGGCAGGGTGTCAAAGAAGATAAAGGTTGGGGATTATCCCGAAGGACTTCTTCCAATGGACTTATTTTGCAACTAATTGGGACACAGCTGGGAATGAACGTAATTCCCAGCTATTACAATAAAATAGGTTTATTTGGGACTAATGGTGTCTTGTAATGACTCAGTAAGCCTAGGTCAAAACAGTCGGAGGAAAAACAACTTGACATCAATGAGAGATGGGAGCTGGCCTCGTCAAATACAAAACGTTGTCCAGCTTGTTACAGGTAGTCCTTGACGTACGATCGTAATGGAGCTTATGTCCTAATGGTCCTAAAATGGCTTGGCCACGTGACTGACCCCGATTCCACAACCCCCCCATTTTTTGCAGCGGTCTCTAACTGAACATCATGGTCGTTAAGCAAACCAATGGTTTGCTTTCAGTGAATCAACGCCGTTGTAAATTAGCAACAGGGTTGTTAAGTGAATTTTGGCTCTGCTCTGTTGACTTTGCTGGTCAGAAGGTGACAAAAGGGAATGGCCTGACCCTGGGACGCTGCAACGGTCGTAAGTACGAACTATTTGCCACGTGTCCGAATTTTGATCACGTAACCACTGGGATGCTACCAACTGTTATAAGTGTGAAAAACAGACATAATTTACTTTTCTCAGTGCGTTGTAACTTTGAACGGTCACTAAACGGATGGTCGTAAGTCAAGGACCACCTACTCTCGGCTCTCTTCTCCTCACACCAGCTGCAAAAATCTAGGAGAGTTTTCCCACAACCCGAATTCACGCTCACCGAGGGATCGAAGGCAAGGCTGGTGATGCTACCACTGGATCCGTCGAAGGTTTCCTTCTTCTCCAGGCAGCCTGAAAACAAGCACAAAGGACAGAGGTGTCCAGAGGGGGGTGCCAACATCTGCAAGGAGGCAGGCACAGCGTCTCCATCGAAGCCCCCCCTCCCCTTTTACACCTCGATGGGAATCTGTGTGTAACGCAAAGGGGCACTACAAGAGCCACGGTGGCGCAGTGGAGCAGTGCAGGCTACTTCTGCTAACTGCCGGCTGCCAGCAGTTTGATCCTGACCCACTCGAGGTTGACTCAGCCTTCTACCCTTCCAAGGTCGGTAAAATGAGGACCCGGATTGTTGGGGGCAAGGGGCTGACTCTGTAAACAGCTTGGAGAGACCTCTAAAGCAGGGGTCCCCAAACTTCTCTTTCTCCTCCTCCTCCTCCTCCCTTCTTCTTCTCCTCCTCCTCCCTTCTTCTTCTTCTCCTTCTCCTCCTTCTCCTTTCTTCTCCTTCTTCCTCTCTTCTCCTTCTTCTCCTCCTCCTCCTCCCTTCTTCTTCTTCTCCTCCCTTCTTCTTCTTCTCCTTCTCCTCCTTCTCCCTTCTTCTCCTTCTTCCTCCCTTCTCCTTCTTCTCCTCCTCCTCCCTTCTTCTTCTCCTCTTCCCTTCTTCTTCTTCTCCTTCTCCCTTCTTCTCCTTCTTCCTCCTTTCTCCTCCTCCTCCTCCTCCCTTCTTCTTCTCCTTCTCCTCCCTTCTTCTTCTTCTTCTCCTTCTCCTCTGACCTCCCTTCTTCTTCTCCTTCTCCTCCTCCTCCCTTCTTCTTCTCCTTCTCCTCTGCCTCCCTCCTCCTCCTCTTCTTTTCTTCTTCTTCCCTTCTTCTCCTCCTCCTCCTCCCTTCTCCTCCTCCTCCTCCTCCTCCTCCTCCTCCTCCTTCTTCTTCTTCTTCTTCTTCTTCTTCTTCTTCTTCTTCTCCTCCTCCTCCTCCTCCTCCTCCTTCTCCTCCTCCCTTCTCCTTCTTCCTCCCTTCTTCTTCTCCTTCTCCTCCCCCTCCCTTCTTCTTCTTCTCCTCCTCCTCTTCCTCCCTTCTTCTTCTTCTTCTCCTCCTCCTCCTCCTCCTTCTCCCTTCTTCTCCTTCTCCCTCCTCCTCCATTCTCACACTGATAATATTGCACGGGTCATGAAACGCCTGCAAGGAAAAACCATCAAGGATCTCCTCCTCCTCCTCCTCCCCTTCCCCTCCTCTTCCTCCTCACCCTCCCTCCCTCCCTTCTAGCACTGATGATGTTCCCTAGTTGGGTCATGAAACATCTCCAAGAAAACCCCCACAGCTCAGAGAGCACCAAGGACCCCCACAGTTCAGCCTTGAGCTCCAAATATTCCCTTATGTCAGCTCTGGCCATGTTGGCTTGTTCCTGGCTGTGTCTGAGCTGGCGCATGTTGTTCAGAAGAGACACATGATGCCTTTAGCCATCCACTTACCTCCAGCCACGCTCCAGAGCTTAATCAGCTTGTCTGTGCCACCCGTGGCCAGCAGCCCTGAGTTGGGACTGAAGGTGAGTGCGTGGATCTCCGAGAGGTGGCCTTCCTGGAGAAGGGAGCAGATAAGAAATGGGATCAAGTTGAAGCATAATGTTAAGAATTTTGGAATTTTGAGGAATATATGCAATAAAGGGAGAGAAAAACAGGGACGCCTGGACACTGTAGAAGAAAAAAAGCACTGAATTGAAAATGAATACAGCAATATAGAGACAGAAGAAGGGGTAGGGAGATTGAAGGAAGGGAGAAGGAGAGAGAGGAACGGAAGAAAGGGAAGAGGAGAGGAAGAAAGGAAAGGGGAATAAGAATAGGAGGGAAGGTTAGATGGGGGAAGGAAAGAAGGAGGGGGAGAAAGGAAGGGGAAGTAGAGGGAGGAACAGAAGAAAGGGAAGAGGAGAGGAAGAAAGGAAAGGGGAATAAGAGTAGAAGGAAAGGTTAGATAGGGAGGAGGAAAGGAGGAGGGGAAGAAAGAAAGGGGTAGTAGAGAAGGAATAGGAGAGGAGGGAAGAAGAAGAAGATAGGAAGGATAAAAGAAGGGAGGGAGAGGAAGAGAAAGAAAAGAAAGGTTGCTGTAAAACAAAACAAAACAAAAATGAAATGGAAGAAAGGCATCTCCGAACACGTTTAAATATATTAAAGATAAAGACTGAATTAGTAAAAAAAATAAAATTAAGGAGAATGTATAGGATTAAGAATAAAAAAAATAGAATTTGAGGGTGAAAGAAGATACTGTTTAGAAAAATAAGAATAGAAAAATTAAGATTTGATTAACAAAGATGGAAAAAGAACACTTTGGCAGAAACTGTAACTAAGTAAAATATATTTTGGATAGGATGAATTATAGATGATATGAAATGATACGGTCAATACTCTATTTCAAAAAATATGTGGGTGTGTATTGGGGGGAAAAACCCCAATAAAACTTGTCAAAAAAAAAAGAAAGATAAGATGGTCGACTTGACTCTGGGCCCTTAAGGTGGGATTGAAAATAGTCCTCCGCTTCCGAGCATCATCGAGCCTGCCTTTTGGGGTTTAAGTCACAGCCGTCGTAAAGCGAGTCACCACTTAACCGTGCCCGATTTTACAATCCTTTTTTCATGGAGGTTAAATCAATGGTCATTATGTGGACATAGTTCTTATTAAGTGAATGCGATGGTTGTGTTGTGTCCTAGGCTCACTTCGTCATTACAAGACACAATTATATTATATGTATTTATATTATATTTATATTTATAATTAGTCTCAAACAAACCTATTTTATTGTAACAGCTGAAAATTACTTCGTTCCCAGCTGAGTATCCCAATTACTTGCAAAACAAGTCCTTCAGAAAAAGTTCCTTGGGCTTATCACAAACCTTTATCTTCTTTGGCACCCTGCCAAAGGCCTTTCCTGGCAAAGCCCCACAAAGTTCAGAAACAAGAGATGCCGACTGGAAACAGAGTTAGCAATGTTGCTTTCCTACAAAGAGCCCAAGAGCCTTTGCTGCTCGTTTAAATCTTTTAAGCATTCTGGGCGGGGCCAATCATCTCCTGGCCTTACTCCCAAGTCGTCCTTTTTGCTTTAGCTGCTCTTGCCTTGTGGAAGCTCTGCGCATGCGTGCACTAGGAACAAGCTCTTCCTGTTCCTCTGCTGTCCAATTCTGGAGGCTATGGAGTCCGCACATCACTCCCAGGTGGCCCTGGCCCCATCTCTGCCTCCAACGCAGAGCCCTCGTCCGGGCCTTCTCCAGTCTCCAGGACTGGGCCATGTTCTTCCTCAGCCTCCTCACGGTCTGACTCCGCTGATAGCTTTGTGGGCTGTTGGCAGGTTGTTACGCCAAACCATTGTTTGCCATGGGGCTTTTCTGGCCAGAAATGGGAAGTAAACGCCAGTTATAAGTGCGAGAACGGGTCGTGTCACTTTTTTTTTAATGCTGTTGTAACTTTGAGCCGTCACTAAACGTGATTTAACCCATACTCTGGTTAGCTTTGCAGCAAAGTGGCCGCAGCTTGGCACACCATGCTTCAGTGGCCACAGGAGCACCTGGGGGGAAAGCTATGGCTGATGAATACAGTACTCGACTTACAACCAGTTTGTTTAGTGACCAGTCAAAGTTACAACAGACCACTCCCAGGCTACTGACGACACGGATCCTATACATCTCACTCACAGAGTGTTCGGTTTCCTTCGCTAAAACGCGCCCATTGCAGTCGATGGGTTTGCTTAATGTCCACAGCATTCCCTTAATGACCTCTGCAAAAAAAGGTCATAAAATCCAGCATGGTTACATGGTGAC
Source organism: Coluber constrictor foxii (assembly GCA_038048745.1). NCBI lineage: Eukaryota > Metazoa > Chordata > Lepidosauria > Squamata > Colubridae > Coluber > Coluber constrictor. The sequence continues at coordinate 3,154,978 of CM075962.1, read as the reverse complement.
CCACTTAATGACCGGTACAACCGATGACAGTAATTCCGGACTTCATTACGGTTGTAAGTCGAGGAGTACCTATACTGGTAAATTTAGGATGTTCAGGCTGGTGGAATCTGCGTGGTAAGATTACGGTAGTTTTCAGTCGATCCTCTTCCACTCATGAAAACCCCCACCATTGGGTCCTCGACTTATAACACTTTGCTTAGTGACGGTTTAAAGTTAGAGCAGCACTGAAAAAAGTGACATAACCATTTTTCACACTTATGACCATCGCCAACTTCCCTGTGATTGCATAATCAAAATTCAGTCACTTGGTAACTGGCTCGTGTTTATGACGGTCGCAGTGTCCTGGGGTCACACGATTCCGTTTTGCGACCTCCCGGCAAGCGAAGTCAATGGGGAAGCTGGATTCACTTAACGACGGTTTTGCTAACTCCCCAACTGCAACGATTCCCTTACCAAGGGTGGCAGGATAGGTCGTAAAACGGAGCCGTTGAAGAAGTGTCTCGCTTATCAACGGAAAAGTTGGGCTCAGTTGTGGCCGTAAGTCGAGGAGTACCTTATTCTCTCTGGAGCCTTGGAGCACGAAAGCCAAAATTAAACCAGGATAGCAAACCGGTGAGCGCAGGGGCCAATGGGACGGCTGTCGGAACAAACTAGCTTACTTGTTCATCGGCCACGCCGGAGGGGAGACAGGCGGCCACACAGGAAGGCCAGCTGCAGTACTGGTCCACTGAGCCGCTACTGACCGAGTTCCCACGTTTGTGCCTGAAACTTGCAAATGCAGAAAAACGATTTTGGGTACGGCACTCACACACTTGCTGCGAAGACCCTCATGGCTCCCCCTGGATTTGCTTGTCTTCTTCGCACCCCTCCGTTCACGTCCCCCAGCAGATGGTCCTCCTCCCCCTGGAATTTTATCCATGTAGAGGGGAGGCCTGGTCCACCCCACTCCCCATTTCTCACCCACCCCCCACTCACCTCTGGGCTCTTTTGCATACAAACATACAACATACAAACAGGAGACCAATCTGCCAACAGAACCAATTCGTACATTCCGACACACTTTTTAATCTCCTCATAAGACGTCTACGCCCACCCAGAAATAGAGTGATAAAAAAGGCTCAGCTAGTAATTGAGTTAAATGGAAAGAGAGAGAGAGAGAAACAAAGAAAGGAGAAAGTGTGTGTGAGAGAGAGAAAGAGAGGGAGGGAGAGAGGAAGGAAGGGAAGTGGAAGGAAGGAAGGAAGGAAGGAAGGAAGGAAGGAAGGAGGGATCCTGGTGGCACAGTGCTTAGAATGCAGTATTGCTATTGGGAAAGAAAGAGGGAAGGAAGGAAGGAGAGAAGGAAGGAAGGAAGGAGGGATCCTGGTTGTAGCATTTTTTCTACAACCTCTTTGGCGGAAGAGGTTGTAGGTTAAAAAAAATGCCTTTAAAAGCCTCTGACGATCCCAGCTGAGTTGCCTGATCATCAGAGGCTTTTAAAAGCATTTTTTTTCCTGCAACCTCTTAAGGTTGTAGAAAAAATGCTTTTAAAAGTAAAAAAACAAACAATTGGCCACGCCCACCCAGTCACATTACCCCCTCCACCAAGCCACACCCACAAAAGAAACCACGCCCACACAACCGGTAGTAAAAAAAATTGCTCCTGGAAGCACGAAGCCGAGAACACCAGCCTGAAGATGACGAATGAGACTTCGTCGAAACGTCGCCAAGACACCTCTGATTTTATGCAGGAGAAGACCCGAATAACCAAAGACCTCTCTCTCTCTATATATATATATATTATTTTTTTCCAGCAAAGAACCAGAAGAATGGAGCCAACTACTTACTCAAACCAGCCCTTGACCACCTCCTTGTATCTGGCGGTGCTGAGCGAAGTGGCAGATGCTGACCTGGAGAAGAAAATAGAAAAGTAGGAATGGGAAAAACTTGGGCGCGCTCCAATCATCAAAGAAAGAAGGGAAAGGAGAGGGGTACAGGTAGTCCTCGAATTACAACCGTTCATTTAGTGACTGTTGAAAGTTACAACGGCACTGGAAAAAGTGACTTATGACCAGTTTTCACACTTACGACCGTTGTAGCATTCCTGTGGTCACGTTATCAAAATTTGGACGCTGGGCTACTGACTCACATTTATGACGGTCGTAGTGTCCCGGGGTCGCGTGATCCCCTTCGGCGAACTTCCGACAAGCAAAGTCAACGGGGAAGCCGGATTCGCTTAACGACGGTGTGACTAATTTAACAACTGCGGTGATTCACTTAACGGTCGTAAAATGGGGCAAAACTCACATAGCAATGGAAATTTTGAATCCAATTGTGATTGCACAGATTATTTTAAAAATATTGAATTCTTCAGGGCAGGAGACTGGCTGGAATTCGAAAATCTACGTGCTCGAAAGCAGAAAAGACAATACGGATTGTCCTCCACTTACGACCGTCAATTTCCTATGCTAAGCAAGCGGTTGTGTGAGTCGTGCCTCGCTTTAGGATTTTTCCGCTATGGTTGTTAAGCGAATCTGGCTTTTCCGTATCAATTTTGCTTGCTGGAAGCCTGCTGGGTAGTTCGCCATTGATGATCACGTCATAAGTACGAGTCAGTCAAATTTGGATCACGTAACCCAAGGAACGGTCGTAAGCATGAAAACCAGCCGTAAATCCATTTTTATCAGTGCTGTTGTAACTTTGAACAGTCACTAAACGAATGGCTGTAAGTCAAGGACCGCCTGTAGGCAGGAGAGATCACCTGCGAAAGGTAACGCCTTACCTAAAGGGTCTTTTCCACAATTTTTCACCTCCTTTCTTCTCTTCGGAGTCCTGTCTGCCGGCCAACTTCCTCTCTCCTGTTTTCACTTTTTCTGGGTCTCTAACAAAGGAGAACATTCAGAGGAAAATTTTTAAAATATTTCAGTTAAAGCATTGCTTAGTTTCCTCCTGGGTGGCGTGGTGGCCTAGCGGTGGAGCTCTCAGCTCACAATCAGGAGGCTGTGAGTTCAATCCTAGGTAGAGGCAGATATTTTTCTATCTGAGCACAGTGAGAATGTATCTGCCGAACAAAACTCCGCCTTGGTGACAGGAAAGGCATCTGGCCAGTAAACCCACAGCTCCATTCAGATGCCCAGACTCCACCTCGCAAGGGATTATGGGGTCATTCAAAGAAGATGATTGCTCAGTTTTGTCCTCATCTTTGCATAATTGTATTAGATTTAATATTTATTTGCTAAACTTAGATGCCGCCCATCTCTAGGGGTCTTAAAACCAACAAAAGTGATGATAAACCATTAAAACATTTACGTCCGGTTTCTACACGTGTTTGCTTAACGACCGGGGGGGGAGTGTTTCGCTTCATGACCGTGCCTAAAGAACCCCGCAATAAAAAAAAAAGAAAGAAAAGAAAAGAAAAGAAAAGAAAAGAAAATATCAAAATAAGTTACGGTCACGTGATGACTTCTTTTGGGACTTACGACTGTCCTGGCGAGCTCCAAAACCGTCGTAAGTGGAGGATTGCCTGTATGGATACCTGCCAGGTGGGGTGACACCTGAGGAGGAGGTTTGGACAGGCTAAACATATGCCAAACTCACATCTTTACATTGAGGATGGAGCTGGTGGCTGCCTGAAGATCCCTGGTCAGTTGGGTTTGCTTCTCCCTGTGAGGAAAAAGGAAGAGTTTCATCTATTTTCTTTGCTTTTGGAAAGTTTTGGAAGCTTGGAAACGGGGCTGGGATTCCGTCGGTTCGGATGAATCGGGTGTTAATTTTACATCTTGATTGCCGAACTGGTAGTTGTGAGGACTGGATGGCGCTTCCCACACTGCCCCAGAGCCTCCCAGAGCTTCCGTGTGGGCTGTCCACTCACCTGGCATCCAAAACAGGCCCCATGGGGACTCTGGGATGGATGGATGGATAGATAAGAGATAAATAGATGGATGGATGGATGGATGGATGGATGGATGGATGGATGGATAAGATAGATAGATATACAGTAGATGGATGGATGGATGGATGGATGGATGGATGGATGGATTAGATAGATAAGTAGATGGATGGATAGATAGATAGATGGATGAATGGATGGATGGATGGATGGATTAGATAGATATACAGTAGATGGATGGATGGATGGACAGATAGATAAGTAGATGGATGGATAGATAGATAGATAGATAGATAGATAGATAGATAGATAGATAGATAGATAGATAGATAGATAGATAGATGGATGGATGGATGGATGGATTAGATAGATATATAGTAGATGGATGGATGGATGGACAGATAGATAAGTAGATGGATGGATAGATAGATAGATGGATGAATGGATGGATGGATGGATGGATTAGATAGATATACAGTAGATGGATGGATGGATGGACAGATAGATAAGTAGATGGATGGATAGATAGATAGATGGATGGATGGATGGATTAGATAGATATACAGTAGATGGATGGATGGATGGACAGATAGATAAGTAGATGGATGGATAGATAGATAGATGGATGGATGGATGGATTAGATAGATATACAGTAGATGGATGGATGAATGGACAGATAGATAAGTAGATGGATGGATAGATAGATAGATAGATAGATAGATGGATGGATGGATTAGATAGATATATAGTAGATGGATGGATGGATGGATGGATGGACAGATAGATAAGTAGATGGATGGATAGATAGATAGATGGATGAATGGATGGATGGATGGATGCACAGATAGATAAATAGATGGATAGATAGATAGATGGATAGATGGATGGATGGATGGATGGATGGATGGATTAGATAGATATACAGTAGATGGATGGATGGATAGTTAGACAGGTGGACAGATAAATACATGGATAGATGGATGGATGGATGGATGGATGGATGAATGGCTCTGGGAGGGCGAAAAACGGGCGTCCTGGAAGTCTGAAAACGGGCCTCCAGAGCCCGGAGGAGGCTCTTTTCACCCTCCCGGAAGCTCAAGGAAAGCCTCTGGAGCCTGGGGAGGTTGAAAACACCACCACCCATGATGCAGGAGGGTGAATAGGCCACACCCACCACCATGGCCACGCCTACCCAGCAACTGGGTAGAGAACTAGTTGCTAAAATCTCTGAATCCCTACCCCTGCTTGGAACCCACTTCCAGAGGAGCTAATAGGTGAGACCTCAAATACTGACTTTAAACATGCTTGGGATGAACCCCTGTCCATCACCCGACGGAAATTAAAAGTGAAGAATAAAGTAAAAAAAAAAAGAGAATATTAAAATAATAATGGAAAACTCTAACGAAACAAATGAAAAAGACAACAAAAAAACGAACTCCAAAGGGCAAACTGGATGGACCATCATTTTCATATTTCTTTGGGCTCAGTGCTGTTTCCTAAGATCGATTTTTTTTTTTTGGCTTGCAAACGTTTCAAGACCCAACTGGGGAACCTCATCAGTGCAAGTCTTCTTTCAATTCTTCTTTGCACTGATGAGATTCCCTAGTTGGGTGATGAAACGTCTCCAGAAAAACAACCCAGCTCGGAGAGAACCGAGGACCCCTCCCGGTCTCCAGAGAGCCCCCGCATCTGGCTCAGCTCCCCCCCCCTGTTCTCACCTTTCTATCCTCTGGTTCTCGTGCTGGGCCCAGTCCGCCTTCCTCCGCAGGACTTGCCGGAGGAGCCGCTCCCCTTTTTCCTGGGCCTGGCGGAATTCCCCATCCTGCTGCTGGAAATGCCTCTGCAGGGAATCGTACTCGGCTTTCTGGGCGCTGTTCCTGCAGCCGAGCTCCTCCGCCTGGCTTTGCAGTTGGCAGTGCCAGCTCTGTAGACTCGATAGTTGGCAGCTCAGAGCGGCCAGCCTGAAATAGCGAATGGCAGACAGGTTGGTTAACTTCCTAATCTCACCTTTGGGGCAATAAAAGAGATGTACGTTCCGATTGCTTCTATTTATTTGATATTTTTTTTTGAGCCTAACTTTATTACTTTATATAAGTCACTCAAATGTTACCTAATTCTCCTCCCTCCTGTTTTCCCAACAACAACCCTGTGAGGAGGGTTGGGCTGAGAGAGGGAGAGATGGACAGGCCCAAAGTCACACTGCCTGCTTTTTTGCCTATGGCCGGACTAGAACTCACCACCTCCTGGAGATTAGCCCAAAGTCACCCAACTGGCTTTCATGCCTACGGCAGGACTAGAACTCACCGTCTCCTGGTGGTTGGCCCAAAGTCACCCAGCCTTCTTTCATTCCTAAGGCAGGACTAGAACTTACTGTCTCCTGGTGACTGGCCCAAAGTCACCCAGTTGACTTTCATGTCTAAGGAGGGACTAGAACTCACCGTCTCCTGGTGACTGGTCCAAAGTCACCCAGTTGACTTTCATAGCTAAGGCGAAACTAGAACTCACTGTTTCCTGGTGACTGGCCCAAAGTCACCCAACTGGCTTTTGTGACTAAAGCAGGACTAGAACTCACCGTCTCCTGGTGATTAGCCCAAAATCGCCCAGCTAGTTTTCATGCCTAAGGCGGGACTAGAATTCACAGTCTCCCAGTTTCTAAGCCAGCACCTTAACCCCTACACCCAATTGAAAGCCAGTTGGGTATTTGAGCCAATCACCAGGAGACGGGGAATTATAGTCCCACCTTAGCATGAAAGCCGGCAGAGCCAGCCTGGGAATCCTGGGAGTTGAAGTCCACACATCTTAAAGTTGCCACGGTTGGGACCCACAGTGATCTGTCCCCCTCTACAGATACCCACAAAAACACAGCCAGTCGAGGGTTAAAGAAGCACTTGGCACACACCCCAGTTCTTATCTCTAACTTGGCAGCGATATGCACACCGTCTGCCAAGTGCTTTAATAGTACACAGAAAGAAAATCACAACAAATATTCAGCAAAGTCTCTGATCAGCTTCAGCTTTTAGCTCCAATGACTACCCGATTGAGTTCTTGTTCGTCACAGAGATCATTTACCACCACCCTGTCTTATATAGTCTCTGGGTGTGGTCCAGTGACTCATTGGTCCTGTGACTCAAGTCCAGTGACTCAGGTCTATTCCCTCATACATCTCCTCAGCTGCTGTAAGCGCTTATCTCGCCTTCTTTGACGTGCGTCCAGGAATGACGTCTCTCCCTCACTCTCATCTGAGACACCTGTTTCCCCACTACTTTGCTCTCTTTCAGCTGGCACCTGAGACGGTGCCAGAGGGGGGGCGGCTGGGAGATCTGGCTGGCTCCTCTTCCTCATGCTCAGAGCTTCCTTCCTCCAATGGGATAGGCTCAGAGGACGGGGCCACAACACACAGGTGAAGCACACCAAAGATCAGGGCACCGTCAGACCCCAAGAGCCCAGTTCCCCAATAGCCCTGTCCTTCTTCCATCTGGGCCAAAGAGGCCCAGGCTGCCAGGTGTGCACCTAGAAAGAGATCTAGGTCCCACGGAGACCCCTTACCTGTCCTTCTGGTCCCCCAGTGCCGCATCCTTAGCTTGGAGCAACTGATTCAATTCATACACCCTATATGCCATCTGCAAGCCAGAGAGAGAGAGAGGCTGTCAGGTCATTTTCCTAATCCCAGGTGAGCAAGTCCTCAGCTTACAGAAACAAGGAAGATCTCAAGAACTTTGAGAAGTCACGATGTCCTCCCTCAATTTGTCTTCTCTGCTTTAGAAGGTCTAGGGCTGTGATGGTGAACCTATGGCACATGTGCCACAGCGGCCCTCTCCGCGGGCATACAAGCCGTTGCCCAGCTCACGTCCATTGTGCCTGCGCAGATGCGCACCTCCAGCCAATTTCTGGGATGCGCAGGGGGCACATGAATGCGCATGCGTGGGGGGGGGGGGTTACACCCTCATGAGTGGGGGCAGGGAGTGCAGGGGGAGAAGTGTCCATGTTCCAGAAGTGCGGAAATGGGTCCGTGACCGGCCTCCGGAGGGCCTCCAGAGCCTGGGGGAGGCTGTTTTCACCAGTGGTGAAATCTAAATTGTGTTAATACCTGTTCTGTGGGCGTGGCTTGGTGGGGGGGAGGGTAATGTGACTGGGTAGATGTGGCCAATTTTTTTTTTTACATTTAAAACCATTTTTTCTACAACCTCTTTGGCGAAGAGGTTGTAAAAAAATGCTTTCAAAAGGCTCTGACGGTCCTAGCTGAGTTGCCTGATCAGCAGAGGCTTTTTTTTCTTTTAAATGCCTCTGGCGATCCCAGCTGAGTTGCCTGATCAGCAGAGGCTTTTTTTTCTTTTAAATGCCTCTGACTATCCAAGCTGAGTTGCCTGATCGGCAGAGGCTTTTTTTCTTTTAAATGCCTCTGATGATCCCAGCTGAGTTGCCTAATTGGCAGAGGCTTTTTTTCTTTTAAATGCCTCTGACCATCCAAGCTGAGTTGCCTAATAGACAGAGGCTTTTTTTTTAAATGCCTCTAACCATCCAAGCTGAGTTGCCTATTCGATAGAGGCTTTTTTTCTTTTAAATGCCTCTGACGATCCCAGCTAAGTTGCCTAATCGACAGAGGCTTTTTTTTTAAATGCCTCTAACCATCCAAGGTAAGTTGCCTAATCGACAGAGGCTTTTTTTCTTTTAAATGCCTCAGATGATCCAAGCTAAGTTGCCTAATCGACAGAGGCTTTTTTTCTTTTAAATGCCTCTAACCATCCAAGCTGAGTTGCCTAATCGACAGAGGCTTTTTTTCTTTTAAATGCCATTGACGATCCAAGCTAAGTTGCCTAATCGACAGAGGCTTTTTTTTCTTTTAAATGCCTCTGACGATCCCAGCTAAGTTGCCTAATCGACAGAGGCTTTTTTTCTTTTAAATGCCTCTGATGATCCCAGCTAAGTTGCCTAATCGACAGAGGCTTTTTTTCTTTTAAATGCCTCTGACGATCCCAGCTAAGTTGCCTAATCGACAGAGACTTTTTTCTTTTAAATGCCTCTGACGATCCAAGCTGAGTTGCCTAATTGACAGAGGCTTTTTTTTAAAAGCCTCTGACGATCCAAGCTAAGTTGCCTAATCGACAGAGGCTTTTTTTCTTTTAAATGCCTCTGACGATCCAAGCTGAGTTGCCTAATCGACAGAGGCTTTTTTTCTTTTAAATGCCTCTAACCATCCAAGCTGAGTTGCCTAATCGACAGAGGCTTTTTTTCTTTTAAATGCCTCTGATGATCACAGCTGAGTTGCCTAATCGACAGAGGCTTTTTTTCTTTTAAATGCCTCTGACGATCCAAGCTGAGTTGCCTGATCTTTGCCCAAAGACCCAAGTCCAAAGCCTACCTCCCCATTGGCGGTCTCCAACTGCAAGAGGTTGTCTTTGTGACGATTCTGAAGACACACCAACAGCGTTGAAGAATCCCAAACTGTGTCAGGAACGCAAGTGGGAGACGGATGGTTGGGGCTGCAAGCGAATGGCATTCTTGGTTAGAAAGCAGAAGCTTCTAGAAAGAGGGTTTGAGAGCCGGTGAAACTGAAACGGATGGCAGCCAAGAAATGAAAAGGCGCTTGCTCCTGGGGAGGAAAGCCATGGCAAATCTAGGCAGCATACTAAAAAGCAGAGACATCACCCTGCCAACAAAAGTGCATATAGACAAGGCGATGGTTTTCCCAGTTGTAATGTATGGCTGTGAAAGTTGGGCCATAAGGAAGGCTGAGCGCCAAAGAATGGAGGCCTTTGAACTCTGGTGCTGGAGAAGACTCCTGCGAGTCCTTTGAACTGCAAGGCGATCCAACTGGTCAGTCCTAGAGGAGGTCAACCCTGACTGCTCTTGAGAAGGCCGGATCCTGAAGATGAAACTCAATTACTCTGGCCACCTAATGAGAAGGAAGGACTCCCTGGAGAGGAGCCAAATGCTGGGAACGATGGAGGGCAAAAGAAGGAGGGGACGGCAGAGAACGAGGTGGCTGGATGGACTCACTGAAGTCGTAGGTGTGAGATTAAATGGACTCCAGAGGATGGTAGAGGACAGAAAATCCTGGAGGAACGTGGTCCATGGGGGTCGCGATGGGTCGGACACAACTTCACAAATAACAACAAACACTGACCGGAAGGCAGTCTACAGTTGCCCAAGGTGTCCTCTCACAAATGCATCCGACCCAACCAGATCTGTGGTTGGATAACAGAATAACTATGTTGGAGGGGACCTTGGAGGTCTTCTAGTCCGACCCCTATTCAGGCAGGAAGCCCTATAACAAGTTCAGACCAAGGACTATCCGATCTTCTCTTAAAAAGCCTCCAAGGGATGGAGAAGCTGCAACTTCTGGTAACAAGTAGTTCCGCTGCTTAATCAACAGAATAACATGGAGGTTGAGTATCCTTTTGTCTTATCTGTGCCTGAACCAGATGTGGAGTCCTTGACCTAGGACCACAATTTGCCCACCAGCAAAGGTGGGAAAGAAAAAGAATGAAAACGTATCGAAGATGCCCTCAGAATGCGTGGCTCCCCCAGGTGGGAGATATATATATATATATGTACCAGACCCAGACACCAGACCCACACTCACGAGGGCCACACAGGATATCACCACCACACATCCACGCGGAAAGCAGACTCAAACCCACACTGATGATGCGCCACGACCACGGACCAGAAATGAGACCGCAGCTGCATCATTAGCCACTTTAAACCCCTCCAATCCATACATGAAGCAGACTGACACCCACCCGGACGATGTGGCATGACCACAAACACGAAGCCAAACAACAGCAACGCAGCTCACCAGCTCAAATCCCCCTGCAACTCAGACTAAGCCGAGCACAACCAAGCCCCCACCCAAACAGAACACCCCCCCATCCGATCAGAGCACAACCAACCCCCCATCCAATCAGAGCACAGCCAAGCCCCCAACCAATCAGAACACATCTCCACCCAATCAGAACACAGCCAAGCTCCCACCCAATCAGTTCACACCCCCACTAGGAGTTAAAAGGAAGAAACAGCTGAGATCACACATTGCTTGTAGAAGCACAAAGCCGAAAACACCAGCCTGAAGGTGACGAATGAGACTTCGTCGAAACGTCGCCAAGACACTTCCAATTTTATGTGGGAGAAAACCTGAATAACCAAAGACCTACATATATACACACACACACACACACACACACATATATATGTATGTATGTATATATGTATAAATGTATGTATGTTTTTCCTTTAAGCCAGGTTTTTCCTACGTAGCCAAGATTTTTCTGGAGCCACAATTGGGCGAAATCACATTCACTACTTTCTGGGTTCTTTCTCCATCTTTTCATTCTGGCAGCAAGCAAAATTTTGTGCTGCATTGTGGGAGACCTACATAGCTATTTCTGGCTCCTTAGCCATCCTCAGTAGGCCACATCCACATCTCATGTTCCTCCCTGTAAAGGCCCAATGTCTATTTTCTTACTTTTTGTAGGTTTAATGTGTGTTTTTCGTTTAAGCCAGGTTTTTCCTACATAGCCAAGATTTTTCTGGAACCACAATTGAGCGAAATCACATTCACTACTTTCTGGGTTGCTGCCAGAATGAAAAGAAGGAGAAAGAACCCAGAAAGTAGTGAATGTGATTTCGCTCAATTGTGGTTCCAGTAAAATCTTGGCTACGTAGGAAAAACCTGGCTTAAAGGAAAAACACACATTAAACCTACAAAAAGTAAGAAAATAGACGTATGTATGTATGTATGTATGTATGTATGTATGTATGTATTTTCTTACTTTTCATGGGATTTATGTGTGGTTTTCTTTTAGCCAGGTTTTTCCTACGTCACCAAGATTTTTCTGCAGCCCTAGTTGAGTGAAATCACATCCACTATGTGATGTATGTATGAATGTATATACAGTATATCAGAGGTCTTCAAACTTGGCAGCTTTAAGACTTGTGGACTTCCACTCCACAAGTCAAAGTTGAGTTGAAATCCACAAATCTTAAAGCTGCCAAGTTTGAAGACCTCTGCTATAGGAGCTCCTCTGTAACAGACAATGAAGAGTTCCAAAGATGTTTTTTTCCCCCGTCAAGAGGCAACTGGACTTTCTAGTTTGAAAAACTTGAAAACCCAGAAAGTCCAGTTGCCTCTTGACGAAAAGAGAAGCGCCTTTGAGACAACCATGACCTGGATGTTTGAGAATCTCCACACACCGACAACGAAGAGAACAATAAACGTTGCAGGAATATCGGAAAAGCTCAGGAGGATCTTCAGCCAACCCAACCAACAGACGTGCACTCTTCAAACCCAAGAAGACACTAAGGCAGAAGCTTGTCCACCCCAAAGGACAAAACACCCCGACACGAACGGAGCAACGTGGTATATGCGATGCAATGCAGTGAGCCATGTAGCAGATCTGCACGTTGGGGAAACAAAACAGCCACTTCACAAACGCATGGCACAACCTAGGAGAACAAGCCCATCAGGATGTGATTCAGCGGTCCGTCTGCATTTAAAAGACAAAGGCTGCTCTTTTGAAGATAGCACCGGCTATCTCCAGTCTACAACACAAATCCTTTCAGCAGTTCCAAGAAGGCTCCACACCCATTTGCACCACTCAGGTGACCTCTGAGGACACAGGTAAACCTCCAGGTGGCCTCAATGACCTTCTAAAAGGATGCAAATGACCAGCTGTCTTCAAGGAAAATAAATCCTTCCATCCTTCACCACCCAGCCAGAACTGAAGAAGCTTCTTGGATGAGAAGCGAAACATCTTCAAAGAAAAATACCCAGAAAGTCCAGCTGCCTCTTGGAAAAAAAAAACCCCAACACCATTAGCCAAACAATGAAATGCTGGAGACCAGCCAAATAATAGGTGGAGTTGAGGAGGAGAATGCTGTTAATCAGCCAAAATAAAAAAAATGCTGTTAATCAGCCAAATAAAAGGGGAAGTTAAGGAGGACAATATGCTGAAAACTCAGCCAAAATATGCTATGCTGGAAATCAGCCAATAATAGGTGGAGTAATGGAGGAGAATGAGGAGAATATATTGAAGAATAATTATTAACAAGGGGTGGAAAAAAGAAAAAGAAAAAGTTGGGTGATAATTAAAATGAAATGGTAAATTTTTGAGATCTCTGTGTAAAAGTTTAAGAATATAACAGTTTAGAAAATGAGAAAAATAGAAAGAAATTTTGATAAATAAATTGAAATAAAAATTGAGTTGTATACATTTTGAAATTAAGATTTGTGGTGATAAAATTGTAAGGTAAATATATAGATTAATAGAATAGATTGTCTTTGTGTTTAATGTGGATGCTAAAAGGAGCAAGGGATATATATTTATAATTATTTATAAATTAATTATCAGCAAAAATATTAAATATATATATATATATATATATATATATATATATATATATATATATATATATATATGTAGGTCTTTGGTTATTCGGGTCTTCTCCCGCGTAAAATATATATATATTTGTTTTCTGAGGTTTTCACAGGTATTTATATGTAGGTCTTTGGTTATTCGGGTGTTCTCCCACGTAGAATTGGATGTGTCTTGGCGACGTTTCGACAAAGTCTCATTCGTCATCTTCAGGCTGAAGCACGAAGCCGAGAACACCAGCCTGAAGATGACGAATGAGACTTTGTCGAAACGTCGCCAAAAGAGGAGATTTGTTTTTTTAGGAGATTAGAATGTATGATGAGCTATGATGATTGCGCGGCTCAGCTGGGCAATGGGGGGAGGGGGCAGGGATTTTTGCTACCAGTTCTCCGAACCACCCGCCTCCATCACTACCGGATTGGGCGATCCGGTCCGAACCGGGAGCATTTCACCCCTGGGCAGAAGGGAGGGAGGGCGAAGGAGGGAGGGATAGGGGAGAGGAAAGAGTTACTGGCTTGGCAATCCCAGCAGAACAAATTGGCCCCTCCCTGTAGAAACTGGAAATTGGACCATGGAAGCTCAACTGATGAGCAGCTGATTCACAGCCTGGCATATAACCGGGTTTACAACAGCCTTTCTCCCTGCTGGAACAGAGAGAGGCCCATTCAGCCAAGGAGGGTAGGGCCCTTCCGTAAAATCCATTCAGGTCAGGCTCTTGACCTGAGGCAACCCTGCCCTTCCTTTCCAAGTCCCCACAAGAAACCATGCCGGATTTGGTAGCTTCTCGGCCCCGTCCCCAGCTTCTCAGATACTTCCAGGAGAACCACAACTGAGTCATTGAATTGGTAGCTGTCCCGTAGCAGAGATCAAAGAAAACGGACAGCGGAGATCCAGAACGCAGGTAGTCCTCGGCTTACGACCTCAACGGAGCCCAAAATCGATGCTGTTAAGTGAAACAGAGGTTGAGAACTGCTTAACCCAATGTTTCTCAACCTTGGAAGCGTAAAGATGGGTGGTGTTGTGGCCCCGTCCTCTGAGCCTATCCCTTTGGAGGAAGGCAGCTCTGAGCAGGAGGAAGAGGAGCCAGCCAGATCTCCCAGCCCTCCCCCTCTGGCACCGGCTCAGGTGCCAGCTGAAAGAGAGCCAAGTAGTGGGGAAACAGGTGCCTCAGATGAGAGTGAGGGAGAGACGTCATTCCTGGACGCACGCCAAAGAAGGCGAGAGAAAAGGGTACTGCAGCTGAGACGTATGAGGAAATGCTGAGTCATTGGATTGGAGTCATGGGATCAATGACTCACTGGACCACACCCAGAAGCATATGTATATAAGACAGTACGGTGGGTTACGAAGTTCGTGACGAACAAAGCTAAACAAACGGAGCAACCTCGTAGTCTTGGAAGCTAGATGAACGGCAAAGCTACGTAGGAGATTTGCTTGTTTGTGTAAACCAATAAAGTCCTTGGCAGACGGTGTGCATATCGCTGCCAAGGTTGAGATAAGAACTGCGGAGTGTGCCAAGTGATTATTAACCCTCGGCTGGCTGTGTTTTTGTGGGTCTCTGAAGGGGGGGGACAGATCAGGTGGACTTCAACTCCCAGAATCCCCCAGCCAGCAGCGCTCTTTAGATCAGTGTTTCTCAACCTTGGAAGCTGGAAGATGGGTGGACTTCAACTCCCAGAGTCCCCCAGCCAGCTGGCTGGGGGATTCTGGGAGTTGAAGTCCACCCATCTTCATGCTTCCAAGGTTGAGAAATACTGTCTTAACCAGTATTCAGCCGGTTCGGGCAAATAGGTAGTGGAATAGGTAGCGCTGCTGGCTGGGGGATTCTGGGAGTTGAAGTCCACCCATCTTCATGCTTCCAAGGTAGAGAAACACTGTCTTAACCAGTGTTCAGCCGGTTCGGGCGAATAGGTAGCGGAATAGGTAGCGCTGCTGGCTGGGGGATTCTGGGAGTTGAAGTCCACCCATCTTCATGCTTCCAAGGTAGAGAAACACTGTCTTAACCAGTATTCAGCCGGTTCGGGCGAATAGGTAGCGGAATAGGTAGCGCTGCTGGCTGGGGGATTCTGGGAGTTGAAGTCCACCCATCTTCATGCTTCCAAGGTAGAGAAACACTGTCTTAACCAGTATTCAGCCGGTTCGGGCGAATAGGTAGCGGAATAGGTAGCGCTGCTGGCTGGGGGATTCTGGGAGTTGAAGTCCACCCATCTTCACGCTTCCAAGGTTGAGAAATACTGTCTTAACCAGTATTCAGCCGGTTCGGGTGAATAGGTAGCGGAATAGGTAGCGCTGCTGGCTGGGGGATTCTGGGAGTTGAAGTCCACCCATCTTCACGCTTCCAAGGTTGAGAAACACTGTCTTAACCAATATTCAGCCGGTTCGGGCAAATAGGTAGCGGAAATCGCAGGTGGGACTGATGCATATATGGAAGATGCTCATGCGTGCGAAGTGAGTGTGCATATATGTCAGTGACGGGATTCAGCCAGTTCGCACCACTTCGGTTGACCCCGTTGTTAACTTTCTGAGCAGTTTGGCCAACTGGCTGTTAGAAGAAATCATTAGGGCAGAGAACCGGTTGTTCCTGGCGGTAACAAAATGTGAAACTCACCGCTGGTTCTCAAATTAGGAACGAATCTGGTTTTCCCCTTTGACCTGGCTTGTCCAACGGTCGCAAAAGGGGATCCCATTGCACACACACACACACACACACACACACACCGGGGAGAGTGCGACCGTCATAAATGCGAGTCAGTCGTGCCAAGAGTCTAAATTTTGATCCTTTGAGCAAAGGAATGCTGCAACGAGTCGTAAGGGTGAAAAACGGACACTTTTTTAAAGTGCCGTTGTAATGTGCAATGAATTGTTGTAAGTCAAGGACTCGCTGGAGGCGGAGAAAGAGTGAGTTGGGGGTGCCAAACACCATGCAGCACCGAATCGGTCCCTCTGGAAAGATTCTTAAACTATCAGGAGATTGGGAGAGACCGTTTTTTCCAACTCTTTCTCACCCAGACTCATCGATGAAAGAGAAACTGCTTTTGAGGTTCTCCAAAGCACCGAATGAAAGCAAGGAGAAGAAGCAACGGATGGAAACTAATCCTGGAGAGAAGCAACCTGGAATTAAGGAGGAATTTCCTGATAATGAGAACAATTAGTCAGCGGAACAGCTTGCCACCAGACGTTGTGGGTACCCCAGCACTGGAGGTTTGTCAATAAGAGCTTGGATAGCTATTTGCCCAAGGATCTCCTGCTTGAATTAAAATTAGAACGGTTGACAATCGATACGACGCTTGCAATATTTCTCGCAAGGAATTTACATCTGCTTAGCTACCCCGTCTTCCCTCCTAGCTCCCCAATGGAACTGCAAAAATTTACATTCCCTCCCCCCCCACCCCCATTCAAATGGCTTCGTCTGAAATGGAGTGACTAGTCCTCATTCTTTGTTTATTTATTTATTTATTTAGTCATCGAGACGCTGGCTCTTCTCCTACAAAGAACTCAAGTTCCCTGAAGAGGCGGAAGAATCGTTTTGTGGCGAGAGACGGGTGACCAAACGAATTTAATAAATAAAAATAAAATACCAATAAAGACAACCTGGATTTTTGATTACCTGCAAGCAGGGGTGCCCCCCGTCTGATGATCCCCAGAGGGGATTTGGAACGGCAGAGAAAGATCATCCAAGTTGGATTTCTCTAGCAGCTTGGTATCTGTAAGAGAGGAATGAGAACATCAGCGAGGAGAACAAAGAGAAAAGTAAGAAAAGAAAAGTAAGAAAACAAAGAGAAAAGAGAAAAGATTAATATTCATATTATTCCAGGGGGCCACTTTATAAGGCTTTGGTAAGGCCCCACTTGGAATCCGGCATCCAGTTTTGGTCGCCACGATGTCAAAAAGATGGGGAGACTCTAGAAAGAGTGCCGAGAAGAGCAACAAAGAGGATTAGGAGACTGGAGGCTAAAATATATAAGAACGGTTGCAGGGACTGGGTATGTCCAGTTTAAGGAAGAGAAGGACCAGGGGAGACATGATAGCAGTCTTCCGATATCTCAGGGGCTGCCCCAAAGAAGAGGGAGTCAAGCTATTCTCCAAAGCATCTGAAGGCAGGACAAGAAGCAACGGATGGAAACTCATCAAGGAGAGAAGCAACTTAGAACTAAGGAGAAATTTCCTGACTGTGAGAAGAATTAATCAGTGGAACTGCTTGCCACCAGAAGTTGTGAATGCTCCAACACTGGAAGTTTTTAAGAAGAGGTTGGATAACCAATTGTCTGAAGTGGTGTAGGGTTTCCTGCCTAAGCAGGGTGTTGGACTAGAAGACCTCTGAGGTCCCTTGCAATCCTCTACCGGATGTTTGCAGTATTATATTTTCCATCTGTTTTAATCTATGTCTTTTTCCGGAAGTCAGCTCTGGAAGTGAAGAGAAATCAAGTCAAACTGTAGAACTGGGAATTGGGGCGCTGAGATGGGCATCTGAGGCTCTCACATATTCCTTAATTTATGAGTGATCGCTTTGTGACCGTTGCAATTACGACGGACTCCCGAAAAGCTACTTACGACCTGGCTCTGGACTTCCAAAAACTATGCGCAAACATCCAGAGAGATACAAACACACACCTTAAGTCACATGACCGCAATTTTCAGGGCTTGGCAACTAGATCGCCTTTGGGACTGGGTGCAGCATTCCACAGCGATGTGACTATGATTTATCATTTCTTGGTCAGTTTTTGGCCTTTTCAGCTGGTTTCTTTCAGTAACCAGGTTAATCGTGTTTGTGTGATACAGAGCTGGATCTCATTTTCTGGAGCAGCAAATTCACTTTTTTCCTGTTTTGTAATAATTTCTGTTACATCCAGTTAGAAATTGGGAGGTGGTGAGTTCTAGTTCCACCTTAAGATGAATAATAGCTCGGTGACTTTGGGCCAATCACCAGGAGATGGTGAGTTCTAGTTCTATTTAAGCATGAATGCCAACTGGGTTACTCTGGGCCAATCACCAGGAGACAGGGAGTTCTAGTTCCACTTAAGCATGAATGCCAACTGGGTTACTTTGGGACAATCACCAGGAGACAGGGAGTTCTAGTTCTGACAAGCATGAATGCAAACTTGATGACTTGGGGCCAATCATCAGGAGATGGTGAGTTCTAGTTCTGCCTTAGATATGAAAGCTGGCTGAGTTTTAGTTCCACACCGTTGGCGCAAAAGCTGGCTGGACCAGCCATCTTCACTCAGCCCTAGGAACAAAGCAATGGCAAACCACAACTGAAACCTTGCCATTCACCAGGTGTCAACAATGACTTGAAAGCTTACACAAAAATTATTTTAGCTGCCGTCAAGGAATTCTGGAAAGCCACTCAAGTCACGTTCAACATTTCCAGGAAGAAAACCTGCCAGCCGTATCGCTCCATTAAGCAATCAAAGGTAAGTCTAACTTAATTAACAACAGTCAAGAACACGGTATGAGTTCAGCTGCCTAATGGGCCGATTATAATTACTACAGGATTATTACACCTGTTAAAGTCATTACACTCAAGGGGAACCAGCCTATGGTCGCCCAATCTCCGCAGCATATTTGCAAGTGCTGCAACTTGGATTCTCTTGGGAGTCAAACTCAACTCCTGCATTTGAGTCCATGCAGTTTCCTATCGTTCTGTGAGCGGGATCAAAAATGCTTTGTTTAGTGTTTTGCTTTACTGTATAATGCCTTTTATATTTTGGAATGGAATGGAGTGGAATTGAAGGGAACAGAATAGAATATTAATAGAATGGAACAGGAACAGGAACAGGAACAGGAACTGGAATGGGAGTAGAGTAGAGTAGAGTAGAGTAGCGTAGCGTAGCGTAGCGTAGCGTAGCGTAGCGTAGCATAGCATAGCATAGCATAGCATAGCATAGCATAGCATAGCATAGCATAGCACAGAACAGAATTCAAATATTTATTTATTTATTGGTTCGATTTACAGTATATGCCGCCCTTCTCCGGAGATTCAATGCGTTAAGCAATAGCCTTCATATTTTTGTATATACCTGCTTAGTAGGGCTTTCAGCCCCCCCTAAGCGGTGTTCTTTTTTATACAAAGTCAGCTTATTGCCCCCACAATCTGGGTCCTCATTTCACCTACCTCGGAAGGATGGAAGGCTGAGTCAACCTTGAGCCTGGTGAGATTTGAACTTGCAGTAATTGCAGACAGCTGGCAACTAAGTGCTACTTAACAGTGCTTTAGTCCGCTGCTCCACCAAGGCTCCTATAGAATAGAATAGTAGATTCTATTCTATATAGAATTCAGAATAGAATAGAATAGAATATGAAATAATGAATGGTCAAGTAGAGTAGAGTAGAGTAGAGTAGAGTAGAGTAGAGTAGAGTAGAGTAGAGTAGAGTAGAGTAGAGTAGAGTAGAGTAGAATAGAAGATTCTATTCTATATAGAATAGAATTCAGAATAGAATAGAATATGAATTAATGAATAGAGTAGAGTAGAGTAGAGTAGAGTAGAGTAGAGTAGAATGGAATGGAATGGAATGGAATGGAATGGAATGGAATGGAATAGGTCTATTAAATAAAAGAATAAAAGGAGTTGGTCTCCGGTGCAGAAACTCTCAGTGTACATACAAACAACAAAGCGGTAAGTCATAGATCATAAATCTTAAGATGCAATCATAAATCATAAAACACAAACAAGAAGTGATAAATCATAATATATCAGCAGAATGCAGTAGGAAGGATGAGCACGTGAGAAAGGTTTGATTTTATGTTACATAGAGAATGTTATAAAATATTTTTTATTTTGCGTTATGATGTCTTTTTTTGATATTTTATTTTATTTTACAGACAATCCTCAACTTACAACCGGTCTCTTAGTGACCGTTCGAAGTTACAACAGCAGTGGAAACAAATGACTTATGATAGTTTTTCACACTTTTGACCTTTGCAGCCTCCCCAGCGTCACGTGATTGACATTCGGCTGTTTAACGACCACACGATTCATTCAACAACTCTTTTCACAGTCATTGCAACCACAAACCGTCACTAAACGAGTCAGGGACCACCCGTATTCAGTATGCACCAACAAGGGGAGGCAATCCCTCTCTCTCCTTCGTGCAAATCAGACCCGGTTGTGTTGCATGCACACTGGTGGGATAAATCTCATTTTTTTTCCCCCGTTCCTGTCTTCCAAGCCGACCTTTTAAACTTCACATTATTCAGCAAAATAAAAAAATGGGAATTGAATCATTTCCTGTTCTGCTTTTCAAGGCGTTTGCAGTTTGTCCAAAAAGGGAACTGCAAGGCGTACAAAGAGACTCACACATCCTATTTATTCTTGCAGAGTGACAATGTGGACACTCAAGTGAAGGCTGGCTGTTTGTTTTAGCTCTCGGTCTTGTTTTTACAGTTTATTTGTACATTTTCATTGAGCACACAGAGGTGCTTTGTGAATAGTGTATTGTCTGGGTCAATTGCTTACATATTAATGCTTTCCCAGCGCCTAGCGGCCAAGGCAAGATAAGGAGTGGCTAGGAGGGGCCGGGTATCAACCGGTTTAACGAACTAGGCAAAAAGTTAACAAGATCCGAACCGGCTGGAGCCCACCTCTGCATGGGAGGCAACTGAGGGAGGAAGACTCACCAGGCAGAGATCAGCTGGGATGTTCCATGGATGTGACTGTAGGCATCGGTCAAAGTGGGCGGGGCGAGATAAGGAGGGGCGGGGCGGGGCGGGGCCAACCAGCAATTTAACAATGGGTTCGGCCGAAGTGGTGCGAACCGACTGAATCCCACCACTGCACTGATTTCTACTTCTATTATCCAACCATTTATAGAACGAATCCCATATTCGAAAGGATTCTGTCTCTTCCTTCTCTTTCATCTTGAATGCCCATCTATCCATTTCTGCGCAATGTAAATTTTTTAAAAAATTACACCTTCTTCTCTCTCTCTCGGCGTTTTCTCATTTTTCCAATACAATTAGCTCTTTTTTAAAAGAACGTATGTTATGTTCTTCAACAGAAATAACAGCTAAAAGTGGCAGCTCCTTAGATTGTATTTGAATGCAGGTGGTCCTTGACTTACAACCGTTCATTTAGTGACCGTCCAAAGTTACAACGGCAGTGAGAAAGGCGACTTAAGTTATGACCGTTTTTCACAGTTACGACCGTTGCAGCCTCCTTGGGGGGGGGGTCACGTGATCAAAATTTGGACGCTTGCCAACTGGCTCGTATTTATGACGGTTCCAGGGTCACATGATCCCTTTTTGAGATCTTCTGACCAGCAAAATCAACGGGGAAGCCAGATTCACTTAACAGTAAATCTTCGCAGTTTAATTTAATAACTGCAATGATTCACTTAACGACTGAGGCAAGGAAGGTCGTAAAACAGGGCAAAACTCACTCAGCAGTTGTCCCCGCACTGAATACAGAATACAAAGCTGGCTTTGTAACTGGTTAAATGTCCCTTTTTTCTTTGGCCAAATGCCTTCTTTTTCTCACTTTCTGTCAAGATAAAATCGTGAATAATTGAGGAAATTAAAAAAAAAACCACCAGCAAGCCAGAGGTTGCAAATCATGGGCGATCAAAGTCTCAAAATTTTATTGCATTTATAAAATTTGCACACTGGGGAAAATAAAAGTTAGCTTGGAAAGAACAACGGGCTCTTAAAAAACAGCAACCAACATAATCGCAGCCTTCCGGATTCATCCTCCCTCTGTAAACGGCTTAGTTTGTGTCTTGAATGTTAATTCCTGGCTTTTAGAAAGTGATTTTTGAACAGTTTCTCAATCTTGGCCACTTGAAGATGGGTGGACTTCAACTCCCAGAATTCCCCAGCCAGCCTGGCTGTCTAGGGAATTCTGGGAGTTGAAGTCCACCCATCTTTAAGTGGCTGGCTGGGGGATTCTGGGAGTTGAAGTCCACCCATCTTTAAATGGGTGGCTGGGGGATTCTGGGAGTTGAAGTCCACCCATCTTTAAGTGGCTGGCTGGGGAATTTTGGGAGTTGAAGTCCACCCATCTTTAAGTGGCTGGCTTGGGGATTCTGGGAGTTGAAGTCCACCCATCTTTAAATGGGTGGCTGGGGAATTCTGGGAGTTGAAGTCCATCCATCTTCAAGCGGCTGGCTAGGGAAGTCTGGGAGTTGAAGTCCATCCATCTTCAAGCTGCTGGCTAGGGAAGTCTGGGAGTTGAAGTCCATCCATCTTCAAGCTGCTGGCTAGGGAAGTCTGGGAATTGAAGTCCACTTTTCTTCAAGTGGCTGGCTAGGGAATTCTGGGAGTTGAAGTCCATCCATCTTCAAGCGGCTGGCTAGGGAAGTCTGGGAGTTGAAGTCCATCCATCTTCAAGCTGCTGGCTAGGGAATTCTGGGAGTTGAAGTCCACCCATCTTCAAGCTGCTGGCTAGGGAATTCTGGGAGTTGAAGTCCACCCATCTTCAAGTGGCTGGCTGGGGGATTCTGGGAGTTGAAGTCCACCCATCTTCAAGCTGCTGGCTGGGGGATTCTGGGAATTGAAGTCCATCTTTCTTCAAGTGGGTGGCTGGGGAATTCTGGGAGTTGAAGTCCACCAGTGCAACCGCCCTATAACAAGTGACTTATTCCAAGTCCTCACACATATGACCATCTCAGCATTTCCCCGCAGTCACATGATCAAACTTCGGGCTGTGTAATGTATGACGTCCTGGGAATCATGCGATCCCCATGTATGACTTCCTAGCTAGCTTCTGACAAGCTAAGCCAACAGGGGAAGT
This sequence comes from Coluber constrictor foxii, assembly GCA_038048745.1. NCBI lineage: Eukaryota > Metazoa > Chordata > Lepidosauria > Squamata > Colubridae > Coluber > Coluber constrictor. The sequence goes on along the minus strand of CM075962.1, from coordinate 3,132,007 downwards.
CTGATTTACTTAAGGACCGCGTGGCTTGTTTAACAACCGCAGCGATTGGTTTAACAGCTGTGGCTATGCAGGTTGTGAAACGGGGCCATAACTCACTTCCCACCCGCCTCGCTTAGAAACGTCGAAACTCCGAAGTCATCGTAAAGCGAGGACTCTGCATGCAAAATCCCTGTGTATTTCTGTGCGAAATTCGAGGCCGGTCTTTCTGGTTGTCTGTATGCCCCTGGGCAGAAAAGATGAAGCAATAGAGGGATTTGGGGGGGCTGGCAGTGCCCGAGGGGCATAGAAGGGTCCTGGCAGCTCTGTAAAGACCGGCCGTCTGGGCCAGGGGAGCGGTCCAAATTACAGATAGAGATTAACAGAGTTGGAAGGGACCTTGTAGGTCATCTAGTCTAACCCCCCCTCCCCCAGCAGACCCTACCATTTCTGACAGATGGCATTTGGGTTGGGGAGGAGCACAAGGGGCTGGGGAAACAAGCCACACCCAGTTCACAGTGCCAGGGCAAGCAGCTCCCATCCCGGCTAAAAGAAAAGCTGGAAAGGATGCCCAGAGGGATGGGGGGGGGGGGTGCCAGATGCCCCAAAGCTGCCCTCACCTCCCCCAGAATTGGGGAAGAGAAGGAAGGAGGAAGGGAGAAACGTTGCACTGTGTCTGCCGGCGCTGCTTTGGGGTCGCGGCTGGCTGCGCCCTTTGCACATGCTCTCTCTCCCGGAGGGGATGCGGCCCCTTCTTCGCCCACTCCTCCCAGTGGCAGGCAGCCTCTGGGTAAGTGTAGAGCGCCCTTCGTCGTCTCTGCCCCTCCCGCCCCGGTAATGCATCCTCTGGGAGGGTGCAAAGCGCCCCGAGATTTCCCTTTTGCCCTCCTCCTTGCAGGACAGACTCTGAGCACGTACAGAGTGCTTCGCAGTCCCTTCATCGCCTCCCCGCCAGCAATGGGCCAATGCAGAGCGCTCCTTTTACTTCCAATCCCCCGGCAGGGCGGCCTCTGGGAGCGTGCAAAGCGTCCCACCCCCGACCCCTTGTACCGTCTCCCCTCCAGCAAGGCAACCTCTGGGCCAGTGCAAAGCGCTTCCCGACCCCTTTCACGGTCTCCCCTCCAGCAAGGCAACCTCTGGGCGCGTCCAGAGCGCTTCCCGACCGCTTTCACGGTCTCCCCTCCAGCAAGGCAACTTCTGGGCCAGTGCAGAGCGCTTCCCGACCCCTTGTACCGTCTCCCCTCCAGCAAGGCAACCTCAGGGCCAGTGCAGATCGCCCCGCGCCCCCCCCTTTTTTTCCCTCCCTACCCTCCGGCAGGGCAGCCTCTGGGCGCGTGCAAAGCGCCCCCCCCGAAGTCCTTTGCACGGTCTCTCCCCTCCAGCAATGCAGCCTCTGAGCGCGTGCCGAGCGCAGCGCGGGCCTCCTTTCATTTCCCCCCCTCCCCTCCCCCCCCTAAATTGGCAAGGCAGCCTCCGGGCGCGTGCAGAGCGCCGCTCGCGCCCCCCACCCCCCACCCCTTTTCCCACTCACAGGCTTGCACGAGATCCCAGAAGCGCGCCTTCTGAGCCCGGTCGCGCTGCTGCAACTGCCCGACGATGTGGCGCTTCCAGCGGCGGCGGCGGCACAAGCCTCCCTCGGCCATGGCCGGCTTTGCGCTGCCCGGAGGTCCGAGCGGGCCTCCGGGGCTGGGAAGAGGAGGAGGGAGGAGGAGTCCCCGTGACGTCATCGGGAGGGGCGGGGCCAGAAAGGGGGAATCCCAGGACTCTCCGCCTCTCCAACCTGGCGCCCGCTGCACCTCTGCAACTAGTGGCATGGGGACTGGGGGGGGGCTGTCTGTCTGTCTGTCTGTAGTTCCTTCTCCCCCTCTCCTCCCCCCCGCGCTCAGCCCAGATGCTCAGCCGGCCCACGACTTTTGGGGAGAGGGGAGGGGAAACCTAGGCGTCCCCTGCTCTGGCATCCCTGAGCCCGCGGGCGCCCAGAAGGGAGTCCACCTGTAGCCCCGCCGTCTCCTCTGCACTCTGCCCCTTTCGGTCCACGGCCTCGGCCCTCGACTTTGCTCCCAGCAAGGGAGCGCCAGGTGCGCCTTGCGCCTTTCCCCGAGAGATTTCATGCCGATCCCGGGGCTTCTGACTCGCAAACTGTACGGGACACATCAATAGAAGAGAATCTCTCGAGCTCCGGGGTTGAACTGTGGGGGTTCTTTGGTGGGTCTCTGAGCTGGGTGGTTTTCTTGGAGACGTTTCATGATCCAACTACAGAACATCATCAGTGTAAGAGGAGGAGGTCTAGTGGACGTTGGTGTGCTGTGCGCTTGGTGGTTTTCTGGCAGAGAGGAGGAGGAGGAGGAGGAGAAAGTAGTAGAAGAAGAAGAAGAAGAAGAAGAAGAAGAAGAAGAAGAAGAAGAAGAAGAAGAAGAAGAGGAGGAGGAGGAGGAGGAGGAGGAGGAGGAGGAGGAGGAAGAAGAGGAGGAGGAGGAGGAGGAGGAGGAGGAGGAGAAGAAGAAGGAAGAAGAAGAAGAAGAAAGGAGGAGGAGAAGAGAGGAGGAGGAGAAGAAGAAGGAAGAAGAAGAAGAAGAGGAGGAGGAGGAGGAGGAGGAGGAAGAAGAAGAAGAAGAAGAAGAAGAAGAAGAAGAAGAAGAAGAAGAGAGGAGGAGGAGAAGAAGAAGGAAGAAGAAGAGGAGGAGGAGGAGGAGGAGGAAGAAGAAGAAGAAAGAAGAAAGAAGAAAGAAGAAGAAGAAGAAGAAGAAGAAGAAGAAGAAGAAGAAGAAGAAGAAGAAGAAGAAGAAGAAGAAGAAGAAGAAGAAATAATCTGGTGTCCTTAGTGCTCCCTGGGCTGGGTGGTTTTCTTGGAGACGTTCCATGACCCAACTAGGGAATATCATCAGCGCTAGAAGACAGGGGGGTTTATGAGGAGGAGGAGGAATAAGGCGTTCCTTGATGCTCTCCAAGCTTCTTGCAGGTATTTGATGACCCAACTAGAGAATGTTATCAGTAGTAAAAAGGTTGAGTAATAAAAGGCAGTGAGGTTTGCAGAGAGGAGGAGGAGGAGAAGAAGAAGAAGAAGAAGAGAGAGAAAAAAAGAAAGAAAGAAAGAGAAAGAAAGAAAGAAAGAAAGAAAGAAAAAGAAAGAATCAATCTGGTGTCCTTAGTGCTCTCTGAACTTGGTGATGTTTTTGTAGACGTTTCGTGACCCAACAAAGTAACATCATCAGTGCTAGAAGGCGAGGAGGAGGGGGAATGTTTGTGGAGAAGAGGAGGAGGAGGATTGTGGGATTCTTGGTGGTCTCTGAGCTTGGTGCTTTTCTTCCTTCAGTTCAGGGGGATGAGAAGGAGGAGGAACGATCTTGCAAGATGGAGAATTAAAATTAAAATTAAAATTAAAATTAAAATTAAAATTAAAATTAAAATTAAAATTAAAATTAAAATTAAAATTAAAATTAAAATTAAAATTAAAATTAAAATTAAAATTAAAATTAAAATTAAAATTAGCAAAGAAACAGCCCATCATTCCTGCTGGCGTTTTATATCCTTCCCTCTTCGTAACCATTTTCCATCTGAAGTCCTCGAGCAGGCACTGGCAGGCCTCCCGTCAGGATGGGGAAATGGTTTTAGGCAGTTCAGAGGAGGATAGGATAAAAATAAAGCCTCAAGGATAGCTGTCTGTCAACAAAATGAGCAGGCCACAATTGACCCGCCTTAGAAAGGATGGAAGGCTGAGTCAACCTTGAGCCTGGTGAGATTCGAACTTACAGTAATTGCAGACAGCTGATGTTAATCACAATGCTTTTAGTCTGTAGAGCTATCCAGGCTCCCTGGATAAGGCCACACTTGGAATATGGCATCCAGTTTTGATCAGCCTATTCTCCAAAGTCCCTGAAGGCAGGAGAAGAAACAACGGATGGAAACTCATCAAGGAGAGATGCAACCTGGAACTAAGGAGAAACTTCCTGAGAGTTAGAACAATTAATCAATGGAACAACTTGCCACCAGAAGTTGAGGGTGCTCCATTATTGGGGGTTCTGAAGAAGAGGCTGGACAGTCATTTGTCTGGAATGCTGTAGGGTCTCTTGCTTGATATGGGGTTGGACTAGAAGACCTCCAAGTTCCCTTTCAACTCTGTTCTAACAACATGAGTCAGATCTGTTCCAGCAAGTTTAAACAACTTTATAAAGTAATTCAAGTATAAAAGTTTACGGCTTTCCCAGCATTCTGTAGTTCTGAGCTTGCCGCCCTAAAAAACAATACAGGCCCACTTACATTTCTGTTCAATATAAGTAGTCCTCGGCATACGGCCGCAATTGAGGCAAAATTTCTGCTGCTCAGTGAGACAGTCGCTAAGTGAATTTCGCCCCATTTTACGACCTCTCTTGCCACTGTGGTGAAATGAATCACGTTGTTAAGTTAGTCCGGCTTCTCCATCAACTTTGCTGGTCAGAAGGTCCCAAAAAGGGGGATCATGTGACCTCAGGATCCTGCGACCGTTGTAAGTATGAGTCCGTTGCCAAACGCCTGAATTTTCATCACGTGACCGTAGGGACGCTGCAGCGGTCGTAAGTGTGGAAAATGGTCGTTAAGTCACTTTTCCCCAGTGCCGCCGTTAGCTTTGAATAGTCACTAAATGTTGCAAGTTGAGAACTATCTGTAGCTGCTTCCTAATGAGTCACTTTTTTCAATGTCACTTTGCAAAGCCACTAAATGAACGGTCGTAAGTCCAGGTCGGCCTGTGTCACGAGAAGATTTGCTGAGATTCGCTACCCTAAACTTCGGCTTTCTTTCTTTCTTTCTTTCTTTCTTTCTTTCTTTCTTTCTTTCTTTCTTTCTTTCTTTCTTTCTTTCTTTCTTTCTTTTTCTTTCTTTTTTTCTTTCTTTCTTTCCGATTCCAAAACAAACATTATTTTTAAATTCTGCACCCAAAGTTCCACTTTCACTTTTCCCCCCTTTGTGTCTGTTGCCTTGAACCTGTGCCTGAGTCCGTTCTCAACAATGAGAAACTGCTTCCGTCACGCAGGTGACTCACCGGATGGCCTCTGTTTACGCTGGGTATGTTTTCAACACGTCTTATGTTGAGGCATTTCTTTTCACGACACCAAGCAGCTCAAGGGCATGCCGCCCATCCTTCGGGCTCAAGGCCACGCCGATGTCTTTTTGTCTTGTTTTCGACTTTTTAAAATCGGGTTATCAAAATATCAAAATATAAAAGACAAAAGGCCAATTCAAAAAAGTGATAGAAAATCATAGCGAGAGAGAGCGAGAGCAGTGGTGGGTTTCAATTTTTTTTACTACTGGTTCTGTGGGTGTGGCTTGGTGGGCGTAGCTTGGTGGGCATTGCAGGGGAAGGATACTGCAAAATCCCCATTCCCACCCCACTCCAGGGGGGAACGATACTGCAAAATCCCCATTCCCACCCACTCCAGGAGGAAGGATACTAAAAAATCCCCATTCCCACCCCACTCCAGGAGGAAGGATACTAAAAAATTCCCATTCCCACCCACTCCAGGAGGAAGGATACTAAAAAATCCCCATTCCCACCCACTCCAGGAGGAAGGATACTAAAAAATCCCCATTCCCACCCCACTCCAGGGGAAGGATACTGTAAAATCTCCATTCCCACCTCACTTCAGGGGAAGGATACTTCCAGTTCTGTGGGCGTGGCTTGGTGGGTGTGGCAGGAAAGGATACTATAAAATCTCCATTCCCTCCCCACTCCTGGGGGAAGGTTACTGCAAAATCCCCATTTCCTCCCAATCAACTGGGACTCGGGAGGCAGAGAATCGATGGGGACGGAGCCAGTCAGAATTTTTACTACCGGTTCTCTGAACTACTCAAAATTTCCGCTACTAGTTCTCCAGAACTGGTCAGAACCTGCGGAAACCACCTCTGAGAAAGAGAGAAAATACATAAAATTCTCTGCCACAATGTCCTACCTGTCAATGGCTACTTCAGCTTCAACCACAACAATACACTAGCAAATAAGAGATACAAAGTCAAAGTAAACCGCTCCAAACTTGACTGCAGAAAATACGACTTCAGCAACAGAGTGGTCAATGCCTGGAATGCACTATCAGACTCGGTGGTTTCTTCCCCAAACCCTCAAAACTTTAACCTTAAACTGTCTACTGTTGACCTCACCCCATTCCTAAGAGGTCTGTAAGGGGCGTGCATGAGTGCACCAGCGTGCCTTCCGTCCCTCTCCTAATATTCCTTTTTACTCTTACTCTTTTCATGTATTCAAATTGTGTTTATACTTTTACCTGTAATCTTATATATGCTTGACAAACAAAGGAACAAATAAATAAACAAATAAAAGAGAGAGAGAGAAGAGAGAGAGAGAGAAAGAGAGAGAAGAAAAAGGCACCAGCTTCCAATTCTTTAGCTGTTGTTTCATGACCCAACTAGGTAACGTCATCACAGCTGTAAAATGGGGCAAAAACATTTCTCACTTAGCAACATAAATTTTGGGCTCAATGGTGGACATGAGTTGAGGATTACCAGTAACCTCTCTGTGGTCTTCCTTTGTCCTTTTTCCTTTCCTTTCCTGCGGTCTGCGTCCCTACCTATTTTATTGTGCCTGCTACAATTTAAAACCCTCCACGATGAGCAGACAGGAGCTTAAAATTCTCTTTTTTTCCCCCCTATGATTTTTTTTTTAGTTTATTCCAACTCCCACACCATTCCAAGGGTCTTCATCCCAAATTGTATAGCTGAAAAGTCTGTGGAGATTCTTAGACTTTCCGGTGTTTTCTTTTGAAGATGTTTTGCTTCTCATCCAAGGCTCTGACAGGATAGTTGGAACACCGTTTGAATGGTGTGGGAGTAGGAATTGATTTCCAGAGGAAAAATTGCAGACAGCAGGAGCCATTTGCACCACTCAGGTGACCCTGTGGACACAGGTTAACCTCCAAGCGGCCTCAATGACTCCCTAAAAGGCTGCAAATGACCGGCTGTCTGCAAGGAGTATCAGTCCTTCCCTTCCCCACCATCCAGTCAGAGCTGAAGAAGCTCCTTGGAGGAGAAGTGAGACATCTTCAAAAGAAAAAAAAAAGTCCAGTTGCCTCCTGAAAAAAAGCACTTTTGTCCATGTCTTGGAGGACGGAGAATCTCTACAGACTTTAAGAGGGATGGACTTCAACTCCCAGAATTCACCAAGCCAGCATGATGTTTCATGAGCCAATGTTAGGGAACATCTTGCAGTAGTTCTACTTCAATTTCAGTTGGTTTTAATGGAACATGCAACGATGCGTAGCCAACGTTAAAGTAAAGTGGGATCTGCTAGATGATCACTGGATAACTTTCTATTCACTATATTCTAAAAGCAACTATATTTTGAAAGCAGGATGTGCATCCGGTTAGAGAAAGTACAAAGTCAGCATAAAACCCTTTGATACTCTGAGAGGCCCCTTAACTTGTCAGAAGAGAGGAACAATTCTAATGACATATAGCTAAAGGTGGTTAGGTCAAGAATATCCATCAACAAAAGATAATTTGGATTTATGAATTATGATTGTCTGGCAAAGGAAATGTAAAACTTTAGTAATTAGGAAATGTCAATTAAATATAACGGATGTATGTTAACCATACATGGAAAGTTGCTGTGTCAGCAGAGTTCTTTGTTTAGAAAAGTATAAAAATTGTCATGGAATCACTGTCTCTTTACTCAGAACTCAGATGGGAATCTAGTTCTTGAGTCTTGCGCAAATAAATCTGATTCTATCTGACCCTATGGGCTGTCTCTTGTATCCTTTCTTCCATAACAAAAGCCTCACGAAAGATCAAGGGTAATGAAAATTGGGAGAGAGACGTCCTTAAAACATGAGGACGCGATCTTGGAAAAACACGTCTGGCAGGAATTTTCCTGCAGAGGGCACACCGAGACAGCAAGAAGCTGTTTGATTTGCTGGAGAAATTCTCATTTTAATTCCTGCTGGAACAGACCTTGAAAGATGCCAACAGGAATAGCCGAAGGAGATCGGATTTCCCTCAAAGGTTCTGGGGAAGCGATTTCTGTGAACGTCAGGCAGACGCACATTAATAGGAAATGCAAATAATGGGAGAAAAAAGGGAGGAAAAAAACACGGTTTATTTGAAGACTGGTGTGTCCAAGCCAAGGAAAGGGATATTTTATGCAACGGCAGAAGATTTCACGGAAAAATAAGGGGTGGGATGGGGCTCATTAGGTCTAGGTGGCAAAAGTGACATCTAATCTGGACTTCCCAGCTCTGGAGGTGGACATGGCGCTTTTCAATTCCGGGGTCTTCACATAAGGGATACTTCTTTGATTTTCCACTGCAATGGCAGTTTTGGATTTTTTGAGCCTCCCGGAAGAAGAGCTTCTCAAGCCGCTACGCGACCGTCTCACGCCGGTCTTTGAGGATCTGCCTCTCAGGGTTCCCTAGAAGAGACAGAGGGGAAAAAAATTAGGATTACTGTAACCCAGACGTGGGCAACTATGGTCCCTTTATGACCCTGGACTTCAACTCCCAGAATTCCTGAGTTAAATATAGTCCCTTTTCGACAGGTGGACTTCAACTCCCAGAATTCCTGAGCCAGCATTTTTACTGTGCTTTTAATTTAGGTGAAATGCTAATATATATTGCAAGTCCATCTATGATATGCTGTATGAATAGAATAGAATTCTTGATTGGCCAAGTGTGATTGGACACACAAGGAATTTGTCTTGGGTGCATAGCTCTCAGAGTACATAAAAGAAAAGATATGTTCATCAAGAATCATAAGGTACAACACCTAAGATAGTCATAGATGATAGATGATAGATAGATAGATAGATAGATAGATATAGATAGATAGAAAGAAAGAAAGAAAGAAAATTCTTTATTGACCAAGTGTGATTGGACACACAAGGAATTTGTCTTGGGTGCATAGCTCTCGGAGTACATAAAAGAAGATATGTTCGTCAAGAATCATAAGGTACAACACTTAATGATAGTGATAGATAGATAGATAGATAGATAGATAGATAGATGATAGATAGATAGATAGATAGATAGATAGATAGATAGATAGATAGATAGATAGATAGAATTCTTTATTGACCCAGTGTGATTGGACACACAAGGAATTTGTCTTGGTGCATACGCTCTCAGTGTACATAAAAGAAAAGATATGTTCATCAAGAATCATAAGGTACAACACTTCCGGCGTATAAGACAACTTTTTAACACACAAAAATCTTCTCAAAAGTCGGGGGTCGTCTTATACGCCCAGTTGTCTTATACGCCAGAAAATACGGTAATGATAGTCATAGATCGATAGATAGATAGATAGATAGATAGATAGATAGATAGATAGATAGAGATAGATAGATAGATAGATAGATAGATAGATAGATAGATAGATAGATAGATAGATAGATAGATAGATAGAGATGGAGATGCATTGATGGGCAGATTGGATGGATGGATGGATGGATGGATGGATGGATGGATGGATGGATGGATGGATGGATGGATAGATAGATAGATAGATAGATAGATAGATAGATAGATAGATAGATAGATAGATAGATAGATAGATAGAATTCTTTATTGGCCAAGTGTGATTGGAGACACTGCTGAGCCCCCCCCCACAATAAGTGGTTGGTTCTTTCCGTCAACTTACTTTACTGGCCGATTTTCTGGGGCGTCGTTTGGGAATTGCCGCGATCCATTTAAACCTGGAAAGGAAAGAGATGGTGTGAGACTTTTGTGGATTCCAAGCAAGCAAGATGTGAAAGGTCCCACACCGTTTTGCACGCCCAGGATTCGAATGCGGGCCCTCCGGCCCAGTGGTGGGTTGCTCCTGGTTCGCACCAGTTGGCAAGAACCGGTAGTAAAAATTTGTAGCAGTTCCGAGGACCAGTAATAAGATTGGCTGGCGACATCCCCGAAACGGTCCCTGGCCCGGTTGCTGCTCGCTTTCCCCACCCACCTCATCAGAGGCTTTTTTTTTTTTACTTCTAAAAGCATTTTTTCTACAACCTCTTCGGCTGAAAAAATGCTTTTAAAAGTAAAAAAAAAAGACTCTGATGATCTCGCGGCTCAGCTGGGATCGTCAGAGGCTTTTAAAAGCATGTTTTCTACAACATCTTAGGCTGAAGAAGTAGAAAAAAATGCTTTTAAAAGCCTCTGACGATCCCAGCTGAGTTGCCTGATCGTCAGAGGCTTTTAAAAGCATTCTTTTTCTGTAACCTCTTAAGGTCATAGAAAAAATGCTTTTAAAAGTAGAAAAAAAAAAGCCTCAGATGATCCTGCGGCTCAGCTGGGATCGTCAGAGGCTTCTCAAAGTATTGTTTTCTGCAACCTCTTTACCTGAAGAGGCTGTAGGAAAAAAAATGCCTTTAAAAGTCTCTGACAATCCCAGCTGAGTTGCCTGATCGTCAGAGGCTTTTCAAAGCAATTTTTTTTCTGTAACCTCTTAAGATTGTAGAAAAATTTTAAAAGTAAAAAAAAAAGTTGGCCATGCCCACCCAGTCAAATTACCCCCGCACACCAAGCCACACTCACAAAATAAGCCACGCCCACAGAACCGGTAGTAAAAAAAATTAGAACCCACCCCTGCTTCGGCCACATCCCTCCTCTTATACCCCTGTGCCAGGAGGAGGGCCATTTACTCACAAGGTGTCCACGTGACGTGCGATGAAAACCCCCACGGACAGGACAATCAGACCGGTCAGGGTGAAGAGTCCGACTATGACGATGGTGGGCACTGGGGAATTAAAGAGAGAAGAACCCTGAACAGGGCTTGTGAAAGACCGACAATCCCGCGTGTGTTTGTTCAAAACCACGGTTTGGGGGCCAAGGGTCAGGGATGCCTGCAGGGTGTGGGAAAGCAAAGTGGACCCCCCCCACGCTTCCCTCGCTTTTGGCACACAATGGCACAGTGGGCCCAGTATGCCCGGTTTTTGCCCTCCCCAGGTTCCAGAGGCTTTCTAGCAGCCTGGGAAACAGCCTGTTTGCCGACTTCCAGTGGGACCGAAAGGCCTGTTTTTTGTGCTCCAGAGGCTTTCTAGGAGCCTGGGGAGGGCGAAAATGGCCTTCCCCCTGGAGGTCCTCCAGAAGCCAGAAATGGCCCATTTGCCAACTTCCGGTCCCACTGGAAGTCGGCAAATGGGCCATTTCTGGCCTTTGGAGAGCCTCCACGGGGTGGGGAAGACCGTTTTTGCCCTCCCCAGGCTCCTAGAAAGACTCTGGGGCCTGCGGAGAGCGAAAAACGGGCCTTCCCCACTCCCAAAGAGGCCCTCCAGAGGCTGGAAACTGGCTGTTTCCCGAATTCTGGTGGGCCCGGAAGGCCCGAAAATCAGTTGGCCAGTGTGCCAACTATTTATTTTATTTTATTTATTTGTTTCAATTTCTATACCGCCCTTCTCCCCGGGAGGGGGACTCAGGGCGGTGAACAGCCAAATTTAAAAAACATATAATACAAGCATTAAAAGAATAATAAAATTAAATTAAATTCATTGGCGTTCCAAATAAAATTCTAACCCCATTAAAATACCCAATTTAAAACCCCAGGAATCAATTAAGAAAATTTTGTTAAAACCCCATTAAAAACAATCAAGCAAGGCCGGCTTGTTGGAATAAATAGGTCTTAAGGGCCTTTCGGAAAGTGCGGAGGTCCGGGATCAAACAAACTTCTGGAGGCAGCTCGTTCCATAGGGTAGGTGCCCCCACAGAGAAGGCTCTCCCCCTGGGGGCCACCAGCCGACATTGCTTGGCTGATGGCACCCTGAGGAGGCCCTCTCTGTGTGAGCGTACTGGCCGGTGGGAGGTTATCGGTAGCAGCAGGCGGTCCCGCAGGTACCCCGGTCCCATGCCATGGAGCGCTTTAAAGGTCAAAACTAACACCTTGAAGCGCACCCGAAAGACCACCGGAAGCCAGTGCAGCTCGCGCAGGAGAGGTGTCACATGGGAGCGCCCTGTCGCTCCCATAATCACCCGCGCGGCCGCATTCTGGACCAGTTGGAGCCTCCGGGTGCACCCCAAGGGGAGCCCCATGTAGAGAGCGTTACAGTAGTCCAGGCGAGACGTGACGAGTGCATGAGTGACTGTGCACATGGAGTCCCGATCCAGAAAGGGGCGCAACTGGCGCATCAGGCGAACCTGATAAAAGGCCCCCCTGGCCACGGCCGCCACATGCCCTTCCAAGGACAGCCGTGAGTCCAGGAGGACACCCAAGTTGCGCGCCCCCTCTGTGGGGGCCAATGACTCACCCCCAATAGCCAGCGATGGCACTAGCTGGGTATACCGGGACGCCGGCATCCACAGCCACTCGGTCTTGGAAGGGTTGAGACGAAGCCTGTTCCTCCCCATCCAGACCCGCACGGCCTCAAGGCACTGGGACATCACTTCGAGGGCATCATTGGGGTGGTCAGGGGTGGAGATGTACAGCTGAGTGTCATCAGCGTACAGTTGGCAACTCACCCCAAAACCACGGATGATCTCACCCAGCGGCTTCACATAAATGTTGAACAGGAGCGGCGAGAGGACCGACCCTTGTGGCACCCCGCAAACGAGGCGCCTCGAGGTCGACCTCTGCCCCCCTGCCAACACAGACTGCGATCGGTTGGAGAGATAGGAGGAGAACCACCGTAGCACGGTGCCTCCCACCCCCAAACCCCCCAACCGACGCAGCATGATACCATGGTCGATGGTATCAAAAGCCGCTGAGAGATCTAACAGGACCAGGACAGAGGAGCACCCCCTGTCCCGAGCCCTCCAGAGATCATCCACCAACGCGACCAATGCCGTCTCCGTGCTGTACCCAGGTCTGAAACCGGACTGGCACGGATCTAGATAGACTGTTTCCTCCAGGTACTGTGGGAGCTGGCGCGCAACCACACTCTCAACAACCTTCGCAACAAAGCGAAGGTTGGAGACAGGACGAAAATTTGCCAAAACAGCCGGGTCCAGAGAAGGCTTCTTGAGGAGGGGCCTCACCACCGCCTCTTTCAAGGCGGCAGGCAAGAAACCCTCACTCAGAGAAGCATTTATAATCCCCTGGAGCCAGCCTCGTGTAACTTCCCGAGTGGCCAGTACCAGCCAGGAAGGACACGGGTCCAGTAAACATGTGGTTGCGTTTAAACTCCTCAAAGTCCTGTCCACGTCCTCGGGAGTCACAGGATCGAACTCATCCCAGATAACGTTCTCAAGACCAGCCTCAGTCACCTCGCTGGAATCTACCCAGTCAGAGTCCAAGCCTTCCCGAATCTGAGCGATTTTATCGTGCAGATACTGTGCAAAATCCTCAGCCCGCCCTTGCAAGAGGTCCTCCCGCGCTCCCTGATGTAGGAGGGAGCGGGTCACTCTAAACAAGGCGGCTGGGCGGTTATCTGCCGATGCAATAAGAGCGGAAAAGTAATTACGCTTTGCCGCTTTTATCGCCACCAAATAGGTCCTAAGATAGGACCTAGCTAGTGTTCGGTCGGATTCAGATCGACTCACCCTCCAACCACTCTCTAGGCGTCTTTTCCGGCGCTTCATCTCCCTCAACTCCTCAGAGAACCAAGGAGCCGGGCAGATTCGGTGCCGGGTCAGAGGCCGCAAAGGCACGACTCGGTCCAGGGCACCAGTGGCCGCCCTATCCCAGGCGGCCACAAGGTCCTCGGCCGAGTCGTGAGCCAGAGTTTCGGGCATTGGCCCAAGCTCCCTCTGAAACCCATCAGGGTCCATCAGGCGCCTGGGGCGGAACCACCTAATCGGTTCCGCCTCCCTGCGGTGGGGTTCGGCGGTCAGAAAGTCAAGCCTCAGGAGAGAATGGTCCGACCATGACAGGGGTTCAACAACTATATCCCCTACATCTAGGCCATTCAACCACTGACCAGAGACAAAAACCAAGTCCAGAGTGTGTCCTCCTATGTGAGTGGGGCCAAGAATTAATTGTGTCAGGTCCATGGCTGTCATGGAAGCCATGAACTCCCGAGCCAACCCAGACGCCTCACCGACACGGACTAATCACGGACCTATACCATTTTAGATAAGTGACTGTCTTAGAGTAGATAGACTTTTCTTAAAAACATCCAGTGTCATTGCAGGACGCCAAGACACGGCAAGGTCTCGTCTTCCCTGTTTGAAGAATAATTTAGGGTCCGGACTTGAGCCAGGACGGCACAAGAATAAAAAAAAAGGGGGGTTCCAGGCAGCTGGGAGGAAAGAATAATTATTTGTTCCCTAAAAGCAAGGAGTCTGCCTTCAGGGGCAGCTGCAGAGAAATGGGGTACAGCAGGAGGTTTTTATAGAGGGAGCTTGTCCGGGGGTGTGGAAGTGTCTATGTGTTGTTTCCAGGCTGACACTTGAGGGGTTTGTGGGTGTGGGTGTGCAGATATGTATTCTTGTGAACATGCCGTTCCAGTGGGAGACCTAGTTTAATTAGCTGGATTTGTGTTTTAGAGACCTTCTCCTTTGATATGTGGATTAGGTCTGCCTAACTTCAGAAGACGTGGGAGCTCCATCCCTGGAAGCTTTCAAGAAGAGACTGGACTGCCCTCTGTCAGAAATGGTGTAGGGTCTCCTGCTTGGGCGGGAGGTTGCGCTAGATGACCTCCAAGGTCCCTCTCAACTCCGTTATAATCTGTCTGTTTAAACTTATTTGGAGATTTGAGGAAGCTTGGCTTGAGGATTTCCCCCGTTTGCTCTTTTTACTTGTTTAATTTAGTTTCAGCTTCATTGTCAATTATCTACTAGAGACGCTGATTTTCATTGTGGACTCTGTTAATGTTTTAAGGGAAGATGGAACCAGCCTAACAGTATAATATATTGTGATATAAAATGTCTCACTCACCCTAGGCATGAAAGCCAGCTGGGTGATCTTGGGCCAATCACCAGGCGACGGTGAGTTCTAATCCCGCCTTAGCCATAAAACCCAACTCGGTGACCTTGGGCCAATCACTAGGCGACGGTGAGTTCTAGTCCTGCCTTAGCCATAAAACCCAACTGGGTGACCTTGGGCCAATCACCAGGAGACGGTGAGTTCCAGTCCCGCCTTAGCCATAAAAACCCAGCAGGTCTTAATGGGACGGGAGACAAAGAAACAGGGAGGAAAGAGAGGCTGCTTACGCTGATAGGGCGGAGGGGGCCCACTGTCGATGCTCCCCCCAAACCCTGGTTTGGTGCATGAGGGAGGGGCCCATCCGTAAGAGCAGTGGCAGTTCCGCTTGCTGTTGCAGACCTGAAAACGGAAGGAGGAGATGGCCAGGATTGGCAAAAGTCCACCGGCCACCTGGACAGACCCAGAAAGAAAAGCTTTGATGGTTGACCTTTGCACCCTAGCCAGAGATGTCGGCCGGTTCAGAATTGTGTGAGACACAAATGTGGTTTTTTTTTTAAAAAAAGTTTGTGTTTTTTTAAAATTTGATTTATATGCTGCCCTTCTCCGGAGACTCAGGGCGGCTTACAATGCGTTAAGCGATAGCCTTCCTACTTTTGTATATTTTATACAAAGTCAGCTTATTGCCCCCACAAACTGGGTCCTCCATTGACCTACCTTAGAAAGGATGGAAGTCTGAGTCAACCTTGAGCCTGGGGAGATTCGAACTTACAGTAATTGCAGGCAGCTGAACGTTTTTCTTTCTTTCTTTCTTTCTTTCTTTCTTTCTTTCTTTCTTTCTTTCTTTCTTTCTTTCTTTCTTTCTTTCTTTCTTTCTTTCTTTCTTTCTTCTTTCTTCCTTCCTTCCTTCCTTCCTTCCTATGCCGCCCTTCTCCGGAGACTCAGGGCGGCTTACAATGCGTGAAGCAATAGCCTTCCTACTTTTGTATATTTTATACAAAGTCAGCTTATTGCCCCCACAAACTGGGTCCTCCATTGACCTACCTTAGAAAGGATGGAAGGCTGAGTCGACCTTGAGCCTGGCTAGGATTGAACTCGCAGAGATTGCAGGCAGCTGGATGTTAATTGCTGCCTTTAGTAGGAGGCATTAGCCCCCTACGCTACTCAGGCTCCTACATCTCATTTCGTGAATGGTTTGATTCCTGGGTTTCATACAGATTGCCTGCCACAGCTGATCACAGCCCCTCCCCTCTGCACGCTGTTCTACTCACCGCATGCCTCCTTTTGGGGTGCACTGCACACCTGCACTTTGCATTTGGTGAAATGCGTGCGCAGCCAGCGAATCATTAGTAAACCGGTTCAGATTTCACCACTGGGAAACACACCACAGCTTCTGGAGGCCACCCACAAGCCCATTGCTTCTACAGCTACCACTAACCCAGAACAGGGAAGTGGTGAATTCTCCCAGGATTGCTTTCATCCCCAGTGTTGTGGCCACCATCTTCACATTTTTGGGGGAGGACGCACTTGGGCATGGATGATACCCTAATTTGCCACTTACTCCTCGGTATCTACACACGGAGGGTTCGCAGTCGAAATCCAGCACAGCCACGTCCACGCACGATCTGTTTAAGCAGATCTAGAGAAGGAGAGACACCAGGAGTCTGAATTCTTAAAGGTAAAGGTTCCACTCGCTAGTCGTTCCCGACTCTAGGGGGCGGTGCTCACCTCCGTTTCAAAGCCGAAGAACCAGCGCTGTCCGAAGACATCTCCGTGGTCCTGTGGCCGGCATGACTCAACGCCAAAGGCGCACAGAACGCTGTGACCTTCCCACCAAAGCTGGTCCCTATTTTTCTACTTGCATTTTTTACCTGCTTTCGAACTGCTAGGTTGGCAGGAGCTGGGACAAGTCACGGGAGCTCACCCCGTTACGCGGCACTAGGGATTCAAACCGCTGAACTGCCAACCTTTCGATCGACAAGCTCAGCATCTTAGCCACCGTGTCCCTTGCTTATAATACATGTTGAATTACTTATTTATACATGTGTTGTGGCCCGTCAGCGGCCTGTGCAGCTAGTAGCTGATTCAGACAGCGAGGAGGCTGGTGAGGTGCTGCGCCAGCAGCCTGTGCAGCTGGCGCTTGAGTCAGACAGTGAGGAGGCTGGAGAAGATGTGGTGCCAGAGGTGGGGATTCAGCCAGGCCTTCAGAAGCTCCCATAAGTGAAGAGGAGGAAGAGGAGGAGCCTCTTCTCGATGCACGGGCACGCAGAGCTGTCAAAAGGCAGGAGTGGCTCCTCAGGAGGAGGTCTCCTCGAGAGTAAGACTTGGGGCTAATTGGCCACTCCCTTAGCCTATTTAAGGAGGAACACCGACTGAAGTAATTTGCAGGGAACAACTTCGTTCACTCTCCTTCGTGTCTTGTCTTGCTTATCTTATCAGCTTCCTGCAAATTGCTTCTGGGCATTCTGCCAACCACACTAAGCTTTCAGTTATTATTATTAGAATTCTTAGCGGCTGTTAATGCAATTAATTAACAGCCGATGTTGTAAAAAACTGGTTTATTTAGTAAACTAAGGTTTGAACGGACTTTTTTTTTTTTAATTTGATTTATATGCCGCCCTTCTCCGGAGACTCAGGGCGGCTTACAATGCGTTAACAATAGCCTTCATACTTTTGTATATTTATATTTATACAAAGTCAGCTTATTGCCCCCAACAAACTGGGTCCTCAATTTACCCACCTTATAAAGGATGGAAGGCTGAGTCGACCTTGAGCCTGGCTGGGATTGAACTCGCAAGTAATTGCAGCAGCTGGATCTTAAATGCTGCCTTTGTAGGAGGCATTACTCCCCTACGCTACTCAGGCTCTTTGTGTGCGCTGCGTTCTTTGGGGTCCGTAGCTGGGGCAGAACAACAAGTTGAATTCTCACAACATGTAGAAAGTCATTTCTAGCAACGTCTTCTCGTGTGGCAGCCCCCAAAGATTTGGGGAACCAGGGACCGGTTCCAGGGGGGAAGAGTTTTTCCATCGACCAGACAGGCCGTGATTTGGTGTGTTGCCTGCATCCCACAAATGGAGCTTCGCTTGTTTGCGTGGCCTGGTTTCTGGCATGCCACGGCGTGGTTCTGATCCATGGACATTGGGGATCCCCGTTCTGGTGTACTTTGGAAAAAAAGATGGACCCACAGCTTCTGTTTCCCCCCACCCTTAGTTAAACAATCCCCTTCCCCATAAAACTGGTAGTCCTTGACCTACGGCCAGGATGGAGCCCCAAATCTGTGTTGCTGAGTGAGGCAGTTCTGAAGGGAGCTGTGCCCCATTTTACAACCCTTCTTGCCACGGTCGTTAAGCGAATCACTGTTGTTGTTAAGTGAGGAACCTGGTGGTTAAGTGAATCTGGCTTCCCAGTTGAGTTTGCTTAATCAGAAGGTCGCCAGGGGGGATCATGTATCCCCCGGGACACTGCGACCGTCATAAATAGGAGTCACCTGTCCATCGTCTGAATTTGGATTATGTGACCATGGGATGACGCAATGGTCATAAGTGTGAAAAATGGTTACAAGTCATTTTTTTCCAGTGCTGTTCTAAATTCAAACGGTCACTAAGCGAACTGTTGTAAGTCGAGGACCCAATGTGTTGGGGGGGGGGTTTGGTCACACGGTTGTTAAGCGAATCTGGCTTTCCCGTTGACTTGGCTTGTCGGATGGTCGCCAAAGGGGATCACGTGACACCCCCCCGGAGGACGCTGCGACCGTCATAAATATGAGTCAGTGGCCAAGTGTTTGAATTTTGATCATGTGACTGCGGGGGATGCTGCGATGGTCGTTAAGTGTGTCGTTGTGATTCTCAGCCCAAACGCTCTGTTAGGAAATGATAATTACCTAACTTGTTGGGTTGGCAATATATAAAACCTCAATATAGCTTTAAGGCTGTATTGCCGTATTGCATCATACTGTTTCCTGATTGGTTAGCTCTGTAGCCAATGTCCTTAGAGCTTGAAACATGGTTTGTTTCTCTCTGCTGATCTTTACTGCTGTTTGCTGTGTTTGCTACTGTTTGCAACTGTTTATTGTGTATGACTGCAACAACTGGTAAGAAGACTTTGTTATTATTGGAATATCCCTGGACTGTTGTTTTACTGTCTACTGCTTTATCTGTGTATGACCTGGACTGTTTATTGGACTGTGCCTTATTGCTATCTCCTAAAAGTAAACACAATTCAGTGTATCTGTGTGTTGGCTTGCGATTATTTGCAACTGCTCTCAGTCGCTTTCATGTGCACGCCCTTGCCACTCTAGGGTTGCTCTGCGAATTCCTCAACACGCTCCGTATTCGGAGGGTGAATCCAAAAAAGAATTTGGGATTTGGGACGGGATGGGACGGGACGGGACGGGACCAATTAGAACTCTTGAAAAGTTTTGACAACTCAGAGCAGACCAGGAAAGTGGGCGGGGCTTACCTGGTCTGGGCCGCAGGTGGTTCCATCTCGCACGGCTCCCAGGTCATAGACATCGTCCCCCAGGTCAAATTCGGTCCCCCAACACACGGTGCCCCCCACGGGAGTCTGGAGTACCTCTTGCCCGGTCGCGATCCTCGAGATTTTTCCCACGTTAACACACTGCACTCTCCCACACAGGACATCCCTAGTCATAGAGCGAGACAGAAGAACAGGATACCGTGTAAGTGGCCGTTGTAATTTCGCATTTTTCTCTACGGGGAGTCCTTGATTTACGACTGCAATGGAGCCCCAGATTGATGGGGCTAAGTCAAAAACATTTCTGACTTTCGCCCCATTTTTGCGACATTATCTTGCCATGGTTGTTAAGTGAATCTGGCTTCCCCATGGACTTTACTCATCGGAAGGGGATTTAATTTAATTTAATTTATTGCATTTATATGCCGCCCAACTCCCAAGGGATCGTGTAACCCGGACATGCTGCGACCGTCATAAACAGGAGTCAGTTTCCGAGTGCCTTAGATTTTGATCATGCTACGACGGTCGTTAAGTGTGAACAATGGTCATCAGTCATTTTGTTTCAGTGCCGTTGTAACTTTAAACGGTCACTAAACCGAACTGTTGTAAGTTGAGGCCTACCTGTCTGTTTTTTATGTCGTGCTTTTAATGTGTTTGCCGGAGTTAATAACAAAGCTTCAACTTTCTTTATTCACTGGAGTGTCCATTGTCTCTAGAGCCAAAATAACCCTCCCGGTTCCTGAGCACGTGATCCCTGCCCTGACCCTTGGCAAAATTTGGCGGTTGCCACAAACAGGGTCGCTCTCTGCTCTGTTTTAGACCATGGCTTGATGTTGGTCTCGGCACCGTTGTGGTTTCCCCCCACCCCACCCCGTTCCCGCATTTCTCAGCCAGGCCTGGGCAAACCCCCCTATTGGCAAGGAAGCCGACATCCCTGAGAGCCCACTTACTTCTCCAGACACTTCCGAAAAACCAAGCCATCCTTGCCACAGTTGCCAAAGCGGTCGCCTCGCATGTTCATCTCCTTGAAGCAGCTCAGGGGGGCTTCTCGGGCGTCTGGAAAGGGAAGCAGACGCTTAAGGGAGGCACTGATGATGTTCCCTAGTTGGGTCGTGAGACGTCTAGAAGAAAACAACCAAGCACCACACAGTCGTCCTCCTCCTCCTCTCTTGCAAACCTTCCTCCCTGCCCCTTCTGGCACTGATGATATTCCCTAGTTGGGTCGTGAGACGTCTGCAAGAAAACAGAGCCTTGGTGGCGCAACAGACTAAGTACGGTTAAGTACTGTTAAGTAAAACCTGCTGCCTGCAATTACTGCGAGTTCACATCTCACCAGGCTCCAGGTTGACTCAGCCTTCCATCCTTTCGAGGTAGGTAAAATGAGGACCCGGATTGTGGGGGCAATAAGCTGACTTTGTATAAAAAAGAACACCGCTTGGGGGGGCCGAAAGCCCTACTAAGCAGGAATATACAAAAGTATGAAGGCTATTGCTTAACTCATTGTAAGCTGCCCTGAGTCTTTGGAGAAGGGCGGCATATAAATTGAACCAACAGATAGATAGATGCATAGATATAGATAGATAGATGATAGATAAGAGATGAGAGAGATTAGATAGATAGATAGATAGATAGATAGATAGATAGATAGATAGATAGATAGATAGAGATAGCATAGATAGATGATAGATAAAAGGGATGAGAGAGATGATAGATTAACGCATTGTAAGCTGCCCTGAGTCTCTGGAGAAGGGCGGCATATAAATTGAACCAATAGATAGATAGATACATAGATATAGATAGATAGATGATAGATAAGAGATGAGAGAGATTAGATAGATAGATAGATAGATAGATAGATAGATAGATAGATAGATAGATAGATAGATAGATAGATAGATAGATAGATAGCATAGATAGATGATAGATAAAAGGGATGAGAGAGATGATAGATTAATGCATTGTAAACCGCCCTGAGTCTCTGGAGAAGGGCGGCATATAAATCGAACCAATAAATAAATAAATAAATATTTGAATTCTATTCTATTCTATTCTATTCTATTCTATTCTATTCTATTCTATTCTATTCTATTCTATTCTATTCTATTCTATTCTATTCTATTCTATTCTATTCTATTCTATTCTTGTTGTGGCCCCGTCCTCTGAGCCTATCCCTTTGGAGGAAGGAAGCTCTGAGCAGGAGGAAGAGGAGCCAGCCAGATCTCCCAGCCCCCCCCCCTCTGGCACCATCTCAGGTGCCAGCTGAAAGAGAGCCAAGTAGTGGGGAAACAGGTGTCTCAGATGAGAGTGAGGGAGAGACGTCATTCCTGGATGCACGCCAAAGAAGGCGAGACAAAAGAGTATTGCAGCTGCGGCGTATGAGGAAATAGTTCTGAGTCACTGATTGGAGTCATGGGATCAGTGAGTCACTGGACCACACCCAGAAGCCTGTCTATATAAGACAGGCCAGTGAGTCACGAAGTTCGTGACGAACAAAGCTAAACAAACGGAGCAACCTCGTAGTCTTGGAAGCTAGATGAACGGCAAAGCTACGTAGGTGATTTTCTTGTTTGTGTAAACCAATAAAGTCCTTGGCAGACGGTGTGCATATCGCTGCCAAGGTTGAGATAAGAACTGCGGAGTGTGCCAAGTGATTATTAACCCTCGGCTGGCTGTGTTTTTGTGGGTCTCTGAAGGGGGGGGACAGATCAATTCTATTCTATTCTATTCTATTCTATTCTCATTCCATTCCATTCCATTCCATTCCATTCCATTCCATTCTATTCTCTCTTCTCTTCTCTCCTCTTCCTCTTCCTCTTCCTCTTCCTCTTCCTCTTCCTCTTCCTCTTCCTCTTCCTCTTCCTCTTCTCTTCTCTTCTCTTCTCTTCTATTCTATTCTATTCTATTCTATTCTATTCTATTCTATTCTATTCTAATAGAATAAATAAATAAATAAATAAATAAATAAATAAATAAAACAACCAAGCACCAAGGACTTCATAGCCCCCCCCACCTCCTCCTCTCCACAAACCCCTGTCCCTTCCAGCATTGATTATGTTCCCTAGTTGGGTGATGAAACGCCTGCCAGAAATCCACCAAACCCAGAGAGCAGCAAGGACGCCACAGCTGAACGCTGAGCTGCAGAGATTCTCTCCTATTGGGAGCATAACCCTCGGCACCCACGGTCCACCTGCCCGGAGCCCCAGGACAGGCTGCCCTTACTTGGCCCGAAAAGAGCCTTGCAGTGTGTGTGGAGATCCAGGCAAAGTCCCAGGAAACAGTGGTTGTCGTGGCCGCAGGGGGTCCCGTCCTGCTTGTGGACGTCCTCCGGGCAGTCGTAGGAGGTCCCGTTGCAGAATTCCGGGAGGTCGCACTCCGAAGTGGCTTCTCTGCACTGGGTTCCCGTTTCGGAAAACTGGGGGAGGCAAGAATTCGGGCGTCTTCTGGTTCAGACTCTGCTCCAAATTTGGCAGCTCCACCAGAAGCCTCCCCGACCCCCCCCCCCCCGACCCCCACCCCCCGACCCCCCCAGGCTGCAAATGCCCTGCTGGCACTTTGTGGATTTGACTTTTCCAACTCGCCACAAATCCCAAACGTTCTCTGGGGCTTAAAGGATACGATAAAAATATCCACGTGTCCCGGTTGCCCTTGACTTACGACCAGAATGCAGTCAGAAATTTCTGTTGCATAGCCAGGCGGTTGTTAAGTAAGTTTTGTCCCGGTTTATGACCTTTCTTGCTACAGTTGTTAATCACGGCAGTTGCAAAGTTAGTAACACAGTTCTTAAGAGAATCCGGCTTCACGTAAGGAGGGGGAAGGAAGGAAGGAAGGAAGGAAGGAAGGAAGGAAGGAAGGAAGGAAGGAAGGAAGGAAGAAAGGAAGGAAGGAAGGAAAGAAGGAAGGGGGTGAGGGAGGGAGGACAGAATGAGAGGAAGAAGGAAGGAAGGAAAGAAAAGAGGGAGGGAGGAAGAAAGGAGATAGGGGGAGGAGAAAGGGAGGGAGGGAAGGGAGAAAGGAAGGAAGGAAAAAGGGAGGAGGGAGGAAGATGGAGAAAAGTACAAAGGGAGGAAGAAAAATGTGAGAGAGAGGAAGGCAGAGAGATGGAAAGATAGAGAAGAAAGAAAGGGAGCAGAGGGAGGAAGGAAGGAAGGAGGGAGAGAGGGAGGAAGGATGGACGGAAGGAGAAAAGGAAGGAGAAAAGGAGGGAGGGAGGAAGATGGAGAAAAGTACAAAGGGAGGAAGAAAAATATGAGAGAGGAAGGCGTAGAGACGGAAAGATAGAGAAGGAAGAAAGGAAGCAGAGGGAGAAAGGAAGGAAGGAGGGAGAGAGGGAGGAAGGAAGAAAAGAAGGAAAAAAGGAAGGAGAAAAGGAGGGAGGAAGGAAGATGGAGAAAAGTACAAAGGGAGAAAGAAAAATATGAGAGAGAGGAAGATGGGGAGATGGAAAGATAGAAAAGGAAGAAAGGAGGGAGAGGGAGAAAGGAAGGAGGGAGAGTGGGAGGAAGGAAGAAAAGAAGGAAAAAAGGAAAAAAGGTAGGAATAAGAAAAGGAGGGAGGAAGATGGAGAAAAGTACAAAGGGAGAAAGAGAAATATGAGAGAGAGGAAGGCAGAGAGACAGAAAGATAGAGAAGGAAGGAGGGAGAGGAAGGAAGGAAGGAAGGAGGGAGAGAGGGAGGAAGGAAGGAAGGAAGGAAAAAAGGAAGGAATGAGAAAAGGAGGGAGGAAGGAAGATGGAGAAAAGTACAAAGGGAGAAAGAAAAA
Organism: Coluber constrictor foxii; assembly: GCA_038048745.1. Classification (NCBI taxonomy): domain Eukaryota; kingdom Metazoa; phylum Chordata; class Lepidosauria; order Squamata; family Colubridae; genus Coluber; species Coluber constrictor. The sequence goes on along the minus strand of CM075962.1, from coordinate 3,108,041 downwards.
TATGAGAGAGAGGAAGGCGGAGAGACAGAAAGATAGAGAAGGAAGGAAGGAGGGAGAGAGGGAGGAAGGAAGAAAGGAAGGAAGAAAGGAAGGACACAACCCCAGCTACCAGTGTCACTTGGATGATGACCCCACCAAACTGTATATTAGCCAAATAAGGGCTGGGAAGCAGGAGCTGCTGGGGGAAGAGTCGGCTGTCCTCCTTCTGGAGGCCTTTGGCCCAGCAGGCCATACCTGCCTCACCTGCAACTGCCTAAATACCTTCCAGCCTCAGGTAGGCTGCTTGGCTCTTACCTGGCACTTGTCGCAGCAGAGCCCGTAGAGGCAGTCGATGTCCTTTTTGAACTGGCAGTCCTTCTGGCAACATCCGTTCTTCCGGCAGTCCTGCCAACGAGAGGGAGAGCCGCCTCATCGACCCCTCCACCCACCCACCCCCCGTGCCCGATGCCACCCCCGAAAACCCCACCCCCTCCCTCACCCACCTCCGACGTTCAAGGAATTCGAAGCTTACAGCGGGCCCTTTGGTTCTGGGGTATCTCTCATTCATGAGGACAATCTCGATGGCCGAGGTGCCCTCTTCCTGTTAAAAGAGAGAGAAGAAAGAAATGCTCACAGGAGTGGCCAAAATGGTGGAAACCTTTTGGGAAAAGTGTATTTTCTAAAACTAGCGAATAACACCAATTTTTTTGGGGGGGAGTAGTACCGTAAAATTATATATCAATGGAATGATCATTGAATCAAGAATGTCATGCAATCCCTTTGATGGAGGATTTGCTATTAGAAGAGCAGTTACAGTATGAAGAAGAAAAGGGAAACACGTAGAAAAAAATGTGATATACAAAAATGATCCCCATAGAAAGAACGAGATATATAAAAATGATTCCCATAAAGTAGAAGCAGATAAAGTAGGACCGTTTGGATGGTTACTGGATAAGTTATTCACTATATTCTAAAAGACATTCTAAAAGCAACTATATTCTGAAGACAGGAAATATCTCCAGCTAGAGAAAATACAATGTCAGCATGAACTCCCTTGATACTCTAAGTAACCCCCTAACTTGTCAGAAGAAAAGGGAGCATCTTCATGAAATATAGTCAAGGGTGATTAGGCCAAAGAATAGCATCTGGACGGGAAGCAAATATCAAAAGAAGAATTTGTACTTCAGCTAATTACAAGAAGAATTATGAGTGTTGGATAAAGATAATGTAAAACTTTAATAATTAAGAAATGTCAATTAAAAATAACAAATGTGTGTTAACCATATATGGGAAAGTTGCTGTGTTAGCAGAATCCTTTGTTTAGAAAAGTATATAATGTGTCATACAAGCATGGAGTCTTTACTCTAAACCAAGATTGGAACCTGGCTTATGAGTCTTTGCGCAAATAAACTCTCTCTCTGACTGACCCAGGAATGTTGCTTGGTCACTTCATTCCATAACACCCATGTCATTTCATACTTAGCTGGGTAGCCTTTAGCATGAATTAACAGCCTTACGACGTCTTCCCATGGAGGAAACCAAGTCTTTGAGTTCTGCAGCTGTTCTCATGTGAAACCAAGATGGAATGATGGCTTCTATTAACTGGGTTTGATTGCTGGGTCGCTTCTGACTAACCACTTTCTTTAGTCGGCTCCCTAGATTTTCCATTGGGTGAAAGTCTGGGCTATTCCCAGACCTTTCCAGAAGTGGGATAGGATTATTTCAAAACTCAAAAAAAATAAAAATAAAAATAAAGTGGTTTTTATTAGCCATCAAACCTCAAAAATACACTTTTCCCAAAAGGTTCCCACAACTTTGGCCACTACTGTATATTGAATGGAATGGAATGGAATGGAATTGATTAAATTTGTATACTGCCCTTCTCCCGAAGGACTCAGGGTGGTGAACAGCCATATTGTCGGTTTCTTAAATATCCCCACCACAGAGACACGGCAGGCAGTCCTCGACTTACGACCGCAATTGAGCCCAAAATTTCTATCGCTAAGCGGGAGATTTCGTTAAGTGAGTTGTGCCCCGTTTTACGACTTTTTCTGGCCACAGTTGTTAAGTGAATCGTTGCCTTTTGTTAAGTTAGCGACGCGGTTTGTTAAGCGAATCTGGCTTCCCCGTGGATTTTGCTTGCCAAAAGGGAGATTGCGTGACCCCAGCCGGCACGCTGCGACCGTCATAAATACGAGTCAGTGGCCAAGCATCTGAATTTTGGTCATGAGACTACGGGGAATGCTGCAATGGTCGTAAGTGTGAAAAATGGCCGTTGTAACTTTGAACCATCGCTAAATGAATGGTTGTAAGTGTTTGCTACCTGTAAAGCTTGTTGTGGCCCCGTCCTCTGAGCCTATCTCATTGGAGGAAGGAAGCTCTGAGCAGGAGGAAGAGGAGCCAGCCAGATCTCCCAGCCCCCCCCCCCCCGGCACCGTCTCAGGTGCCAGCTGAAAGAGAGCCAAGTAGTGGGGAAACAGGTGTCTCAGATGAGAGTGAGGGAGAGACGTCATTCCTGGACGCATGTCAACGAAGGCGAGATAAACGCTTACAGCAGCTGAGGAGATGCATGAGGGAATAGACCTGAGTCACTGGACTGGAGTCACAGGATCAATGAGTCACTGGACCACACCCAGAGACTATATAAGACAGGAGGGTGGTTCATGATCGCTGTGACGAACAAAAACGCAATCTAGTAGTCTTTGGAGCTAAAAGAACGGATTTTGGCAAAGCTACGGGGGGACAGATCAGAGCTCAGCTAGCAAGAAACGGGAGAGTTTCGAGTCTTCTTCTGTCATACCAAGAGGAACCAAGATAAATCGATTTTCTGTCGAGGGTCCTAATCAGGAGATCTCTTCTGATCATCCATGGTCCTGTCTCCCCTTGAGGGGAAGCCTCGCACGGTATCTTCTCTCTGGGAAGTTTGTCTGTTCGTGGCTTCTGCTTGAGATCACGCCTCGCTTGCCACGGAGGACAACATTCTGGGTGGAAGATCGGTGTCTCAGCATGTCTGGTAGAACTCTATCGCTTCACCTGTGGCCCCCAGATCCACCTGTCCTTCATGATAGTCAACATCGGCCTTCAGAAGTTGTGAGTGCACCAACACTGGAGATTTTTTTTTCTTTTTTTAAAAAAAAGATTGGAGAACCATTTGTCTGAAATGGTTATCGGGGCTCCCGCTTCAGCAAGGGGTTGGATTAGAAGACCTCCGAGGTCCCTTTCCACTCTGTGATTCTGTATTCTAAGAGCTCTGAATCTTATTAAGGCCTTGTAAACGACAGTCTTTTCAAACCAAGTAAAAGCAGTCTTTTTTGGGAAAAACAGCCGAGGCAACATCTTTTGGGTCAAGAAACATTTTTCTCATTTTTCACAATATCGATGGACCAAGAACTTACAGCTATGGTTTTAGGCTCTAGGTGATTAGGAAATGAAAAACGATCACGGAATTTATGCATCCACTGTTTAGAAAAGAAAGAGAGAATTATAAAGATTTTGATGAATAGTTTTTTTTATTATTATTACATTAACATCATCTCTCTCTCTCTCTCTCTCTCTCTCTCTCTCTCTCTCTCTCTCTCTCTCTCTCACACACACACACACACACACACACACACACACACACACATACACACAAACACACAATCTGGCCATTAAAGTCCTGACTGGATACCAAGCAATCTGCAAACTTTACAATATCGTTAAGACTTTTTATAAAAGAGCATTTTCCACAATTGTACTCTGAACATTATTTTTAAGTTAATTTTTGTCCTTGCAAATAGTTAATTTGTCAAGCACAATAGATATCGTTCACTCTTCCTACCTCACCAAGTTTTAATTGATCCACTTACGTGAAGTTGCCGCTGTTTTCCTCCTTGTTTCAGGAAGATGCTTTGGATCCAGGTTCCTTCTATGTCCTAAGAAAGGAAGAGAAACTTAACTCACCGTCTCCTGGTGATTGGGCCAAAATCACCCAGCTGGCTTTCGTGCCTAAGGCAGGACTAGAACTCACCGTCTCCTGGTGATTGGCCCAGAGTCACCCAGTTGGCTTTTATTTATTTGATTTAAGCTGAGAACTACCTGTACATTTGGGTTGTTATTTTTTTTTAAACGCCTAAAAATTCAGTTATACATTTAATAAATAAATCATACACTACGATTTGGCCTTGGGGTATTGTTGATGCCATCAGAAAATGTCCAATTCAAAATAGGCCGTGTAAAGTTAGCCTTGTTTATATAAATGTGTTGTCTGAATAGACTTCCGGCAGATTTGGGGAGGAGGGGAAATCACATCCTCGGCCAGGTGTCTGGATGCCTCACCTCTTCAACGCCGCAGTCGCACTCTTCATCCTCGTCATCAATGACGCCATTTCCACACACCTTCATGCTAAAGACTTGGGCAGGTTTGTCAAGCAGACAGGTTTTTCCCGGTTTTTGGATCACCTTCAAATATTCCAGAGTGCTGCAATTACTCAGTCTTGAACAGTTCCTGTAAGTCAGTAAATGATTATCCTGTCATTGCTGACATTTGTACCTTATTTGTTGCAGTCACTTTGTCTTCTATCCTATCCCATCCCATCCCATCCCATCCCATCCCATTCTATTCCATTCCATTCCATTCCATTCCATTCCATTCCATTCCTATTCTATTCCTTTTACAATTCTATTCTATTCTATTCTATTCTATTCTATTCTATTCTATTCTATTCTATTCTATTCTATTCTATTCTATTCTATTCTATTCTATTCTATTTCTCTCCTCTCCTCTCTTCCCTTATTCCCTTCCCTTCCCTTCCCTTCCCTTCCCTTCCCTTCCCTTCCCTTCCCCTATTCTATTCTATTCTATTCTATTCTATTCTATTCTATTCTATTCTATTCTATTCTATTCTATTCTATTCTATTCTATTCTATTCTATTCTATTCCATTCCCTTCCCTTCCCTTCCCTTCCCTTCCCTTCCCTTCCCTTCCCTTATTCCATTCCATTCCATTCCTCTCCTCTCCTCTCCTCTCCTCTCCTCTCCTCTCCTCTCCTCTCCTCTCCTCTCCTCTCCTCTCCTCTCCTCTTCTCTTCTCTTCTCTTCTCTTCTCTTCTCTTCTCTTCTCTTCTCTTCTCTTCTCTTATTCTATTCTATTCTATTCTATTCTATTCTATTCTATTCTATTCTATTCTATTCTATTCTATTCCATTCCATTCCATTCCATTCCATTCCATTCCACTCCAAATAATTCTCCAAATGGAGAATTACCTGTTTCGTTTTATTCCGTTCCATTTTAATGTATGCCGATGAGCATACATTCCAAGTGAGAATAAAGTTATTCTGAGTTCTGTAGATGGTGACTGATTCTTCTTTAAGGAGAAACACGAACCGATCAGTGGTGGGTTTCAAAAGTTTTTACTACCGGTTCTGTGGGCGTGGCTGGCTTGGTGGGCGTGGCTGGGCAAGGACACTGAAAAATCTCCATTCCCTCTCCACTCCAGGGCAAGGATACTGCAAGATGCCCATTCCCTCCCGATCAGCTGGGACTTGGGAAGCAGAGAATCGATGGGGGCGGGGCCAGTCAGAATTTTTACTACCGGTTCTCCAAACTACTCAAAATTTCCGCTAACGGGTCTCCAGAACTGGTCAGAACCTGCTAAAACCGACGTCTGGAACCGATTCTTAAAACTGGTTTTAGAGGGGGGAAAGCAGTGGTGGGAAGGAAGGAAGGAAGGAAGGAGTGAAAGAAAGAAAGAAAGAGAAAGAAAGAAAGAAAGAAAGAAAATTCAGCTGCCTGCAATTACTGTAAGTTCGAATCTCCCCAGGCTCAAGGTTGACTCAGCCTTCCATCCTTTCTAAGGTAGGTCAATGGAGGACCCAGTTTGTGGGGGCAATAAGCTGACTTTGTATAAAATATACAAAAGTATGAAGGCTACTGCTTAACGCATTGTAAGCCACCCTGAGTCTCCGGAGAAGGACAGCATAGGAAGGAAGGAAGGAAGGAAGGAAGGAAGGAAGGAAGGAAGGAAGGAAGGAAGGAAGGAAGGAAGAAAGAAAGGAAGGAAGGAAGAAAGAAGAACATTAAGCTGTCTGCAATTACACCAGTTCGAATCTCGCCAGGCTCAAGATTGTCTCAGCCTTCCATCCTTTCTAAGGTAGGTCAATGGAGGACCCAGATTGTGGGAGCAATAAGCTGACTTTGTACAAAATATACAAAAGTATGAAGGCTACTGCTTAACGCATTGTAAGCCACCCTGAGTCTCCGGAGAAGGACAGCATAGGAAGGAAGGAAGGAAGGAAGGAAGGAAGGAAGGAAAGAAAGAAAAAGAAAGAAAGAAAGAAAGAAGAACATTTAGCTGCCTGCAATTACTGCAAGTTCGAATCTCCCCAGGCTCAAGGTCGACTCAGCCTTCCATCCTTTCTAAGGTAGGTAAATTGAGGATCCAGTTTGTGGGGGCAATAAGCTGACTTTGTATTAAAAAAAAATGTACAAAAGTATGAAGGCTATTGCTTAACGCATTGTAAGCCGCCCTGAGTCTCCGGAGAAGGGCGGCATATAAATCAATTTTTTTTTAAAAAAAAAATCCCCATTTCTTCCCGATCAGCTGGGACTCGGGAGGCAGAGAATAGATGGGGGCGGGGCCAGACAGAATTTTTACTATCGGTCCTCCGAACTACTCAAACTGTCCGCTGCCAGTTCCCCAGAACTGGTCAGAACCTGCTGAAACCCACCTCTGGGGGAAAGCTGTTTAGTAATTATGGGGAGCCCACGGAGGCCCAAGAGAGAAAGGTGAAATAGTAAGAACGAGACGCCAGGGGCAACTTACGCTGGGCCCGAAGTCAGCATCAAACAGCTGCCAAAGACTGTGCAGTTGCAGTCACATTTTCTGGCTAAATTCGCGTGTGCGTCATCGTGCGTGAAGCCCAGCGAATGTCCCAGCTGGTGAGCGATGGTTTCCGCATCAAATCGGGGGTTTTTACGTATCTGCACACCGTGAGACAAGAGTTAGGGAGGATGGGAAGGGAACACGTTGGTCAATGCAGGCAGTCCTCCACTTACGACCACCGTTGAGCCCCAAATTCCTGTTGTTCCGCGAGACGGTTGTGAAGTGAGCTTTGTCCCATTTTACGACTTTTTCTCCCCCACGGTTATTGAAGGAATCGCTGCGGTTGTTAAGTGAGTCACACGGTCGTGAAGTGAATCTGGCTCTCTCCTTGACTTTGCTCGTCAGAAGGTCGGAAAAAGGGGATCGTGTGACTCGGGGACGCTGCAGCAACCGTCGTAAATATGAGTCTGCCAAGCTTCTGAATTTTTATCACATGACTGTGGGGATACTGCAGTGGTCGTCAGTGGGAAAAACGGTCTAAGTCAGTTTTTTCCCCGTGCCATTGTAACTTTAAACAATGGCACAGAAACAGTTCACTAAATGAACTGTTTAAAGTTGAAGACTACCTGTAAAATTAAATTTAAAGGCCTGGAGACAAAAACATTTTTTAGAAAATTTGATTTATATGCCGCTTTTCTCCGGAGACTCAGGTCGGCTTACAATGCGTTAAGCAATAGCCTTCCTACTTTTGTATATTTTATACAAAGTCAGCTTATTGCCCCCACAAACTGGGTCCTCAATTTGCCTCCCTTAGAAAGGATGGAAGGCTGAGTCAACCTTGAGCCTGGGGAGATTCGAACTGTAAGCTGTAATTGCAGACAGCTGGATGTTAATCACAATGCTTTAGTCTGCTGAGCTATCCAGGTTCCTTGGATAGCTCTCTCTCTCTCTCTGTCTCTCTCTCCATCTATCTGTCTGTCTATCTATCCTATCTATCTATCTATCTATCTATCTATCTATCTATCTATCTATCTATCTATCTATCTATCTATCTATCTATCTATCATCTATCATCTATCTTATCTATCTATCTATCTATCATCTTTTTTTAAAATTTGATTTATATGCCGCCCTTCTCCAGAGACTCAGGGCGGCTTACAATGCGTTAAGCAACAGCCTTCCTACTTTTGTATATTTATACAAAGTCAGCTTATTGCCCCCACAAACTGGGTCCTCATTTGACCTACTTTAGAAAGGATGGAAGGCTGAGTCAACCTTGAGTCTGGGAAGATTCGAACTGGTGTATTTGCAGACAGCTGGATGTTAATTACGGTGCTTAGTCTGCAGAGCTAAACCAGGCTCCTATATGGTTCTCCTATATGGAGAACGGTGTGCAGGATTTGGGTTTGCTTAGTCTAGAGAAAAGAAGGACTAGGGGGGACATGACAGCAATACAGGTAGGCCTCTAGTTATGACCACCATTGAGCCCCAGATTTGTGCGGCTAAGTGAAATATTTGTGAAGTGAGTTTGCCCCATTTTACAACTTTCCTTGCTGCGGATGTTTAGGGAATCACTGCAGTTGTTCAGTTAGTAACACCGTCGTTAAGCGAATCTGGCTTCCCCATCGGCTTTGCTCGTCAGAAGGTCGCAAGAGGGGATCACGTGACCCCGGGGCACTGCGACCGTCATAAATACGAGTCAGTGGCCAAGTGGCTGAATTTTTGATCATGTGATCACGGAGAAGCTGCAACGGTCTTAAGTGTGAAAAATGGCCATAAGTCATTTTTTTCAGTGCCGTTGTAACTTCAAACGGTCACTAAATGAACTGTTTTAAGTCGAGGACTACCTATGTTCTAGTATTTGGGAGGTTGCCATAAAGGGGAGTGGGTCAACTTATTTTCCAAAGCACCAGAAGGCAATAGTATACCATTTCAGAGAAAGGACTGTCCAGTATCTTCTTCAAAGCCTCCATTGATGAAGCACCCAGAACTTCTAGTGGCCAGCAGTTCCACTGGTTAATTGTCCTCACTGTCAGGAAGTTTCTCCTTAATTCCAGGTTGCTTCTCTCCTTGATGAGTTCCCATCCTTTGCTTCTTCTCCTGCCTTCAGGGGCTTTGGAGAATAAGTTGACCCCCCCTCTTCTTTGGGGGAGCCTCTCAAATGTCAGAATATTGCTGTCATGTCACACAACCTGCATTCATTTGAACTGCTCTGGCACCCACATTAATGGAAACAAGTACCGTTGAACCAAAAGGAATCGGAGACGGAGAAACCCCCCTACCTGGATGATGCTCACGGAGACATGAGAGGGATGGCAAAACCGTTCCCCCCACGAAAGTCCAGGAAGATTCCCGGTTGCCCTAAAACATCCACAAAAAGGAGGATATGGGTTATTTCACCCCCCTCCCCGAGGGAAAATACAAAGAAAGAGGTTGGCGGTCGTGATTGTCAGAGTACGAACGTTCATAGGCTGGAATAGACATGGTAACAGGTCAGCCAATGAGGACTGTTTGGAAACTGAAACAGAGCATTTGTTTGCATGGGGCCATAAGAGACAGTTTGGAGCCTGGGCGTGGCTTAGACTTATTGAACTGTATATAAGAGTTGTTTGGCCTCTGTAAAACTTGGGTGCTTCTGTACAATATGAACCCTCTGTATTGGGGGTGGGTTCTAAATTTTTTTACTAGCGGTTCTGTGGGTGTGGCTTATTTGGTGGGCGGGGCTTGGTGGTGGGATAATGTGACTGGGTGGGCATGGCCAACTTTTTTTTTTATTTTTTACACTTTTAAAAGCATTTTTTCTACAACCTTAAAAGGTTGCAGGAAAAAAATGCTTTTAGAAGCCTTTGACGATCAGGCAAGTCAGCTGGGATCGTCAGAGGCTTTTAAAGGCCTTTTTTCCCCCTACAGGCTCTTCGGCCGAAGAGGTTGTAGAAAAAATGCTTTTAGAAACCTCTGACGATTTCAGCTGAGCCGCACGATTATCAGAGGTTTTTTTTTTTTTTGCTTTTCAAAGCATTTTTTCGGCCAAAGAGGTTGTAGAAAAAATGCTTTTAGAAGTTAAAAAAAAAAGCCTCTGATGAGGTGGGCTGGGTAAGCGAGTGGCGACTGGGCCGGGGACCGGTTCGGGGGCGTGGCCAGCCAATGTTGTTACCTGTTCTCCGAACTGCTACAAATTTTTACTACCGGTTCTTGCAAACCGGTGCGAACCGGGAGCGACCCACCACTGCTCTGTATCTCTCTACTCTGTAATGACTTGCTTCTATGAATACTGCTTCTGTGTTCCTGATATTGTATGCTGACGTCTGCTGCCCATTGGCAACCGTCAGTCTCAAAAGACTATGGAAAGAGGTCCTAAACCACCATCTGGTGTGACTAAAAATCCCGTCGCAAACTGGTAGTAAAGATAAGTAGAACCCACCCCTGTTGTGGGGGAATATTAATAATATTCCCAATAAACCAGTGGTGACATCCAAATTTTTTTTTACTAATATTTCAGGTTTTAAATCAATCGGTTGTAGTATCATCTTTTCCAGCCACATACGTATTTTGGTCCAATATTTTTTTGCTTCTGCACTGGTGGTGAAATTCAATTTTTTTTTACTGCCGGTTCAGTGGGCGTGGCTTGGTAGGTGTGGTGTGGCTTGGTGGGCGTGGCTTGGTGGGCGTGGCAGGGGAAGGATACTGCAAAATCTCCATTCCCACCTCACTCTGGGGCCAGCCGGAGGTGGTATTTGCCGGTTCTCTGAACGGCTCAAAATTTCCCGCTACCGGTTCTCCAGAACCTGTCAGAACCTGTTGGATTTCCCCCCTACCACAGTTAGGTGTGTGAGTAGTGAGTAGTGGTACAGCAGAGTGTTAAACACCAGAAAAACTATCTCTGGAGTCACTTTCCCATGCACGACTGCCTTCCTCCCTACTCTTTATCTTCTTATATCAATTTTATGAATATTGGCCCATTTCTGTTAAAAAATGAAGAGTGGGTCTCGGAGCACAGGATGAGATCTTTTGTTAAATATTTTTATTTTGTTTTATTTTATTTTATTTTATTTTATTTTATTTTTTATTTAATTAAACTTCTATACCGCCCTTCTCCCGAAGGACTCAGGGCGGGGCAGAAGCCATATTAAAACCACAGAGACACAAAAGTTAAAAGCAATTAAAAAGATTCCATAAATTGGCCGACATACTGTATTTTCCTGCGTATAAGACTACTTTCTAACACACAAAAATCTTCTCAAAAGTCGGGGGTCGTCTTATACGCCGGGTCTCATTCTCTTGTAACCAGGCAGACCAGCCCATAAGGCTCTGACGAGCCTTAAATGGCTCTGAGGAGGGTCGTCTTATACGCCCAGTCGTCTTATACGCCGGAAAATACGGTAGTTAAAACCCCAAAGCTAAAATACCTATTAAAACTCATCGCTCCGTCAGACCAGCTTGCTGGAATAACAGGGCCTTAAGGGCACAACGGAAGGCCCGGAAGTCAGGGATCCTACGTATCTCCATAGCAATAGCACTTAGATTTATATCCCGCTTTCCAGTGCTTTTCTAAGTGGTTTACAGAGTCAGCCTCGTGCCCCCCAAAATCTGGGTTCTCCTTTTACCGACCTCGGAAAGATGGAAGTCTGAGTCAACCTTGAGCCGGTGAGATTTGAACTGCCAAACTTCTGGCAGCCGGCAGTCAACAGAAGTAGCCTGCACTACTGCACTCTAACCACTGCGCCACTAAAGTCAGGAATTGAGTGGACATTAATAATTTTTGCTAGCGATGCTATTCCAAATTTGTTTGTTTGTTTATCGCACTTCTTAAACACACCCTTTTCCAAATTGTAGGGTTTCCCTACTCTGGGAAGGTGCAGACAGAGTCCAGGGCAGGTATAAAGAAATGTTGAGTTATACTGTTGCAACAAATTCCCATTTGTTGCAGCTTCATTGCACAGGTAGTTCTCAAGTTATGACGGTAATGGAACCTGTCCATCACTGTCATAATTTGTGATGGTGGCCTAGCAATAAAAATAAAATACAATAACAAAAAATCAAAATAAAATAAACATGTGACCATTGCTAATCCCCAAATCCCCTTGAAGGAGTAATGCTCATTCAAGCCCACCCACCTGGTCATTTTTTTCCCAAGGGAAGAGAGGGAATGCTTACGTCATTAAACCCGCGTGGTCGAAATGCTCGCGATGCCGAAGATTGTACCGGACGTACGTATAAAAAGCGTTCAGGTTCGCCGACAGGTCGTGAGGATGGAGGGTGATGTAGTTTTTGTCCGTCCAGATCTCCATGCCGACCAGGTAAACGTGGAGGCCGAGCGGGAGGAAGATCTGAGGATGAGAAAAGGGGTGGGAAAAAAACCCCACACCGCTTTATAAATCCTTAGTAAGGACTCCACACCTGGAATGCTGCATCCAGGTTTTTTGCATCCACAAATTACAAAAAAAGACGTTGAGACTTTGGAAAAAGTGCAAAGAAGAGCAACTAAGATGATTAAGGTACTGGAGACTAAAAAAAAATCGAGGAACGGTTGCAGAAATTGGGTGGGGCCAGTCTAGAGAAAAGAAGGACTAGGGGGTGATATGATAGCAGTTTTTCAATATTTGAGGGGTTGCCCCAAAGAAGAGTGGGGGTCCACCTATTCTCCGAAGCACCCGAAGGCAGGACAAGAAACAACGGATGGAAACTCATCAAGGAGAGAAGCAACCTGAAATTGAGGAGAAATTTCTTGACAGTGAGGACAATTAACCAGTGGAACAGCTTGCCACCAGAAATGGTGGGTGCTTCATCACGGGAGGTTTTCAAGAAGAGACTCAACAGTCACTGGACAAAATTGATATAGGCCTGTGATGGCTAACCTTTTTGCCATCAAAAGCGGAGGGGAGCGCAGGGGTGTTGTGCGCGCACGTGCCCACACCCATAATTCAATACCCCCCCCCCACGCTCCCCTGCACATGCATGCACGACCCCCCTGCCCCCCTGTTTTCGGCCTAGCAAGCCTACCTGAAGCCGCTGGAGGCCGGAAACATCCCGTTTCCCAACTTCCAGTGGGCCTGGTGGGCCTGTTTCTTGCCCTCCCCAGGTTCGAGAGGCTTTTCTGGAGGCTGGGGAGGGTGAAAACGGCCTCTCACATCCCCTCGGAGGCCGAAAATGCCCTCCCAGAGCCTCCATGCAAGCCCTGTACTTACCTGGCATCCAAAACGGGCCGCGTGAAGACTCCTGGGAGGGAAGGGGTGGTGTGGGCAGAGCCAGCCGAAAATCAGCTGGCGCATGCATGCTGGAGCTGAGTTAGGGCAATGGCTCGTGTGCCCACGGATATGGCTCCATGTGCCACCTGTGGCACGCGTGCCACAGATTCGCCATCACGGATCTAGGGTTTCCTGTTGGAGCAGGGGGCTGGACTAGATGACCTCCAAAGTCCCTTCCAGCTGCAGTCTGATTGATTGAATGCACACTTACGACCGTGGCAGCATCCCCGTGGTCACAGGATCAAAATTCAGAGGCTTGGCAACTGGTTCATATTTATGAGGGTCACTGTGTCCCGAGGTCACAGGATTCACTTTTGTGACCTTCCGTCAAGCAAAGTCAAGGGGGAAGCCAGATTTGTTTAACGACCGTGTGGCCTAGTTTAACAACTGCAGAATTCACGTAACAAATGTTTCACTTAGCAACCGACTCAGAGTTATGACGGTCGCAGTGTCCCGAGGTCACGGGATTCCCCTTTTGCGACCTTCTGACCAGCCCAGTCAATGGGGTAGACAGATTCACTTAACAACAAGTGTGACGAATTTAATGACTGCAGTGATTCACTTAACAACGATGGCAAGGAAACACACTGAACCAGGGCCTCACTTAACAACCGAATTTTGGGGCTCAATTGGGGTCATAAATTGAGGGCTGCCTGTACTGATAGCGATAGGTGGCTTGGGTGCCATCCCGAAAGATCTGGGGCATCCCTTGAACACCGTTGGCATTGATAAATTCCCCACCCATCAATTGCAAAAGGGGAACCTGCCTTCGATGTTAAGGGAAGCAAAGCAACTACTCACTGTGTAAACGTGGAGCATCATGTGAAACACGACTGACACCAGAGCGGTTTCGTTGCCCCTGTAGAGGAGAAACTAGGGAGAACGAGAAGGAAAAGAACAAATATTTACACAGTACATTCACGCTGTTCCCCGCAGGCGTTTGTGTCAGACGGTTAGTGAGTGGTTAGAGCGGCTTTTAATAAAATGAGATTATTGCATCTCGGATGGTGCTGAGCGGCATTGGGATATTGGGGCTGTTTTAATCTCGTGCAATGCCAAGAGCACTTTTGCTCGGTCTTCACAGCTTGAAGATGGGTGGACTTCAATCCCCAGAATTCCCCAGCCGGCCTTGGAAATTGAAGTCCGTCCATCTTCAAGTTGCCATGGTTGGGAAATTCTAGCCTAAAATTTCATTTTAATCTATGCCGATTAGTGTACATTCGAAGTGACAGTAAAGTTAGTCTACCTAGCTATCTATCTATCTGTCTACCTACCGACCTATCCATCCATCCATCCATCCATCCATCCATCCATCCATCCATCCATCCATCCATCCATCCATCCATCCATCCATCCATCCATATCATCTATCTATCTATCTATCTGTCTGTCTGTCTGTCTGTCTGTCTGTCTGTCTGTCTGTCTGTCTGTCTGTCTGTCTGTCTGTCTGTCTACCTACTGACCTACCCATCCATCCATCCATATCATCTATCTATCTATCTCTATCCATCTCTATCTATCTGTCTACCTACCGACCTATCCATCCATCCATCCATCCATCCATCCATCCATCCATCCATCTATCTATCTATCTATCTATCATCTATCTATCATCTATCTATCTCTATCCATCTCTATCTATCCATCCATCCATCCATCTCTATCTATCCATCCATCCATCCATCCACCCATCTATTCATCCATCCATCTATATCTATCAGTCCATCCATCCATCCATCCATCCATCCATCCATCCATCCATCCATCCATCCATCTATCCATCTACCCACCCGTCTGTCTGTCTGTCTGTCTGTCTGTCTGTCTGTCTGTCTGTCTGTCTATCTATCTATCTATCTATCTATCTATCTATCTATCTATCTATCTATCTATCTCATCTCATCTCATCTCATCTCATCTCATCTCATCTCATCTCATCTCATCTCATCTCATCTCATCTCTTTTATCTATCATCTATTTATGGTATCTATCTCTATCTATCTATCTACCTACCTACCTACCTACCTACCTACCTACCTACCTACCTATGTCACTGCTGTGAGGTGGATGGAGCTCCATTTTCGGCTGCGTCGACATCCTGCAACCCTCTGCCAGCAAAAACAGAGCTCAGGAAGGTTGTGGGTGGCCCTCCTGAGCTCCATTTTTGCTGGCAGAGGTACCACAGGCCGCTCCTTTCCTGTTTCCAGGGCGGGCCTGTGAGCCAGATCTAAGCATCTTGCAGGCCAAATCCGGGTTCCGGGCCTTGAGTTTAACACCCCTGGTGAGGACAATTAACCAGTGGAGCAACTTGCCTCCAGAAGCTGTGAATGCTCCAACACTGGAAGCTTTTAAGAAGAGGTTGGGTAACCATTTGTCTGAAGTGGTGTAGGGTTTCCTGCCTAAGCAGGGGGTTGGACTAGAAGACCTCCGAGGTCCCTTCCAACTGTGTGATTCTGTAATTTCCAGATCTCCTTTAACTACAATGATCAGTGACAAACTTACCATGCTTTTGTCAACAACAGCATAATATTCTAGGTATCGATTGCCCACCTGGTTCTGGTCACCTTGCTGGAATGAAACCAGTGGAAGTAGTTAGGCAGGGTTAATGATTGTACTGGTAAGCATCGGGGTGTCCACAGGTAAACCAGCCTTAAATACGGGACAGGTGTCAGGTGTCCAAAATGTGATCACATGCCTGGGGGAATAGCGGCCATTGGGACTTCATATCTGGATCATATGTAGCTTTTTCGGGGGTCCGCCGTAACTTCGAATGTTCGTTAAGTGACCAGTCATAAGTTGAAAACAACTGGCAACTTAGAAGTGCTAAAACAGTTTGTCTCAACCTTGGCAACTTGAAGATGCTGGGTGGGGAATTCTGGGAGTTGAAATCCATACCCCTTCAAGCAGTGGTGGGTTTCAAAATTTTTTACTACCGGTTCTGTGGTTGTGGCTTGGTGGGCGTGGCTTGGTGGGCGTGGCTTGGTGGGCATGGCAGGGGAAGGATACTGTAAAATCTCCATTCCCATCCCACTCCTGGGGGAAGGTTATACTGCAAAATCCCCATTTCTTCCCAATCAGCTGGGACTCGGGAGGCAGAGAATCGATGGGGGCGGGGCCAGTCAGAATTTTTACTACCGGTTCTCCGAACTACTCAAAATTTCCGCTACCGGTTCTCCGGAATTGGCCAGAACCTGCTGAAACCCAACCTCTGCCTTCAAGTTGTCAAAGCTGAGAGACAATGCTTAACAGTGCGTGCGGGCAACCCTGCCATGGCCGTTGTTTAAGCTGGCCTAGCTCGAAGGGCTGTCAGGAGTGATATTCTTAGAGGGGAAAACTTTGCATTCCGGTCCACAAATCTCAGTTTTTCCGGTGGGTTTCAGGCAGAGAAGCCCACTCACCTGTCTGGTGGACAGATCTGGATCTTCATCAGTCCTCACCGTTCTCATTTCTCTACCTGGCCCGTCGGCACCAGCTTGGGCGATTCCCGCGCAAGGTTCTCGCGCCTCTGGATCGCTTCGGTAAATCAAGTGTTGAAACGTGGAGGAATTTTCCACTGGCTGAATTTCGTAAGTTAAGGTGTCAAATTGTATATGTCCCCTAAAAGGGTGGGGGGAGCGGGGGAAGGAAGGAAGATTTGGGGACAATGATTGTCAACCGCCCAGACTCAGTCGCGGTTGGCTAAAGTTGAATAAAATACAGGTAGTCCTTGACTTACAACTGTTTGTTTAGTGACCGTTGAGAGTTACAACGTCGCTGAAAAAAGTGACTTGTGACCGTTTTTCGCACTTACGACCGTTGCAGCATCCCCATGTGATCGAAATTCACTTTGACTGCAGCTTCATCGTTGACTTTGCTTCTTTTTTTAATTTTATTTTTATATAAACAATCCATTTTCCGTTAACCAGTGTGTCGTCTGGGTATAAATATTTTGTGCCAATATTAAAATATACAATCTTAGTCATTGTTTAATCTCATCTTGGCTTAATTTCCAGTACTTTAAGTATCTAATATTATAACAATCCCATTGTAATTTATTTAACTCTTTTAATTACTGTATTTTCCTGCGTATAAGACTACTTTCTAACACACAAAAATCTTCTCAAAAGTTGGGGGTTGTCTTATACGCCGGGTCTCATTCTCCTGTAACCAGGCAGACCAGCCCATAAGGCTCTGACGAGCCTTAAATAGCTCTGAGGTGGGTCGTCTTATACGCCCAGTCGTCTTATACGCCGGAAAATACGGTATATTAACTATTAATACATTTTCCATACTTTAAATAACTTCTTTTACTATTAATTCTTATGTCTATTCTCTAACCACCGGTAAAAAGATTCCCAAATTGTATGATAATAAGTTTGTTTTCTCTCTCTCTCTCTCTCTCTCTCTCTCTCTCTCTCTCTCTCTCTTTTAAATTTGATTTATATGCCGCCCTTCTCTGGAGACTCAGGGCGGCTTATAATGCGTTAAGCAACAGCCTTCCTACTTTTGTATATTTATACAAAGTCAGCTTATTGCCCCCACAAACTGGGTCCTCCATTGACCTACCTTAGAAAGGATGGAAGGCTGAGTCAACCTTGAGCCTGGGGAGATTCGAACCTACAGTAATTGCAGACAGCTGGATGTTCTTTCTCTCTCCTTCCTTCCTTCCTTCCTTCCTTCCTTCCTTCCTTCCTTCCTTCCTTCCTTCCTTCCTTCCTTCCTTCCTTCCTTCCTTCCTTCCTTCCTTCCTTCCTTCCTTCCTTCCTTCCTTCCTTCCTTCCTATGCCACCCTTCTCCAGAGACTCAGGGTGGCTTACAATGCATTAAGCAATAGCCTTCATATTTTTGTATATTTATACAAAGTCAGCTTATTGCCCCCACAAACTGGGTCCTCAATTTACCTACCTTAGAAAGGATGGAAGGCTGAGTCGACCTTGAGCCTGGTGAGATTGCAGACAGCTGGAGTTAAATTACATTGCATTAGTCTGCTGAGCTATCCAGGCTCCTCTTTGATAGCCAGTGTCAATCTCTTCATTTCTGCACATTCTAGTATTTTCCTAATCACGTTCTCATCCATAAGGATCTCTTCATTTTTCCAATTGTGTGCAAATACAATCCTAGCTGCTGTTATAACATGAATAATCAAATATACATTTTCTTTATTATAATTTTCTGGTAGAATCCCCAGCAAAAATATTTCAGGGTTTAAGTCAATAGGTTGTTGTATCACCTTTTCCAGCCACATATGTATTTTAGCCCAATATTTTTTTGCTTCTGCACCAGTGGTGAAATCAATTTTTTTTACTGCTGGTTCAGTGGGCGTGGCTTGGTGGGCGTGGCAGGGGAAAGATACTGCAAAATCTCCATTGCCAGCCCACTCCAGGGGAAGGATACTGCAAAATCCCCATTCCCTCCCCACTCTGGGGCCAGCCAGAGGTGGCATTTGCCGGTTCTCCGAGCTACTCAAAATTTCCGCTACCAGTTCTCCAGAACCCGTCAGAACCTGCTCGATTTTACCCCTGTTCTGCACAGGTCCACCACATATGATAGTACTAGCTCGGTATCTGGTGACATTTCCAACATTTAGCTGATTTGTCTTTAAACATCTTAGCCAGTCTTGCCAGTGCCCAATGCCATCTATAAAACATCTTATACACATTTCTCTTTATAGGCAGTTGACATGGTTTAATTTATAATTTCTATCCCATAGTTCTATCGTATAACCAAAGTTTTTAGACCAAGTTATCATTGTTTCTTTCACTTGTTCTTCTTCTAATATCGCTGACTTTGCTTTGTGGGAAGGTCACAAAAAGAGGATCGCGGGACTCCCAAGGCGCTGCGACCGTCATAAATATGAGTCAGTGGCAAAGACTCTGAATTTGTGGTGAATCCTGCAACGGTCGTAAGTGTGAAAAACGGGTCCTTTTTGCAGAGCCGTAGTAACCTGGAACGGTCACTAAACAAACCGTTGTAAGTCGAGGACTACGGTACCTGTATGTGAAATCTGAACTGCCCTCAAGAAAATATGCGTTTACACCAAAGATTATGAGTTTATATTATTATTATTATTATTATTATTATTATTATTATTATTATTATTATTATTATTATTATTATTACCAAAGTCCGCTGCAGGTAGAGAGGACGACTTGAGAATTGGGGGCTCCCTCCACATAGCCACTGTAATAGCAATTGTCCTGTAAAAGAGAGGTGGGGTGGAAAGGGAAACACACATCACATTTTCAGAAATAAATTCAGATAGAAAGAATTGGCTCAGCCGATAATACTTCCAAGACGAGATTCTTGAGTCATTCAACCGATTGTTGTGGCCCGTATGTGGCCTGTGCAGCTAGTAGCTGATTCCGACAGCGAGGAGGCTGGTGTGGTGCTGCGCCAGCAGCCTGTGCAGCTAGCACTCGAGTCGGACAATGAGGAGGCTGGAGAAGAGGTGGTGCCAGAGGCGGGGATTCAGCCAGGGCCTTCAGAACCTCCAGAAGCTCCCTTAAGTGAAGAGGACGAAGAGGAGGAGCCTCTTCTCGATGCACGGGCCCGCAGAGCTGCCAAAAGGCAGAAGTGGCTCCTCAGGAGGAGATCTCCTTGAGAGTAAGGCTTGGGGATAATTGGCCACTCCCTTAGCCTATTTAAGGAAGAATGCCAACTGAAGCAATTTGTAGGGAACAACTTTAGTTCACTCTCCTTCGCGTCTGGATTCTCTGCAAATTGCTTCCGGGCTTTCTGCCAACCTTAGTAAGATTGTGATTATTTTATCTTTGGTTTCTTGTAGGCTGTTAAGACAGTTTATTAACAGCCTTTGTTTTGAAAAAGACGGAGTTATTTTAGTAAATTAAGTTTTGTACAGACTTTGTGTGTGCTGCGTTCTTTGGGGTCCGTAGCTGGGGGCAGAACACCCATAGAACAGAAGTTGCCTTTGGAAGTCGTGGGAGCTTCATCCCTGGAGGCTTTCAAGAAGAAAGGGTGTAGGGCTGTGATGGCGAACCTATGGCAGAGGTGGTACGCAGAGCCCTCTCTGTGGGCACACACACTGTTGCCAGCTGTTCTTAGGGTTTCTGGTGCACACTTGCGCGCCAGCCAGGTGGTCTTCACGGGCACTGGAGTGCTGGAAAACGGCCTGAAAAACATCCAAAAATAGCCGAAAAACAGGCTGCTTTCTGGTCCGTTTTCCGGCCTTTTTTGAGCCATTTTCAGGCCGTTTTCGGGGCCAAAAACAGCCTGAAAACAGCCAAAAAATGCCCCAAAAACAGGTATGCACACGCCAGACAGCTGATCTTTGTGTTTCCAGTGATCCTGCACGCACTTACAGGTGTGTTCCGGTTTGGGCACTCGGTGCCGAAAAGGTTCGCCATCCCTGGTGTAGGGTGAGGGGTTCGACTAGATGACCTACCAGGTCCCTCCCAACTCTGTTCATCTGTAAACAATCATTCCATTTGGAAGAATCAAATCTGTATATGCAGCTGTGAGGAAAAATATCTTTGGACTTTTGCCAGCTCTGACTTATATAACCCCCAAAAATCTGACTTGGGTTGGGCTAGTCTAAAGAAACGAAGGACTAGGGAGGGCATGATGGCAGCCTTCCAGTATCTCAGGGGCTGCCCCAAAGAAGAGGGAGTCAAGCTATTCTCCAAAGCCCCTGAAGGCAGGACAAGAAGCAACGGGTGGAAACTCATCAAGGAGAGAAGCAACTTAGAACTAAGGAGGAATTTCCTGACAATGAGAACAATTAATCAGTGGAACTACTTGCCACCAGAAGTTGTGAATGCTCCAACACTGGGAGTTTTTAAGAAGATGTTGGATAACCATTTGTCTGAAGTGGTGTACCAACGTTTTGGAGCACAGGAATGTGCAAGAAGACTTATAACATTTCGCTTAGTGGCTGTTCGAAGTTGGAACGGCACTGAGAAAAGGGACTTATGACCGGTTTTCACACTTTGCAACATCCCTATGGTCACTTGATTAAAATTCAGACGCTTGGACGCTGTCGCAGCGTCCCGGGGTCACATGATCCCTTTTTGCAATCTTCTGATGAGCAAAGTACTCAATGGGGAAGCCAGATTCGCTTCACAACCGTGTGACTAATTTAAGGAATTAGTCTCTACGCGGGGTTAGCGCTCTACATGGGGCTACCCTTGAAGAGTGTTCAGAGACTACAGTTGGTCCAGAATGCAGCCGCGTGAGTTATAGTGGGTGCGCCTAGATACACCCACATTACGCCTATTCTCCGTGAGCTGCACTGGCTCCCTATCGGTCTCCGGGCTCAATTCAAGATGTTGGTTATTATCTCTAAAGCCCTACATGGCTCAGGGCCAGGATATCTCCGAGACCGCCTTCTACCGCATAGCTCCCAGCGACCACTAAGATCCCACAGAGTTGGTCTCCTCCAGGTCCCGTCAGCTAAACAATGCCGGCTGGGGGAGGGCCTTCTCTGTGGCTGCCCCAGCTCTCTGGAACCAGTTACCTTCTGAGGTCCGGATTATCCCCACCCTATTGGACTTCCGGAAAGTGGTAAAGACCTGGCTCTACCGGTAGGCCTGGGGCCGTTGATCTCGCTGTTGCGATCTTGTGAGATCCGGCCACGAATTGGAGTGCATATGTTTTAACATTTTTAAAAAGTTTTTAATGTTTTTCTTTTTAACATTTTTTATGGGATTGTTCGCATTGTTTTATTCTTTGTTGTAAGCCGCCCAGAGTCCCTTGGGAGTTGGGCGGCATAGAAATGCGACAAAATAAATAAATAAATAAATGCAGCGATTCACTTAACGAACGTGGCAAGAAAAGTCGTAAAACGGGGCAAAATCACTAAACAAATTTCTCAGTTAGCAACATAAATTTGGGGCTCCATTGGGGTTGTAGGTTGAGAACTTCCTGCACTAGATTTATGGACCATAAATGACACCACCAATAAGATTACTCTGTATTATCATGCATAAAATTTACCTGGACATACGGATATTCTGCAACCAGCTCTCCCTTCACGTTGTAAGTATAAATCGGCATGTTTTCCAGGGCAAAGAATCTGAAAATGTAAAAAAAGAAAAGAAAAAAGGAATTGAACAGGAATAATAAGCAACATATTACATAGCAAGGCAAGCTAAGATAGGAAGAATATTGTTTTGGATGAGGAGGAATGATTAAAAAAAACAATCCAAAATATTCAAAGAGAAATAAGGAGTGATTGCAGATGTGGGAAGTCCATTATAAAAACATTTAAGTAGCAATTGCCCGTTAGAAAGGAAAAAGTCTTGGCTACCTCCGCAGACATTTGGGGCTGGAGGCTGATTGATTGGTTGCATCGCTTACTGTAAATTGAGGATGGTTTGAGTTTGACTTTGAGTTTATTGCATTTCTATACCGCCCTTCTCCCGAGGGACTCAGGGCGGTTCACAGCCATATTAAAACAATCCGCACAAAAATTAAAATTACTAAAATAAGTTAAAACTATTTGGCCGTTATTAAAACCCCTTATTAAAACCCCCGTTAAAACCAATTTAAAACCCACTAAAGTTAATCTATTCAGTCAGGCCGGTTGCTTGTAACTATTCCATGCTGTCCGGTGTCAGCGAATGAGATAGGCAGCCATGTACATCTTTCAATAAATTAAATAAATCACCGGAAGCATCACCGGAGAAGAGACTGGACAGCCATTTGTCTGGAATGGAGTAGGGTTTCCTAGACTAGACTAGATGACCTTCAAGGTGCTTTCCAGCCCCGTGATTCTATATATTGTCCATTTTCCACTTATGGTTATTGGTGAGATTTTTTAAAAAAATGTTTGTTTTTATGTTTTATGACATAAACCGCTGGGAGTTGCTTTTCTTAAATCTAGAAGGAAACAAACACAATTCATCAGTTACTTCACACTTCAAGGAAGTAGTCACTTACTGTTGTTTCAGATGCACAATTCTGTACTGTCCTTCCACTTTAATCATGTAACTCAAATGCACCTGAAATTAGATGGGCAAAATGCAGAACGGTTCGTTAATATTTTTTATCCTCCCGTTCTTCTCTCCCGGGCCACTGCGAATAACGATTCATCATTCATGTACAAATTAAACAAACAAACAAATGGAACCCATGGAATTTGAGACTTAAGAAATTTCCATGAATGCTGAATTCTATTCTATTCTATTCTATTCTATTCTATTCTATTCTATTCTATTCTATTCTATTCTATTCTATTCTATTCTATTCTATTCTATTCTATTCTATTCTATTCTATTCACGAGACAGACACAGACTTCAGAGGATAATTAGAACTGCAGAAAAAACAATGGCTACCAACCTGCTTTCCATGGAGGACCTGTATACTGTACAAGCCAAAAACAGTATCCCTTAATGATGATAGACCAGTAGCTTTAACATCTGTTGTCATGAAATGTTTTGAGAGGCTGGGGTTGAACTATATTAAGGCTAGTCTTCCATCTACTTTGGACCCATACCAATTTGCATAGAGGGGTAATAGATCAACTGATGATCCTATGTCTCTTGTTGTCCATACTGGACTGAATCACTTGGAACAACAGGGGACATATGCAAGGCTGCTATTTGTGGATTATAGCTCTGCCTTTAATACCATTTTACCCAACAGGTTGTTTTTTAAAATGTCCAATTTGGGTATAAATCAGAGGATTTGCTTGTGGATAAGAGATTTTCTGACAGATAGGCCAGTCAGTAAGGATGGGATCTCACCATTCCTCTACTCTGATATTAAGCACAGGAGCCCCTCAGGGTTGTGTGCTAAGCCCTTTCCTTTATTCTTTGTACACACATGACTGCACCCCACTGTATAACACCAACACAGTTATTAAATTTGCGGATGACACAACAGTGGTGGGGCTCATTCAGAAGAACAATGAGTCTGCTTACAGGAAGGAGGTACAAGGGCTGACATTGTGGTGTAATGAAAATAATCTCACACTTAACACCACAAAAACTAAAGAACTTATAATTGACTTCAGGAGGAAGAGAGATGTACATCTACCACTGTACATACAATGGTGAAGAGGTGGAGAGGGTGGGTAGTTTTAAATTTATATCTAAATTTATATCCTGGAGGATCTCTCATGGACTATGAATGCTAACAAGCTTGTGAAGAAGGCACAGAAGAGGCTGTACTTCCCGAGAATGCTCAGGAAGATAAATCTATATCAGCATCTACTTCTGTCCTACTATTGTAGCACCATTGAGAGCGTCCTGATATATGGCATTCTTCCAAGGTATGGGAGCAGCTCTGTAGCGGACAAAAAAGCACTACAGAGATTCATTAAAACTGCCCAGAATATGATCAGACTCCAGCAACCAGCCCTGGATGACATCTTTGAATCTCGCTGTTTGAGGAAGTTGCATAACATTCTCAGAGACTCTTCCCCTCCTCCTTACCATCTTTTTGGACTGTTGCCTTCTGGCAGAAGACACAGAAGAATTAAAACTCGGACCGCACGTCTTCTGAATAGTTTTTATCCCAGAGCTATAATTGCACTCAACCATGAACTAAAGGGCCACCATCAGTGAACTGTTGGACAGCATTACGTGGTCTGTTGTGTGGATGTTTGGGTGGTTTTAGGGGTGGGGAATTGTGGTGGGTGGGGGTGTGTTTGGGGATTATGTGTGTGGGACCTGGTCAAGTAAATTTCGTTGTATGTGTGTACTGTGTATACACATACAATGACAAAGTTTATTTAATTTAATTATATCTTGCATCTGAGACACAGGTATCATGCAGGAAATACTAGTTTCATATTGACTGATGTGGTTTTAGCTTCTGTGCTTAGACACAGAAGTGAGAAAGCTAGCTAACTCTGTGGTTTGACAGTTTGAACTCAGAAAATGTCTCTTACAATAGCTAGGTGAAGGGACCCTCAGAGGCCACCCAATCCAACCCTGTATCATTTCACTCTTACATCCAAATCTCACTTTACGTCCTACTTTATTACGATTTATATTGATATTGTTTCCTGATTGCTTATTTGTTCCCTATGACTATCATTAAGTGTTGTACCTTATGATTCTTGACAAATGTATCTTTTATTTTATGTACACTGAGAGTGTATGCCCCAAGACAAATTCCTTGTTTGTCCAATCACACTTGGCCAATAAAGAATATTCTATTCTATTCTATTCTATTCTATTCTATTCTATTCTATTCTATTCTATTCTATTCTATTCTATTCTATTCTATTCTAGGGATAACGGTTTACTGGATGTACAAATCAGGCAGAGAGGAGCAGGATGACGTGCGCAGGAACGGGTTTGAATCTGAACGAAATTTACCTTGCTGTTGTAAAGAGAGCTCATTTCCAGCTGCAGAGGCTCTATGACTTCTGAGTAGAGGTATGAAGACGTGCGGACAAAACCTTTAAAGAAATGCAGAGGAAAGAGAAGTAATATTTGCAGGATTGGCATGGTTTTTGATGGTAGGACCAGGTCCCTGAGTAGCCACTCAGGGCTTGAGGAGTTGATTTTATTTATTTATTTATTTATTTATTTATTTATTTATTTATTTATTTATTTATTTATTTATTTATTTATTTATTTATTTATTTATTTATTTATTTATTTATTCTGTCTGTCAAGAACGTATTTGGCAATAAGTATAAGCACGGATTGGATGCATAAAATAGGTAGAAACAGAAGGAATGGGATGGTAGGCACACGGGTGCTCTTATGCATGCCCCTATAAATGCCTTATTTTACTGTAACAGAGAGAGTCAGAAGTCAATGTTTCTTTTTCTTTTCTTTTTTTCCCTAAGAGTAACAGAGTTGGAAGGGACCTTGGAGGTCATCTAGTCCAACCCCCTTCTCATGCAGGAGACTGGTACTAGGGATTCGAACTGCAGAACTGCCGACCTTTCTGATCGATAAGCTCAGTGTCTTAGCCGCTGAGCCACCTAATCAGCCACCTAACGATGGCGTAAGAAAACCCAATCCCCATCCCTGTCCATCTCTTAGTTCCGGTTTCAGCATTGCTTTTAAAACTTTAATCTGGGTAGTTCTGATATTTTAATATTTTAACGGTTTTTCTACCTTTACAGAACCATAGAGCTGGAAGGGATCTTGGAGGTCATCTAGTCCAACCCCCTGCTCAAGGAAGAAACCCTAGATCAGTGATGGCGAACCTTTTTGCCGCCATGCGCCCAAAGCTGAGGGAGCGTGGAGGGCGTGCCACACCCACAATGCAATGTCCCCCCCATGTACCCTGCTCCCGCACATGCGCACACAGCCCCCGCTCTCCCCCGCCCCCCCCACGCATACCCCCCTGCGCTCCCCCCGCGTGTGACCCCCTGCGGCCCATTTTGGGCCTAGCAGGCCTCCCTGAAGCCTCCTGGGATCAAAAATGGGCCGCAGAGGGGCACAACACTTCCCCTGCACTCCCCCTGCTCCCCACACATGCGCGTACATCTCCCACATACGCCCTGCCCCAGTGCCAGAGACCTGAAAATCAGCTGGCCGGCGGGAGGCATGCGTGCATGCACGGTGGAGCTGAGCGTGCCATAGGTTCGCCATCATGGCCCTAGACCCGTGATCGGGAACCTATGGCACACGTGCCAGAGGTGGCACAAGGAACCCTCTCTGTGGGCACACGCGCCATTGCCAGCTGCTCTTCTGGTTTCGGGCGTGCAAATGTGCACCGATTAGCTGATCTTCATGGGTGTCGGAGCGCCAGAAAATGGCCTAAAAATGGCCCCCAAAAATGGCCCAAACCAGCCAAAAAACAAGCCATTTTTCGGGTTGCTTTCTGGGCCTTTTCCCGCCATTTTTTGGGGTACGTTTTCCAGCTGTTTTTGGCTTGAAAAATGGCCTTAGAAATGGCCAAAAAACAGGCATGCATGCACCGGCCAGCTGATCTTCGGATTTCTGGCCCTCCGGCGCGTACACACGCACAGACATTCCAGTTTGGGCACTCATTGCCAAAAAGGTTCACCATCACTGCCCTAGACCATTGCAGGCAAGTAGCTGTCTAGTTTCTTCTTAAAAACCTCCAGTGATGAAACACCCACAACTTCTGGTGGCAAGCAGTTCCACTGGTTAATTGTCCTCACTGTTAGGAAGTTTTTCCTTAATTCCAGGTTGCTTCTCTCCTTGATGAATTTCCCTCCATTGCTTCTTCTCCTGCCTTCAGGGGCTTTGGAGAAGGTGGACCCCCTCTTCTTTGGGGCAGCCCCTGAGATACTGGTACACAGTTATCATGTCACCCCTAGTCCAAGGGTGAAATCCAGCAGGTTCTGACAGAACTGGTAGCGGAAATTTTGAGCAGTTCGGAGAACCGGTAGTGGAAATTTTGAGTAGTTCAGAGAACCGGTAAATGCTACCTCTGGCTGGCCCCAGAGTGGGGTGAGAATGGAGATTTTGCAATATCCTTCCCCCTGGAGTCGGGTGGGAATGGAGATTTTGCAGTATTCTTCCCCTGCCACACCCACCATGCCACGCCCACCAAGCCACACCCACAGAACCGGTAGTAAAAAAAATGTGGACTTCCCCACTGCCCTAGTCCTTCTTTTCATTAAACTAGACATCCCCAGTTGCTGTTTTATAGGTGACTTAGAATCAGTTGTTTAGTGACGAAAGCTAAAACTGCCATGAAAAAAGTGACTTATGACTGGTTTTCACACTTACAACCGTCGCAGCCTCCTCACGGTGATGTAATGTTTGGCTACCGTCTCGTATTTATGACGGTGGCCGTGTCACCTGATCCCCTTTTGCAAACTTCTGACGAGCAAAAGTCCATGGGTGAAGCACGAGTCATTTAAAATAATTGTGTTGCTCACTTAGCAATTTCAGTGATTCACTTAACAGCGGTGGCCAGAGAGGTCGCAAAACGGGGGCAAAACTCACTCCGCCACATAAACGGTGGGCTCAATGGAGGTCGTAATTTGAGTACGACCTGTACAATGGATTGGAGCATTTACACATATGGAGTTGGCATGCATGTGATTTAAACACACATGTGTAGCCACCCCGGGGGGGGGGGGGTAAACTGACATGGGAGGGGGTCGTTTCTCCCACTCTTTGCACCCACCAGGACTGAGGAAGAGGAGGAGCAGCAGCAAGACCCCCGAACGTGGCACCTCCAGCCTCCACCAGGGAAAGAGCTGCTCCCTCTCTGCCATTTTGCTGAAGCCCCTCCCTCTTCGCGGTTCCAACTGTCACCTGCTCTGAAGCCCCGCCCCTCAGCAGCCCAGGTGCAAAGCCCCGCCTCCTCAGATTCCAAGTTTCAGTGGCCACTCAGGACCAAACCCTCCTCCTTCTGGATCCACCCTACTGCTCTCCGATTGGCTCCTTAACTCAGCCCCGCCTCCTTCATGTTTTTGAGAAGCAGTGTCTACCCCACGTTATGCCCCACCCCTTCAGCTGCCACTCAAGTCCAAGCCCCACCTCTCCCCAGGCTTCCAATGAAAGCAGCATGCATCTCCCAGTAGATAGGAAAGCAGGCGGAGCTGCAGAGTCTTCTGGGTAATTTTAGTCCACAGGTCCTTCCCTTCCTGCCTCACAGGGTTGTTGTGAAGACAAAATTAGGAGAAATACCCAGGAAGCTGCCTTGAGCTCTGAACGAGAAGAACAGATATAAGAGCTAAAAATATAGCTCTTATAATATAATAATTATATAATTCTAATAATATATAATAATATAAATATATATAAAATAATATAAATATGCAGTATTATAATAGTAGGATAATCGGGATGGTGGGGATTATTATTATTATTTAAAAATTGGCTATTAAAATACATAGTGCAATTTCAAAAGCATGCTAAGAAAGGTTGTATTTTTCAGAGAAATCAGACAATGTTTTGATTCTTTGATACAATTTTGCTGAAATTGTATTTTTTGTTTCTATTGTACGTTGAGCAGAGTCAGCTCGGAATTAGGAAGTGCCTAAACTGAATAAACTACTGTATGTTAATTATAATTTATTCCTAATTCCCAGACTTGGTTTGTGGATAAAACTGGAGAAGGGTTTTACTTACTTATTCTATTTGCACAATGGCAAAATTTATTTGCTTACTTAATCTATTTGCATATTGCCAAATTTACTTGCTCGCTTATTCCATTTGCATATTGCCAATTTATTTGCTTACTTATTTTATTTGCATATTGACAAAGTTATTTGCTTGTTTATTCTATTTGCATGTTGCCAGGTCAATTGATTAAAGAAAGTCAGGACGTAAATTTCACAAACATTAAATAAATTCAGGGAGCCACTAACTAGAGCAGCACACAAATAATATATTATTAATAAATAAAAACTGAAAAAAATAACAAACAAGAAAAAAACAGTATCTCTAGAAAAAAGATCAAAGGGCATGCAGAATCATTTGTTGATTGGTAGAAAGCACATAGTCAGAAAATAAATAAATAAGCACTAATAAAATTAATTGAAATCTGCACAGCAGGAATGTTTAAAATCAAAATTGTAAACAGAATAGTAATAATAAGATAATATTACCAAATACCAGTAGTGTTACAGTACTAGTGCAGTAGTAATAATGTAGTAATATTATAATACTAACACAATTGATAATAATATGGAAAGAAGGTAACAACTTAGAGGTAGTAGTAATAATGATGATGATAAGGAAAAAATAGATAACACACAAAAATTGCAGGGCGACAATAGGGCACAGTACTGTAATTAAACTGATTTCTTTTTTTAAAAAATCAACAGTTTATTATAGTGTACACCGCATATTCTAGGACAGTGGTTCTCATACAGATTTCAAGTCCTAGAATTCCCCAGCCAACATGCTGGTTGGGGAATTCTGGGAGTCGAAGTCCACCCATGCTATCTGGAGATTTCTGGGAATTGAAGTCCACCCACGTTGGCTAGGGAATTCTGGGAGTCAAAATTCACCCGTGTTGGCTAGGTAATTAAATCCACCCATCTTAAAGCATGCTGGCTGGGGAATTCTGGGAGTTGAAGTCCACTTATAATGGCTAGGGAATTCTGGGAGTCAAAGTCAGTTGAAATCTGCTGGAAAAAGGACTAAGAGCATCCATTTGCCCCAGGTGGAGGCTCCACCCCCTCTGCTCTAGCCCCGCCCATAGTGGTCCATTGCCTGGCCTTCCTCTCGCTGTGGACCGTTGCCCGGGGCAACCAAGCAGCAGCTAGAGGGATGAAGGCAACCGCCAGGCCGCTGGCAGGAGCATCAGGGCCTCTGTGACCCCTTGATTAAGTGGGTTCAGAGCCCCCCTCCGACAGCAGCTACTTCTTCCCCCTCCAGGTGATGCCTCCCCAAAAGGGCCTGCTGAGCCATTTCCTCTGGGCACGTGCAGAGTTCTAGCCCTTCTGAAGGGAAAAGCAAGGGCTGGCCTATCAAAAGGGAAAAAAGCAAACCTGGCTAGAGAAGGGAGGTCAAAAAAGGCAAGATGGCGGTTGGGACCACCCAAACCATAGCTCTACCTGGCGAACCGTGAAATGGGCAGCTTTGTCAATTTAGCAAATAAATAAATATATATTTATTTAGGACCTGCACAGTGCGGGGAACAGACGTCCTTACTTTTCAAGGACAGTCTTTATTTTTGCTTTATTTTATTTTCTCTGACTTTCTTTTGGAAAGTTGCCCATTAGATTTATTTCATTTCATGATTGATTTCCTGAGTTCGGCTCTCGAATTTTCCCCTTTGTAAAAGCAAAGTTATAAACATAAAGAATGACAGCTTTATTATTTCTTTCAGATTTCTCCAAACCTTTATTGACGCCTAGCCCTTATTTTCTGGCAAGAAAACAACTGTAGCTGTAATGATGTAAACTCTGGGCCTGCCTTGATTTTGTTTGGGCACCCCTGTAAACAGTCCCCTGAGACTGTCTCTGACCATGTGCAGAGAGCCTTTCCTTGTCAAAAAGCTGGTTCCACAAAGGCATCCTCATGATAGGGGGTATCCTTCATGAGATCTGCAAAGATGGCCTCCAGGGTGCCCTTTGTCCTTGCCCTTGCCTTCGTTTTCTTTCTTTCTTTCTTTCTTTCTTTCTTTCTTTCTTTCTTTCTTTCTTTCTTTCTTTCTTCTAAGAAGGATCCCCGACCTCCGTACATTACATTGTGCTCTGAAGACTATTGTTCCATCAAGCTGGCCTGTCTGAATAAATTAATTTTAAATGGGTTTTAATTCATTTTAAAGGGGTTTTAGTAAGGGGTTTTAATAATCGGACAATTGTTCTAAATTATTTTAATGGTTTTTAGTTTTATGTTGCTCTTGTTTTAATATGGCTGTACATCGCTCTGAGTCCTTCGGGAGAAGGGCGGTATAGAAATATAATAAAATATAAATCTAAATCTTTCTTTCTCTTTTTTTCTTTTCCTTCCTTCCTTCCTTCCTTCCTTCCTTCCTTCCTTCCTTCCTTCCTTCCTTCCTTCCTCTCTCCCTCTCTCTTTCTTTCCCCTCCTCTTCCTTCCCCCTCTCTCTCTCTTTTTTTTCTTTCTTGTTTTTATTTAATTTGAATCCTGCCTTTATTAATTTTCCAAGTATCTGAAGATATCCACCATATCTTTCTCCTTCTATTTTCCCCACAACAACAACCCTGTGAGGTAGACTGGGCTGAGGGATCATGACAGGCTCAAAATCATCCAGCTTGCTTTCATGCCAATGGGAATTTACTCCTCCAGCTTAGCTTTCTCAAAACACAACAGCATTTGTCGATTAGTCCTCAGCTCATTTTTAAAGTCTACTAAGGCATTATATTTTATATACAGGTCATCCTCGACTTACGACCGCAGCTGAGCCCAAAACTTCCATTGCTAAGCGAGACAGTTGTCAAGGGAATTTTGCCCCATTTTATGCCGTAGTTGTTAAGTGACCGGCTCCAGTTGTTAAGTTGTTAAGCGTCTGAATTTTGATTATGTGACCAGGAGGTTGCTGCAATGGTCATACATGTGTGAAAATCCGTCATAAGTCACTTTTTTTTCAGTGCTGTTTAACTTTGGTCACTAAATGAATTGTTGTAAGTTGAGGGCTGCCTTTGCAGCTTCTTCATTCCTAGCGAACGTTTATGAATTTTGAGAAAAAGTGTTGATTGCTTAACGCCTTGTAAGCCACCCTGAGTCTCCGGAGAAGGGCGGCATATAAATCTAATTTTTTTTAAAAAAAAAATGTAATTGTGATTTTTTTTTCCTTGCGTTTTCTTTTTCAAGGCCACTCTTGGTCTTTCTCCCTTTCAGGAAGTGAAGACACTGAATGGGAAAATTCAAGCTCTTCCTGAGATTCCATGGTTAAAAGGACTCGCTCTGCACGACAAGAAAAGAAATAATTTCCTCAGATCTTGTGACTGGGGCTCTTCCGTTCATCGATGGTCTGGAGAAGTCGAAAATTAAAGGACTGAGATTAGAGCAATGCTTGAAGTCCGAAAAAAAAGCCAGATGTATGTTTGTCAATTGGAAGTGCCTCATTTCCTAAACCCCAGATGTGAGTAGTGACAACGCTAGAAGCTACGCAGAGCTCCTGATA
Source organism: Coluber constrictor foxii (assembly GCA_038048745.1). Lineage (NCBI taxonomy): Eukaryota > Metazoa > Chordata > Lepidosauria > Squamata > Colubridae > Coluber > Coluber constrictor. The sequence goes on along the minus strand of CM075962.1, from coordinate 3,075,585 downwards.
GGTGAGTAGTCCTCTTTTTTCCAGTCATTAGAAATAGTGAATAGTGATAAAGGAGAATATTTTGTCTCTCAGGGCTGAAATGAGGGTTTCTTGGTGCTCTTTGAGGTTGGTGGTTTTCTTTCAGACGTTTTATGACCCAACTACGGAATGTCATCAGTGCTAGAGGAGAAAGGAAAAAAGAGGAAGGAAAAAGGAGGAAGGAAAAGGAGAGGGAGGAGAAGGAGAAGGAAGTCAAGGAGAAGAGGAAGGAGGAGAAGGAGAAGGAAAAGAAGGATTGTGGGGTCTTTGGTGGTCTCTCTCTTTTTTTAAAAAAAAATTAATTATCCAGGAGCCTGGATAGCTCAGCAGACTAATGCATTGTAATTTAAGTCCAGCTGTCTGCAGTTAGTAAGTTTGAATCTCACCAGGCTCAAGGTTGACTCAGCCTTCCATCCTTTCTAAGGTAGGTCAATTGAGGACCCAGTTTGTGGGGGCAATAAGCTGACTTTGTATAAATATACAAAAGTATGAAGGCTATTGCTTAACGCATTGTAAGCCGCTCTGAGTCTCCAGAGAAGGGCGGCATATAAATCAAATTTAAAAAAATTAATTAAAAAAATTAAAAAATTATATGCCACCCTTCTCCGGAGACTCAGGGCGGCTTACAATTTGTATAACATACAAAATTTAAAACCATTTTAAAATAATTAGATAATTTGGCCTATAATTTAAAACAACCAAATTAAAATCAATTTCAATTAAAAAATTAAAATAGATGGATGGGATCAAGCCAGCCAGGCTAAATGAAATAGGTGGGTTTTAAAGGCCCGACGAAAAGTCCGGAGGTCCGGTATCCTGCGTATCTCCGGGGGTAGGTCATTCCAGAGGGTGGGCGCCGCCACAGAGAAGGCTCTCCCCCTGGGGGTCGCCAGCCGACATTGTCTGACCGACGGCAGCCTGAGGAGGCCCTCTCTGTGGGAGCGTACTGGCCGGTGGGAGGCTATTGGCGGCAGAAGGTGGCCTCACAAATACCCAGTTCCTAAGCCATGGAGCGCTTTAAAGGTGGTCACCAACACCTTGAAGCGCACCCAGAAGACCACTGGGAGCCAGTGCAGCTCACGCAGGAGAGGTGTTACATGGGTGCGCCATTTCGCTCCCATAATCCCCCACGTGGCCACATTCTGGACCAGTTGGAGCCTCTGGGTGCACCCCAAGGGGAGCCCCATGTAGAGAGCATTGCAGTAGTCCAGACGGGAAGTGACGAGTGCTTGAGTGACTGTGCATAGGGAGTCCCGATCCAGATAGGGACGCAACTGGCGAATCAGGTGAACCTGATGAAAAGCCCCCCTGGCCACGGCCGTCATATGCTCTTCTAAAGACAGCTGTGAGTCCAGGAGGATGCCCAAGTTGTGAGCCCTCTCCGTGGGGGCCAATGACTCGCCCCCAGTAACCAGCGATGGCGCCAGCTGGCTACATCGGGACGCCGGAAACCACAGCCACTCGGTCTTGGAAGGGTTGAGTCGGAGCCTGTTTCTCCCCATCCAGACCCGCACGGCCTCCAGGCACTGAGACATCACTTCAAGGGCATCGTTGGGGTGGCCTGGGGGTTGGGTGGGTTGGTTGTGGGTCAGTGCCGTCGTTGGTTGGCTGTGGAGTTGATTTGGATTCTGAGGGGTTTGTAGGCTGGTTGTAGGTCGATGTGTCTCACCACCTTTTGGGGTGCTCACAATCTTTTGGGCACCATGGACCAGTTCTATGAAGACAGGTTTTCCATGGATTGGAGGGAGTTGGAGACTGGCGCCAGTCCATGGACCGGGCATTGGGGACCCCTGATGTAATAAACATAGCACCAACAAAATATGGACCTTCAAAGCTATTAAAACGTCAAAGTCAGATTAATATATGTAATCAGTTCTTCCAAACACGCAATAACTTTACGAGGGGGAAAAATACGTTTTAATGAACAATTCTTCTCATTGCATCTCCAATAATACAAGGCTTGGCCCATTTCTTTCCTAAAGCAAAGAGTTCCAGTAAGTCCAAACTATTATTTTTGGCTGACTATTCTGATGTTCTAAATGTGCCATCTACAGTACAAGGAACTCAGGAAGAGGCCCTCTATACAGCGAATAGTAATTAACTTTTCGTCTCTTGAGCCAGTCTGTCCAGTTCAGCTTGTGTTCAGTTAATAATTCAAGCCGTGTATTGAATCATGAGTCCGGGAACTGATGCTTTTGAGGGTGTTTCCACCATTAAATTTTGTCTTTAGTTCTCATTTGGTTCTCTGGAGGCTAAACCATATGATGAACAGTTGCAGGAATTGGGTCTGTCTGCTTTAATGAAGAGAAGTGGGGGGATGATAGGAGTCCTCCAATATTTGAGGGGCTGCCCCAAAGAATATAGAATAACAGAGTTGGAAGGGACCTTGGAGGTCTTCTAGTCCAACCCCCTGCCCAGGCAGGAAGCCCTACACCACTTCAGACAAGTGATTATCCAACCTCTTCTTTAAAAATTTCCAGTGTTGGGGCATTCACAACTTCTGGAGGCAAGTTGTTCCACTGATTAATTGTTTTAACTGTCAGGAAATTCCTCCTTAGTTCTAAGTTGTTTCTCTCCTTGATGAGTTTCCATCTGTTGCTTCTTGTCCTGCCTTCAGGTGCTTCGGAGAATAGCTTGATCCCCAAATCTTCTTTGGGGCAGGCCCTCAGATATTGGAAGACTGCTATCATGTCTCCCCTGGTCCTTCTTTTCATTGAACTAGACATGCCCAGTTCCTGCAACCGTTCTTCATATGAAGAGGGGGTTCCACCTATTCTCCAAAGCATGTGAAGGCAAGACAAGAAACAATGGATGGAAACTCATCAAGGAGAGAAGCAAGCTGGAATTAAGGAGAAATTTATTGGCAGTGAGGACAATTAACCAAAGGAATGGTTTCCCTCCAGAAGTTGTGGGTGCTTCATCACTGGAGACTTTTAAGAAGAGATTGGACAACCGTTTGTCCATGATGAAATAAAGTCTCCTGTTCAAGCAGGAGATTGGATTAGAATGAAGTCCCTTCCAATCCTATGATTCTATAATTCTTTGGGTGCATTCTCTATTAATCCCATTTTTAATTTGTCCATGCTTGATGTTTTCTAACTGCAAAATGTCCAGATGCTTGTAGGTTTCATCCTGATGGCTTTGTCTTCATTTTAGGCTTATCAGCAAATGTAACACAACTCTCTTCGATTCAAAAATAATATTTGGCTGAAATTATGATTTTCTATCAGGCAAATACAAATGCAGTAGGCACAAAATAAAACATAAAAATGTTTTAATGCTGTTTCCAACAAAATATACAAGAGTTTACCAGCTCTTAGTCAGAGAAGACTAACAAGTCCCGGAGCGAATGTAATTAGGTACGCCGAAATCTAATTTAAATTAAAGGGCTCCACTAATAGAAAACCCCCATTAATTAAAACACACTTTTAAGTCTCCTTGGACCCCACTTGCTCTAAATGGAGCCTTTCTTTCTGCATGGAGAAGACTTTTGAGGATGTCAGCTGTCTCACTGCCCTCTTGATGTCCCTGTTTCTCAGAGTGTAAATCAGAGGGTTGACCAAAGGCGTCAAAATGGCAAAAGTCATGTCGCTCAGAATGTGGATGTCGCTGGGCATCTGGACACGGTAGGAGAGAAAGGCCAGAGCAATGGAGGAGTAGTATGTGATGACCACCACCAGGTGGGAGAAGCAAGTGGAGAAAGTCTTCCTGCGGCCTTCCTTGGACCTGATCTGCAAGACAGAGACCATGATGCAGGTGTAAGAGATGACCACAAGCAGCAGCGGACCGAAGGCGACAGTCATAGAAATGGTAAAGCCCAGAAAACTCTGGAACATGGTGTAGGCATTTTGGCAAGCGGCCTGGACCACTGCCAAGTGGTCGCAGAAGCAGTGCTTGACCCTGGGCGTCTGGCGAAAGGTCAGCTGAAACGACTGGACCACTGGCTGGATGGGGACCAGCAGTGCGCAGAACCAAGCTCCGGCAGCCAGCTGGAAGTTCTTCTGCTTGGTCATCCGGACCGCGTAGTGCAAGGGATGGCAGATGGCCTCGTAGCGGTCGTAGGACATCACCACCAGGAGAAAGGTCTCCGTCACCGCCAGCCCGTGGAAGAAGTACATCTGCAAGAAGCATCCCTTGGAGGAGACTGACTTGGCATTGATCAAGAACATGGCCAGCATTCGGGGGATGGTGATGGTGGTGAGCAGGATGTCTAAGATGGAAAGGTTGGTCAGGAAAAAGTACATGGGCTTGTGGAGTTTGGGGTCGGTGGCCACGGCCACGATGATGGTGACGTTACTGGAAAGGATGAGCAGGTAGAAGGTGAGGAAGACAAAAAAGAGGGGGAACTGGTGATCCTGGAGGCTGGGGAAGCCGACAAGCCAGAAGGATGGGACAGAAGCCCCCGTGAAGTTACACGTCTCCATTTTGTGAAAGGCTCAAGGGATCTAGTAAACGAAAAAGTAGAGACCAGAGGAGAGGAGAGTGTCAGCTTTGCCCATAAATACCTCTGCAAAGTCCTTCTAACTTTGGGCTACTTGAGTTTATTCTAATTGATCATTATCTTATTTATCCCTTTCTTCTCCAGAATCTTGAGGCCGCTTACAACAACCATTGGACACATTTTGTACCTCTAAAACAAATTGGTTACAGTAGATGTTCTGGAACGCACATGAGTTCCTCTATTTTTTTAAACAGAATACCGGAGTCGGGAGGGACTTTGAAGGTTTTCTAATCCAGCCCACTGGTCAAGCAGAAGACCCTATACCATTTCAGACAAATGGTTGTCCAATGTCTTCTTGAAAGCCTCCAATGAAGGAGCACCCACAACTTCTGGTGACCAACTGTTCCCACTGTCATGTCATTTCACCTTAGTTCCAGGTTGATTCTCTCCTTGATCCATTGCTCCTTTGCAAATGTTTATTTATTAAGAAAATGTATATGGGCACCCAACTCACTCACTCACCCACTTTCAGAAATAAAATTCCATCTCAAAACCCGATGAACTCCCAACCTTCCTGGTGACAACACTCAAACCAACCATTTGATGGACTCTGTGTCCCCAATGGGGTCCCGAGGCCCGCTGGCCAAACCATCTATTGAAATAAAATTAAGACCGTCCTTCGTTCTTATGGACATGAGACTAAAATGTGGAAAGCATAAAAACGAAACTCAAGAGAATTATTATGAGAATTATTATATCTTTTATTATTATTATACAGTACTTATATAAAAATATTCTCTCTCTCTTAATATAAATCAATAATTTTAATTGTTTTTATATTTACCTGTTTATAAGCTGCCCAGAGCTGCCTCATCAGCGAGATGGGCAGCATATAAATTTAACAAACAAACGAACAAATAAATATACACCTTTATTTTACATTTAGTGTTTCAGGGCAACATATTCTAAGAATTATGGTCATGGGAGCAGTGCATTCTTGTTCATTTTAAGTTAGTTAAACTTGGACATGCATGTGTAGAAAAATAGTTACAAGCATGCAAATAATAAAATAAAATAATATATGTGTGTGTCCAATCACACTTGGTCAATGAAGAATTCTATTCTGTTCTGTTCTGTTCTGTTCTGTTCTGTTCTCTTCTCTTCTCTTCTCTTCTCTTCTCTTCTCTTCTCTTCTCTTCTCTTCTCTTCTCTTCTCTTCTCTTCTCTTCTCTTCTCTTCTCCTCTCCTCTCCTCTCCTCTCCTCTCCTCTCCTCTCCTCTCCTCTCCTCTCCTCTCCTCTCCTCTCCTCTCCTCTCTTCTCTTCTCTTCTCTTCTCTTTCCCTATTCTATTCTATTCTATTCTATTCTATTCTATTCTATTCTATTCTATTCTATTCTATTCTATTCTATTCTATTCTATTCTATTCTATTCTATTCTATTCTATTCTACTCTACTCTACTCTACTCTACTCTACTCTACTCTACTCTACTCTACTCTACTCTACTCTACTCCATTCCTTTCCATTCCATTCCATTCCATTCCATTCCATTCTGCATTTATTTATATATTGTAACTTTGTAGCCGAACGATATGAATGCATGGGGGGGGGGAGGGACGGCCAAAATTCCTGATCTCAAACCATCTCCCCAAATCTTCTTCCTGCAAGTCATTTTGTTGCAGCTTTGCACCGGAAAAGGAGAGAGAGAGGGTGGGGGGGATGTAAATTGTTATGCTGGGGCCATCAGCTGAAACAAAGACAGGCTAAAATACTATTTGTGCAGTTTGGCTGCAACTGAGCCAAATCCCACGAGACTGAGCTGACATGCAGGGGGGATATATTTGAAGACATGGATTGATTTTATTTTAACAAGGTTTTTGAGCAAGGGGGAGAGAAAAAAAGAAACTAAATCCCCCCCCCCGCTTCCTCTCATCTAGAGAACTGAGAAAAAAATAATTTTCCCAGAGCCACAAAGCAGGGTGTGAATCAAATGTTATATTTCTACAGAGAGACAGAACTACAATTCCTTTTCAATTCTTTATTCAGTGTCGAGCAAGGGGTTGGCTCAGAAGACCTCCGAGGTCCCTACGATTCTGTGATTCTTGGGATGCATTCTTTCTTAATCACATTTTTAACATGCCCATGCTTGATATTGTCTAACTGTAAAATGCCCAGAAGGACTGGGAGGGGTTGGGTGGGGGACGGCATGATAGCAGTATTCCAATATGCCACAAAGAAAATCTATTCTCCAAAGCCCCTGAAGGGCAGGACAAGAAGCAACGGATGGAAACCAGTCAAGGAGAGAAGCAACGTAGAACTAAGGAGAAAGTTCCTGACAATTAGAACAATGAACCAGGGGAACAACTTGCCACAAGAAAGTTATGGGTGCTCCTTTTTAAAGAAGAGATTAGACAGCCAACTTTTTAAAGAAGAGATTAGACAGCCACTGGACTGAAATGCATAGGATCTTCTGTTTGGGTAGGCAGTTAGACTAGTTCATAATACCTAATTCTAGCAACCTTTCTTTATAAGTTTTAGCCTCTTATTTTTCCTAATCATCTTTGTCGCTCTTCTCTTTACACTCTTTACAGAGCTTCAACATCGGGTCACCAGGGGGGGTTGAGAGTTTATTGGGTGTTGTGGTGGAGTTTTACTTCTGTAAGCGGCCCAGAGTCACCATGAGTGAGTTGGGTGGCCATATAAATGTTCTTAATAAATAAATAAAAATTTAAAAAGAAGCAATGGATCCAGGAGAGAAGGGACCTGGAATGAAGGAGAAACTTCCTAACAGTGAGAACAATTAACCAGGGGAACAGCTTGCCACTGGAAGTTGTGGATGCTTCACCACTGGAGGTTTTCAGAAGAGATTGGACCACCATTTGTCTGGAATGATATAGGGTCTCAACTCTGTTATTCTGCACTCTTTCCAGAGTCTCAGCATCTTTTTTAATATTGCGGCGACCGAAACCAGATGCAGTAAAACTGGATTGAATAAAGGGTCTCAATTTGAGACTTGACGTGGGGAGAATTATTGTATTGGCAGGTCTTATATATCAAAATTTGGTATTCTATATGTCTAGGCAGCTTGTGCATAAGGTGTGCTACTCAACATCAGTCTAACTGTAGCTGGATGATGGGAACTGTAGTGAAGGACATTATAGAAGACCAGATTTGGGAAATTGGTTGATCCCGTTCAATCGGTTCAATCAGTGTTTCTCAACCTTGGAAGCTTGAAGATGGGTGGGACTTCAACTCCCAGAATCCCCCAGCCAGCTGGGGGATTCTGGGAGTTGAAGTCCACCCATCTTCAAGCTACCAAGGTTGAGAAACACTGTGTTAAATGGTCTCTAAACAAGGCCTATTATGATAGATCAGTCATGCTTCAAAAAAAGCCTTTTACTTAATAGCACATGGCAAATTATCTCTTGAAAATTGGATTGGATGTACAATAATCTGCTGGTTTCATTGGTCCTTTCTTGCAATTGCTTTGATCATTGTACAACTAACTGGAAGATATTTGATTGCTTGTTTGTTTGTTAAATTTATTTGCCTCCCATCAGGGCTACCACAGTAAAATGGGGGGGGGGGGGGGAGAAATGACAAAAAGCATAAACATAACAAAGGATTAATATGAACAATGCAAACACAATAAATACAATAATACAAAATTAAAAAGATTACCGAAAGACAGTAAGTCAACGTAACATACTGTAAGTTAGGTACAACATAAAACTAAGGATGATTAGTTAGTCTCTAAATCAGTCTCTAAATTAGATTTTTTGTTTTTTTGATAGTCTGGATCAGGGGTCTCCAACCTTGGCAACTTTAAGACTTGTGGACTTCAACTCCCAGAACTCTGGAGCTCCCTGTTCTGGATCTCTGTTAAAACCTAGTCAATGAAAAAAAATTACATGATGCTGAATTTCCAGCCTGAATTATGAGAGAGAATTTCCACTGCATATTTAGCATTTGGCTACAACTGAGTTGTTTCTTCCTGTCGGTTTTTTTTTTCTTATCGTAGGAATATGCACTTACTTGCAGGTTGAAGCAGCAAGATTTTTTCCCTTTTCTTCTTGATACCAATGTCACAAAAAAAATTAAAAAAAAAAGAAAAAGAAAAAATGAGCCCATGAAATGCATCGCAGCCTTTTATAAGGAAAAGAGCCTCTCTCACCAGCCTCCCTCCACGAATTCCCAGCTGACCGAGTCCTGCTTCCCTTTAAGACCTCAACACCCTTCATTTCCCTGGTTAGCAACTTCTGCTCTTTGCCATCCTGGGCCCCATGGAGGAATAGGGGTAATTTGGTGAATTGCACTGCTATTTTTCTTAATTCAACAACACGAGGCGAAAACACGTTTTAGGTGTTAGGGGCAAGCACCGTTTGAGCATATGTGCAATTCTCCTATTTCCCTGGGAACGCAGTGGCTGAATGTATCGGTAATTCAGCCTAAAATTTGTATCACTAAGCGAAACAGTTGTTAAGTGAATTTTGCTCCATTTTTCCACCTTTCTTGCAGCGGTTGTTAAGTGAATCACTGCAACTGTTAAGTTAGTAAAACGGTTGTTAAGGGAATCGGGTTTCCCCGTTGACTTTGCTTGTCAGGAGGTCGCGAAAGGGGAATCATGTGACCCCAGAGATGCTGCGACCATCATAAATGTGAGTCAAGCCTCCGAATGTAAATCACGTGATCACGGGGATGCTGCAGCGGTCATAAGTGTGAAACATGGTTATATAAGTCACTTTTTTGAGTGCCGTTGTAACTAGGTTGGTTCTCTCCTTGATGAGTTCCCATCCGTTGCTTCTTGTTAAAATAAAATAAAATAAAGCCCACTGTCTAGATTCACGCATCCGTCATAAGACGGTTTGGTGGATTCCGCCTTAACGTATTTTACAAACCCATCCAAATTCTGATTAAATTAGGCACAATGTGGTTTTCTGCAATCATCTCCTTGATCAATTTTCCTCCAGAGCCATTAAAGCAGAAAATAGCTTCGCAATAAGATTTGTGACTTGGAAAAAGGACGCTAGCAGGCTCCTTTCGACTTTGTAATTCCAGAAGTAAGGTCTGCTTTTATTTCCACCCCCACAACTTGCGTCTCAAAATTGCCTAATCGTGCATTAGGGATCAACGCACCCCCCTTTTGCTCATCCCCGAATTGCCTTGCTTCGTTTGAGCAACGGAAGCAGATCTTCTGAAAGGGTTTTGCAGTCCTTTAACACAAGGATAGATAGAATCCAAATCACGTGAAGTGTTAATGCCACTTTATAAGGCCACACTTGGAATACGGCATCTAGTTTTGGTCACCATGATGTAAAAAAGATCTGGAAAGAGTGCAAGGAAGAGCCACAAAGAGGATTAGGGAGCTGGAGGAAAATAAGCATCTTTTATCTTGGCCACTTTTCCTGTTAAATCCAACTAATCTCTCCTCTGAATTTCCAGCATGGGATTTTTAAAAGGTGACAGAACGGGACAGGCAGACAAACGAAACAACCTTGAGACTCTAGAAAGAGTGCGGAGAAGAGCAACCAGGATGATGAGGGGGCTGGCGGCTAAAACATACAATGAACGGTTGCAGGAACTGGGCATGGCTAGTCTAGGGAAGAGAAGGACCAGGGGAGGCAGGAGAGCAGCCTTCCAATATTTGAGGGGCTGTCACAGAAAGGAGGAAGGGGGTCAAGCTATTCTCCAAAACGCCCGAAGGCAGGACAAGAAACAACGAATGGAAATTAATCAAGGAGAGACTCAACCTGGAAACAAGGAGGAATTTTCTGACAGTGAGAACCATCAACCCATGGGACAGAAGTTGCCTTCAGAAGTTGTGGGAGCTTCATCCCTGGAAGCTTTCAAGAAGAGACTGGACTGCCATCGGTCAGAAAGGGTGGAGAGTCTCCTGCTTGGGCGGGAAGGTTGGACTAGATGACCTACAGATCCCTTCCAACTCTCTTAAACTGTAATATGAAGAACGGTTGCAGGAACTGGGCCTGGCTCCTCTAGGGAAGAGAAGGACCAGGGGAGACAGGAGAGCAGTCTTCCAAGATTTGAGGGGCTGCCCCAGAGAGGAGAAAGGCGGTCAAGCGGTTTTCCAAAGCACCAGAAGGCAGGACAAGAAGTAATGGGTGGAAACTAACCTGGGACTATGGAGAAATTCCCACCCAACCTAGATAGCAAACCAACATAGAACTAAGGAAAAATTTCTTGGCGGAGAGAACAATTGAATCTGTGGAACAGCTTGCCTCCAGACATTGCGATTGCTCCAATACTGGAGGTTTTTAAGAAGAGACTGGAGGAGGAGGAGGAGGAGGAGGAGGAGGAGGAGGAGGAGGAGGAGGAGGACAACTGTGGGTTCATTGATGGTTACTCTCCTGCACAACCATGTAATGCTTCTATCTCTGAGCCTGGTGGTTTTTTTTGTAGACATTTTATTACCCAACTAGGCAACATCATCAGTGCTAGAAGGGAGAGGGATTGGTGGAGAGAAGAAGGAGGAGGAGCATGAACAGGAGGAGAAGCAGGAGGAGGAAAAGGAGAAGGAGAACTGTGAGGTCCTTAATGTTCTCTGAGCTTGGTTAGGGTTAGGGAAAGAGAAAAGAACCCGTCTTTTTGGTGGCTTTACAATACGCTAATCTCTTCCGTTAACCCGTTACGCGTGTTGTGCAAACAGGCCTATTGATCGTCCGTGCCGATTTTTTGTGCATTTTGCCATTGAGTCCATCATCCCTTACAGGAAGAAGTCTGCCCTCTTTAAGTCCTGAGCCACAAAGGCTCAAGTGTCCTTTGTATTACTTGAAAGTTGGACATCCCCATCGCTGTACTGGTGGCGTTACTCACGTCAAGGCAATTAACTAATGAAGTTTTCCTAACCTCGTTGTCTTCATTGTCCCTACGGGATTCCCAGCAGAGCAAATGTTTTCTCAACTCCCCACGTGGCTAGTCAGAATAATTACTCTCCCCTGTTTCCAACCATTATAGCAATAAACAGTAACCTGTTGTTATGAATCGTCCCTGGAGATTAATTAGGGTTGCCACGTTGTGAGGCAAATCCCCGGAGCCTCCTTGCAATTTGGCCCACGTTTTGCCTCCCAAGGTGGCCAGCCAAAGTCACCGAAGCAAATGAGCTTTGGAAATAAATCGCAATTATGCAATGTTTTTTGGGAGGAAAAAATGATTGCCTTCAAAGGCAGACACAGTCTCTCTCTCTCTAGGGGTCAAAGTTATCCTGAGGAATTAAGTTCTGAACTGAAAAGAAAACGTGTTGTGGGCTTTATTTATTTTTTTTCTTATTTTAAATGTGCACAGCCCAATTTTTCCTTCCTTAACGGATATCCCCCAAAATATTTCTGTTTTAAATCTTGGAACATAGTTAAGAAGATGTTTGATGGGAGGGGAAACACCACAGGGGTCTCCAAATGTGGCCACTTTAAAAGTGGTGGACTTCAACTCCAGAATTCCCCTGGGGAATTACGTTCATCAAGAATCAGAAGGTACAACACCTAAGATAGTCATAGATGATAGATAGATAGATAGATAGATAGATAGATAGATAGATAGATAGATAGATAGATAGATAGATAGATAGATAGATAGAGATAGATAGATAGATAGATGATAGATAGATAGATAGATAGATAGATAGATAGATAGATAGATAGATAGATAGATGATAGATAGATAGATAGATAGATAGATAGATAGATAGATAGATAGATAGATAGAATTCTTTATTGGCCAAGTGTGATTAGACACACAAGGAATTTGTCTTGGGTGCATAGCTCTCGGAGTACATAAAAGAAAAGATATGTTCGTCAAGAATCATAAGGTACAACACTTAATGATAGTCATAGATAGATAGATAGATAGATAGATAGATAGATAGATAGATAGATAGATAGATAGATAGATAGAATTCTTTATTGGCCAAGTGTGATTGGACACACAAGGAATTTGTCTTGGTGCATACGCTCTCAGTGTGCATAAAAGAAAAGATATGTTCATCAAGAATCAAAAGGTACAACATAAGAGTACTGAGTACTGAGTAAGAGGGCAAGCCACTAGTATATAAACAGAGAGCAAATTCCACACTCACCAGCACTGATGAGGTTCCCTAGTTGGGACATGAAACGTCTACAAGAAAACCACCAAGTCCAGAGAGCACCCACAGTTCCACCCTGAGCTACAAATATTGTCTTCTATCATATTTTGGGAACTGCTACCAAGGAGTTGCCTTGATTCTCTTCCTCCCAACCAAACTACCTAAACTTCGCTGTCTCTTGGTCCTCTGGAATGTGGGCCCTCCCACCTGCGCACCCAAACTATATTCCACCCCCTGATAAAAATGCCTTTTTGCTTTCTGCTGGATAGCTCAGCAGACTAATGCATTGTGATTTAACTCCAGCTGTCTGCAATTAGTAAGTTCGAATCTCCCCAGGCTCAAGGTTGACTCAGCCTTCCATCCTTTCTAAGGTAGGTCAATGGAGGACCCAGTTTGTGGGGGCAATAAGCTGACTTTGTATAAAATATACAGAAGGATGAAGGCTATTGCTTAACACATTGTAAGCCACCCTGACTCTCCGGAGAAGAGCGGCATATAAATAAAAAAACAAAAAAAACAAAAAAAAAAACAATTTCTGCCAAATTTGAGAAGGCGCAGCATTATCTTCCAATGTCTGCCGAGCATTTTTCATGACTTTCTGGAAACTTTTTCCAAATTAGAGTGGAGAGATGAATGGTGGGAGGCCTAATATAGGAGCAACAGCAACTGAATATGTTGCATGAATTATACACGTACAACTTCTAAACCCGGAGTTCATAAAAATTACATCGGACATCTTAATGGCCAAAATAGATCTCTATTCTCAGCCTGCCCTGAAAATTAATTCTGAGAGAGGCAGGCGGAGGCTCCCTGCAAGAGATTTAAGGCTTGAGAGCAGAGAACGGGCAGAAGGAACAAGCTACCTGAAGAGGAACTGCAACTTCATCTCCGGGGTTAAACAGGAACCAGCCTGGGAGCTAATTTTCCATGCAAGGTTCAGTCCTAAAATAGGGAAGGATTTGTTTTGTGCTGGTCTCCAGAGAGGCCTCCAGCTCCTGGCATTCGCTTTGGGGAGGGAGCGAGATTAATGGTTCCATGGGGCAGTTCATCAGAAGAGGGAACTGTGGGATAGTAACAAGAGGTTGTAACCAAGGGGCAATAATGAATTGTACTGGTAGTAATCATGCAAATTGTTCTTACGCTGCCAAGATAACTTCTGAAAAGTCATTAACTGAGGACTCTGGTCTTAAACTTTCAACTGCAAGAGAATATAAGTACCAGAGACAGGTAGAAGATAGGTAGGTAGGTAGGCAGGCAGGTAGGTAGACAATAGAGCTTGATTAGCTAGTTAGAGAAAGGGACGGATTGATAGGTATAGAGCAGTGTTTCTCAACCTTGGTAGCTTGAAGATGGGTGGATTTCAACTCCTAGAATCCCCCAGCCAGCTGGCTGGGGGATTCTGGGATTTGAAGTCCACCCATCTTCAAGCTACCAAGGTTGAGAAACACTGGTATAGAGAGATAGAAAGAGAGATAGAGAGAGATAATGTATGGTTGATAGATAATAGATGATTGATTGATAGATGATAGATAAATAGATAGATAGATAGATAGATAGATAGATAGATAGATAGATAGATAGATAGATAGATAGATAGATAGATAGATAGATAGATAGATGGAACAGATGGACGATAGAGGAGAGGAGAGGAGAGGAGATAGATAGATAGAAGAAGGATGGATGATAGAGGAGAGATGATAGATAGATAGATAGATAGATAGATAGATAGATAGATAGATAGATAGATAGATAGATAGATAGATAGATAGAGATAGATAGATGATAGATAGATAGATAGATAGATAGATAGATAGATAGATAGATAGATAGATAGATAGATAGATAGATAGATAGAGATAGCCATTTGAGCCTAGCTGAATCTGTCAGACAGTAGAGGGGACAAGTAGAGGGAGGGAGGGAGGGAGGAATGAAAAAAGAGGAAGGGAGAGAAGGAAGGAAGGAAAATGTGAGAAAGAAAGAAAGAAAGAAAGAAAGAAAGAAAGAAAGAAAGAAAGAAAGAAAGAAAGAAAGAAAGGAAAAGAAAGATAAGGGAGGGAGGGAGGGAGGGAGAAAAGGAAGGAAGGAAGGAAAAAAGAGGGAGAGAAGAAGGAAGGAAAATGTGAGAAAAAAGAAAGAAAGAGAGAGAGAGTGAGAAATAAAGGAGGGAGGAAGTAAAGAAGGAGTTGGTGATTCTTTATTGTAAAGAATGAAAGTCAGTGTATCTCATCCATATAGTCAAGGAAGTTGCCCCATACCCCTTCTCCTGCTTTATTTGCTAAACTGAAGGCAGGATAAAAATGCAGCTTCAAATGGGATCAAATGGGATAGAACAAGACCTGTCCCTGCAGATTTACCTGATTGCAAGAAGAAGCCAAAAGAAAATTGGTTTTCGGTGTATCGGATGAGTTAGTTTTCCAAGTAGGATGGAACCAAATGTCAGAAAATAGGACAATAAAAACAATTATGTAATTTATCCGGGCAGAAGCACCTTGTGGGTCTGAGTAATTCGGTGTAGAAATCCTTGGGAGGACCACCAAGATAGTCTGCCAAGCCACTGTACAGGTAGTCCTCAACTTACAACAGTTCATTTAGCAACCGGTCAGAGTTACAATGGCACTGAAAAAAGCGACGTAGCGACTTTTTTTTCACAACCATTACAGCATCCCACATGGTCCCAAACGTGGCAGGAAAGTTCACGAAATGGGACAAGAAACTCACTTTAACAGCCGTCTGGCTTCGCAAGAGAACCGTTGGGCTCAGTTGCGGTCGTGCTGCTTCCAACTTCAAGGAACAGATCCACTGCAAAAGATGCCAGACGATCTCAGGGGCCACGCAAGGCAAGCGATGTGACTTTGCCGGATTTGCTCGCAAAATTGCTGCCGGATGACGATCTCTGCTTGAAAGGAAACTCTTTGCCTTAAAAAGCAAAAATTCATTCTTCCTACGGGGAGCTATTTGTCATTTCCCAAATCTGAGATTCGTAGGCTTAAGGGCGAGGCTGCCACCATGTTTCTTTGCAATGAGGTTTCATGAGGATGATAAGGTTGGCGTTGAGAGTTAGATATAAAACCAATACTTTGATCTTAGGTAATATTATGAGAAGTGACAAAATAGAAATTAGTTTTTTGCTAAGTTTTGAAATTGCTCTCTTGAAGACTTCAATCAAATGCCAAAATTGTTACCTCATATTCACTGTAGGCTTCCTTCCTTCTTCTCCCATTCTCCTTCCTTCCTTCTTTCCTTCCTTCCTTCCTTCCTTCCTTCTTCTCCCATTCTCCTTCCTTCCTTCCTTCCTTCTTCTCCCATTCTCCTTCCTTCCTTCTTTCCCTCCCTCCCTCCTTTCTTCTGCCTTTCCTTCTTTCCTTCTCCCTCCCTCCCTCCAATTTTCCTTCCTTCCTTCCTTCCTTCCTTCCTTCCTTCCTTCCTTCCTTCCTTCCTTCCTTCCTTCCTTCCTTCCTTCCCCATTCTCCTTCCTTCCTTCCCTCCCTCCCTCCCTCCCTCCTTTCTTCCACCTTTCCTTCTTTCCTTCTCCCTCCCTCCCTCCCTCCCTCCAATTTTCCATCCTTCCTTCCTTCCTTCCTTCCTCCCGCCTTTCCTTCTTTCCTTCCTCCCTCCCCCCCTTCAATTTTCCTTCCTTCCTTTTGCCTTTCCTTCTCCCTCAATCCCTCCAATTTTCCTTCCTTCCTTCCTCCCCCATTTTCCTTCCTTTCTTCCTTCCCTCCCTCCCTTCCTCCCTCCTTCCTTCCTTCCGCCTTTCCTTTTTTCCTTCTCCCTCCCTCCATCCCTCCCTCCAATTTTCCTTCCTTCCTTCCTTCCTTCTTCCCACATTCTCCTTCCTTCCTTCCTTCCCTCCCTCCCTCCCTCCTTCCTTCCGCCTTTCCTTCTTTCCTTCTCCCTCCCTCCATCCCTCCCTCCAATTTTCCTTCCTTCCTTCCTTCCTTCCTTCCTTCCTTCCTTCCTTCCTTCCCCATTCTCCTTCCTTCCTTCCCTCCCTCCCTCCCTCCCTCCTTTCTTCCACCTTTCCTTCTTTCCTTCTCCCTCCCTCCCTCCCTCCCTCCAATTTTCCATCCTTCCTTCTTCCCCCATTCTCCTTCCTTCCTTCCTTCCTTCCTTCCTTCCTTCCTTCCTTCCTTCCTTCCTTCCTTCCTTCCTTCCTTCCTTCCTTCCTTCCTTCCTTCTTCCTTCCCCATTCATTCATTCATTCATTCATTCCACATGCTTTCAGATCAGGTTTTGATTCCTGGCAACTGCCTGGGCAAATCCCTACAGTTTTCTCGGCAAAATTTTTCAGACGTTTCATAACCCAACTAGGTAACATCATCTGTGCTGTAAGGGAGGCGGGCTTTGTGGAGAGGAGAAAGAGGAGGAGGACTTTGGGGCCCTTGGTGCTCTGAGCCTGGTGTTTCTAGCAGGCATTTCATGACCCAACTGAGCAACATCATCAGTGGCAGAGCCTGAATGAAACGCCTTCAAGAAAACCACCAAGCTCAGAGTTGATGGAGGTTCTCAACCAACGAGGTCACCGTTGTCCCAAAGATTCTTCTTCAAGCTCAGAGACCACCAAGCACCCCACAGTTCAACCCTGAGCTGCAAATGTTCTCTTCTCTCCGCGTCCCCTGGCGAATGACGCAAACCCTTGATAGCTCCTCCGTTTTGATTCATTTGGCGCCGTCAAGCTGTTTCCCACGCTCAGCCACCGCATAGATTTTCTCTGTGAACGGCTTTGCACGCGGGAACCAGCTTCAAACTCTTTGAAAGAGGGGGGGGGGCGCCCCTCCCGTCCGGATTAATTTAACAGAGTTAAGATTCAATCTGCAGATTGCCTGCCTGGCGCTTGCCTGAATTCTTCTTTTTTTTTTTTCTTCCGTTCTTCCCTTCGCTCACTTTAGCAATGACTCGTTCCCATTGTATTCCTCCCTTTTGTTACAGCCCTGCCTTTGACCCTCGCCGGGCCTTGCAAATTGCATTTAGAGAACGGCTGCTCCCCACCTAAAGTTCCTTTTCATTCGCTTTCTTTTTTTTCCGATGAATTTTCCGAGGTTCTATTCTCGGAGACGTTCTTGAGCTATAGTTGTGCTTAATTTCCTCTGGCGGATTTTTAATAATCCCTTCGTGTTCAGGGCTCGGCCTGTGAAGAAGTAAACTTGGGGGTTGAATCAGGAGACTCCCAAGGCCTCCTCCAGCCACATGACTATTGATAAAGCAGCATGTAGCTCGGGGTTGAATTGAAAGGACTTTGGTAATGTAGCGGGAGCTGCTAGATGACCACTGGATAACTTTCTATTCACTATATTCTAAAAGATATTCTAAAACCAACTTTGTTCTGAAAGCAGGAAATACATCCAGCTGGAGAGAGTACAAAGTCAGCATAAAATCCTTTGATACTCTAAGTGACCCCCTAACTTGTCAGACAAAAAGGAGCATCTTAATGAAACATAGTTAAAGGTGATTAGGCCAAAGAATAGCACCTGGACAGGAAGCAAATATCAAAAGAAGAATTTGTACTTTAGCCAGTTACAGAAGAATTATGATTGTTGGGCAAGGAAATGTCAATTAAATGTAACGGATGTATGTTAACCATATATGGGAAGTTGCTGTGTTAGCAGAATCCTTTGTTTGAAACAGTATATAATTTGTCATGTAATCACGGACTCTTCACTCAAAGCTAAGATGCGAAACTAGCTTCTGAGTCTTTGCGCAAATAAACTCTCTCTCTGGCTGACCTAGGGATGTTGCTTGGTCACTTCATTCCATAACATTGGTGCTCTCTGAGCTTACTGGTTTCCTTGCAGAAATTTTGTGAGCCAAATAGGCAACATCATCAGTACTAGAAGAGAGTGGGGTTTGTATGGAGGAGGAGGATCATAGGACCAACTAAGTAACATCATCAGTGCAAGCCTCACTCTCTTCCAGCACTGATGATGTTACCTTGTGGGGTCATTAAATGTCCACAGGAAAACCACCCAGTTCAGAGAGCACCAGGGAGCCTGCAGTTCAGCCTTGCGTTCCAGTGATCCTCTTTTAAGGGATACATCTCTGTATCCTCCTGAGCCCATAGAAGCAATAGGCATCGCCCCGAAAGGTTTGAAGCCAAATTGCAATTTTTAATCGGGCAGAAAGCGGGACTTATTCAATACATAACCGGAGAGGAAGTTTACTCAACTTCAGTTAAATGAAATAAAGCAAAGTCACAATTTAAGATTTTATCCTGAGATCCTCTGCTATTTTGGGGAGACTGTGCCCTCCAAAATAAATCTGTGCTTGGTCAGAACAGTTTTTTTCCACCTCTAAAATCCTCTATGTTGTTTTGAAATCCTTCCAGGTCATAGTTGCAGAATTATCTAGACATGCCCAAATTAAATTAGGTCCACATTTCGTTTCCTCTGCAGAAGTATCTCTCAATTGAAAAATGCATTGGTGGTTTTGTTTTGTTTTTTTCATCCTTTTTACCGAGTACGTCAAAGCGTTGGCAGAAAACCAACGATTTCTTGCGGTAAACCTCAATTTTAAAGGCTTGCTTTGTTTTCTTGTAAGAAGCTCCAAAGATCGCATTGGGGAAATAAGCCTCTTTTTATCCTGACCACTTTTCCTGTGAAAGCCAACTAATCTATGGGCTGTACACCGCCCTGAGTCTTTCGGGAGAAGGGCAGTACAAAAGTGCAATTAAGGACCCAGTTTGTTGGGGGCAATAAGCTGACTTTGTATAAATATAAATATACAAAAGTATGAAGGCTATTGCTTAACGCACTGTAAGCCGCCCTGAGTCTCCGGAGAAGGGCGGCATATAAATCAAATTAAAAAATAAAATAAAATAAATAAATAAATAAGTAAATAAATAAATAATCTCTCATCTGAATTTCCAGAATGGGATTTTGAAAAGATGATGGAACGGGACGGGCAGACAAACAAAACAATCTCAAGACTCTAAAACAGGGGTCCCCAAACTTGGCTGCTTTAAGACTTGTGGACTTCAACTCCCAGAATTCTCCAGCCAGCTCTGCTGGCTGGAGAATCCTGGGAGTTGAAGTCCACAAGTCTTAAAGCTGCCAAGTTTGAAGACCTCCATTCTTAAAAAAAAAGTGCAGAGAAGAGCAACTAAAATAATTAAGGGATTAATTGGAGACTGAAACATACGAAGGACGGTTGCAGGAACTGGGCATGGCCAGTCTAGAGAAAAGAAGGACTGGGGAGGACATGATAGCAGTATTCCGGTATTTGAGGGGATGCCACAAAGAAGAGGGGGGGCAGGTTATTTTCAAAAGAGGAGAAGTGTGGAATCTTTGGGAGTCTCTGAGCTTGTGTCAGGGTTCCAGGTAACACCCCCCTTAACAAAAGAAGACTCCGAGGCTAAACATTCCTCAAAGTTCCATTTTATTAGAGATCTCCTATTGGCACATCTGGGAAAACCCGAATCTGAAAGCCCCCCCGGGTTTTCCCCACCTAAAGGAAAGTCAAAGTCCCTTCCCTCTGCACCCACGTGATCCATCCCGTGGTCCAATCAATCCACCGTCCCAACTGGAGAGGATCCCCCGCCATTCACGCCTCTCCAGGTGCAGGCTGAATGTCCTTGACTCCCCGAGAAAGGAATGTTGTTATGGCTATATATCTCCTCCACCAACTCCATGCAAACCCCCTCCCGTTTTCCCACAGCACTAAGCATGGCAGCCCTGAAGAGCCCAAGGAAAAGATGGCCTCCAAGGCTGACAGCTGAGTTGTTCTCTTGCTGGCGTTTCTTGACCCAACTAGGGAACATCATCAATGCTAGAAGGGGGTGGGATTTGTGGAGGATGATATGAAGAGGAGGAGGAGGAGGAGTGTGTGGTTCTTGGTGCTCTCTGAGCTTGATGGGTTTCTTGCAGATGTTTCATGACCCAACTACCCTGTTTTCTCCCAAAATAAGACATTATCCCCTGATAATAAGCCCAATCGGGCTTTTGAGCACATGGCAATAAGGCCAAGTGCTTATTTCAGGGTTCAAAAAAATATAAGGCAGGGTCTTATTTTCGGGGAAACAAGGTAGATAGATAGATAGATGATAGATAGAGATGATGATGATAGATAGATAGATAGATGATAGATAGATAGATAGATAGATAGATAGATAGATAGATAGATAGATAGATAGATAGATAGATAGATAGATGATAGATAAGAGATGAGAGAGATTAGATAGATAGATAGATAGATGATAGAGATGATAGATGATAGATAGAGATGATAGATAGATGATAGATAGATAGATAGAAAGATAGATAGATAGATAGATAGACAGACAGACAGACAGACAGACAGACAGACAGACAGACAGACAGAAAGATGGACAGACAGATAGACAGACAGACACCCTGTTTTCCCCAGAATAGGGCATCCCCTGATAACAAGCCCAATCGGGCTTTTGAGCGCATGACAATAAGGCCAAGCGCTTATTTCAGGGTTCAAAAAAATATAAGACAGGGTCTTATCTTCGGGGAAACAAGATAGACAGACAGACAGACAGACAGACAGACAGACAGAAAGATACCCTGTTTTCCCCAGAATAAGACATTCCCCTGATAATAAGCCCAATCGGGCTTTTGAGCGCATGGCAATAAGGCCAAGCACTTATTTCAGGATTCAAAAAAGTAAAAGACAGGGTCTTGTTTTCGGGGAAACACGGTAGGTAACATTATCAGTGCTAGAACAGAGTGTGGTTGTGGAGGATGAAATGAGGAGAAGAGGGAGGAGGAGGAGGAGGAATATGCAAAATTAAAGAAATACTGATCGAAACGGACTGATGCTGCAAAGTGAAACCTACCAAGAATGAAACCTCCAGACCATTTTTTTAAAAAAAAAAATCCCCTTGAGACCCAACATCAGACTAAGAAAAGAAAAGAGAAAAATCGGTCTGCCTACCGAAGCATCAACGCATAATAGAAGAGCATTTACTGCACCCTATTAATATTAAATAATGTTAAGAAGACATCTACCAGGGCCATGAATTAATGATGGCGCTAACCGGCTAACAAATGATTTTGCAGAAAGCATGCAATATTTCTACCGCAAACAATGCCGAATGCCTGGCCTATCATTCATCCAGATGTCACCCGACCCGGTTGGAAGAGCCAGGATTATGTTGGCGGGATTCAGAAAATCCTGCGGCAGCCCAGAGGAGAAGGGAAAGATGCCGTTTGGTGGAGAACAGCACCTGTAGGGTTGTTTTGGACCTCCCAGATTTGACTGGCCCAGTTGGGAAAGTATTGATTTTGGACGCATCATGAGACCGTGGTTTGAACTTGGCAGCGTTACGACCCGGTGGACTTCAACTCCCAGAATTCCCCAGCCAGCCATGCATGGCTGGCTGGGGAATTCTGGGAGTTGAAGTCCACCAGTCTTAACGTTACCAAGTTTGGAGACTCCTGGTTTGAAGGACCATCATAGCCTCCGTCCTTCTGAAGCCCAGCATTATTTTAGATCAGGGGTCTGCAACCTTAAATACTCAAAGAGCCATTTGGACCCGTTTGGACCACAAAAAAGAAAACACCGGGAGCCACAAAACCTGAGTGGGCATGGCCAACCCAATGTCACTCACTTCCACCAGTCACATGACAACCCCCCAGCCACGCCTACCCAGCCGGTCATTAGGGTAGAGAACCAGGAACCACAAAATCCTTTTGACATATCTCTCTCTCCCCTCCCCCACTCCTCCCCTTCTCTCTGTATCTCTCTATGTCTCTCTCTCTCCCACTCTCTCTGTTTCTCTCTGTCTCTCTCTCTCCCCCTCTCTCTGTATCTCTCTGTCTTTCTCTCTCCTCTCTCTGTTATGTCTCTCTCTCTCCCCCTCTCTCTGTATCTCTCTGTCTCTCTCTCTCCCCCACTCTCTGTTATGTCTCTCTCTCTCCCTCTCTCTCTATATCTCTGTCTCTCTCTCCTCCTCCTCTCTCTGTTATGTCTCTCTCTCTCTCCTCCTCCTCTCTCTGTATCTCTCTATGTCTCTGTCTCTCCTCCTCTCTCTGTTATGTCTCTCTCTCCCCCCTCTCTCTGTATCTCTCTCTGTCTCTCTCTCTCCTCCTCTCTGTTATGTCTCTCTCTCTCCCCTCTCTCTGTATCTCTCTCTGTCTCTCTCTCTCCTCCTCCTCTCTCTGTTATGTCTCTCTCTCTCTCCCTCTGTCTCTCTGTCTCCTCCTCTCTCTGTTATGTCTCTCTCCCCTCTCTCTGTATCTCTCTCTGTCTCTCTCTCTCCTCCTCCTCCTCTCTGTTAGGTCTCTCTCTCTCTCCCTCTGTCTCTCTGTCTCCTCCTCTCTCTGTTATGTCTCTCTCCCCTCTCTCTGTATCTCTCTATGTCTCTCTCTCTCCTCCTCTCCTCTCTCTCTCCCCCTCTCTCTGTATCTCTCTATGTCTCTCTCTCTCCTCCTCCTCTCTCTGTTATGTCTCACTCTCCCCCTCTCTCTGTTATGTCTCTTTCTCTCCCCCACTCTCTGTATCTCTTTATGCCTCTCTCTCTCCTCCTCCTCTCTCTGTTATGTCTCACTCTCCCCCTCTCTCTGTTATGTCTCTCTCTCTCCCACTCTCTGTATCTCTCTATGTCTCTCTCTCTCCTCCTCCTCTCTCTGTTATGTCTCTCTCTCCCCCTCTCTCTGTAGCTCTCTGTCTCTGCCCTGGCCTCCTCCATCCTCCGCTGTTGCCCTTACCTTCTCAGGCCAAGCAAGGGGTGACCGGGAGGGGAGGGCCAGCCAGTGGTGAGAAGGATCACCAGACAGGGAGCCACAGCAGAAGGCCCAAAGAGCTGCATGCAGCTCCGAAGCCGCAGGTTGCTGATCCCTGTTTTAGATCCATGGGTTCTGTTAGATCGGCGCAGGGAAGAAGAGTGACCAGCTGAGTTCAAGAACAATCATTTATTCAATGAGAACTGAACTGGCTGTGCGCTGCCGGAGCTCTCCTTATATTTGCTCCGGCAGACGCACCGCCCACTGACAGGGATTCAAAAACTCCCGCCGAAAGGATCTTCAGCCAATCCCAGGCGGATGTCCTTATAAGGACATAACACTCCTCCCCCCTAGTTCTTAGTCAGTCCATCAGGGAGGTAATCGCTAAGATAAACAGGACGTCTACGTGCCCGCGTAGACCTGCGCAGTTCACAGTTCGGATGGGCACCGACATGGACGGGAGGTGTCCGCTCTGCTCCGGGCTCCAGCTCCGGTGCCGGGCTGGATCTGGCCGTAGAGGACGCTGGCTCAGTCCCAGAACCTCCGGCCGGGTCTCGGATCTCCGCCTGCTGTGGATGCTGGCCTTCCTCGTTCCTGCACGGATCCTGAGATCGCCGTTGTGGCTCTCTGCGGTGGACCGGTCCGGAACTCCTGAGCCTCGGTAGGTCCCTGGGTTTCCCTCGGTTCCTTGCTGGGCTCGAGTCGCGTCGGTCTGGGTCTGGGTGCGAGTTCGGCGGAGGTGGCTGGGCTAACCCTGGGGGTCCCCTGGTTGAGTCCGGCTTACTCCCGGGGAGTTTGGTGGATGACCCGGGCGGCGTGTCGACCCTGTCGGGGTGGCGTAGGCCTACCTTGCAGGGGTGGTGTAAGCCCTCTTGGTACGGCTGGTTGGCTGGAGGTGATCTCGTTGTTGGCAGGACGCCGGGTTGTTCGGCCATGCCGGGTTGGTGTTGGCCTACCCTGCTGGGGTGGTGGCGGCCTTCCTCGCAGGGTTGGTCTTCTGCGCGGTCGGGTGGTTGTTGCGGGGTCTCCTGAAGAGTTGGCTGGAGGTCCCCGTCTCCGGGTTGTCGGGATACCACCTCGCGGGGCTGCTGTTGGCTTCCCCTGCTGGGTTGTCCCCGGTCTACTTGGCTGTTTGCAGCTGCAGTTGAATTTGGCGCCAAGGTGCTTGTCTTTCTTGTTTGTTGGCGGCCTCCCTCGTCTGGGTGGGGTCGTCCTACTTCGCCAGGGTGGTGTTGGCCTACTCCGTCGGGGAGGTCGGGGCCTACCTCACAAGGTTGGTTTAGGCCTACCTCGTCAGGGTGATTTAGGCCTACCTCGTCGGGGTGGTTTAGGCCTACCCCGTCGGGGTGGTTTAGGCCTACCTCGTCGGGGTGGTTTAGGCCTACCTCGTCCGGCTGGTTTTCACCCACTTCCCTCCACCTTTTGCGGAGCTGGTCGAGATGACGTCTCACGATCTGTCCGTCTTCCAGCTCAACTCGGTAGGATTTGGGGCCGGTTGTGCTGTGTACTGTAGCTTTAAGCCATTTAGGCGAGCCGTGGAAATTTAAAGCGAACACGGCGTCGCCGATCGAAAATTGGCGAAGTTGACGGCTGGCAGATGCGGGAACCTCCGAAGTGTATTGCGGGTGCAGTCTGTCCAGGGGTGACCGGAGTCGCCTGCCCATCAACAGTTCGGCAGGGCATTTCCGGGTGGCAGAGTGGGGTGTGATATGTTGTGTCAGGAGGAAGGTGTCAATGCGCTCCTGCCAATCCCCAGGTCCCATCTTGGCGAGAGACTCCTTGGTGAGCCTCACCATCCTTTCAGCCTGTCCATTTCCAGCCGGTCTGTAAGGGGCAGAGAGGGCATGGCGGATGCCCAGACTTGCGAGAAAAGCCTCCATGGGCACGGACGTAAGTTGAGGACCGTTGTCCGAGACTAAGACGTCAGGGAGTCCATGGGTGGCAAACAGTCGGCGGAGGGCTCTGATTGTTGCTTCCGTTGTGGTCGATGCCATGGGGACGACCTCCAGCCATTTGGAGTAGGCATCCACCACGATGAGGAGATGGTGCCCATGAATGGGGCCAGCAAAGTCAATGTGGATGCGCGACCAGGGAGAGCTGGGGGTTTCCCAGGGCGTCGGGTCCGATTGAGGGGGTGCAGGTCTTACTTCTTGGCACGGAGTACACCTGGCGACCCATTGCTCAATGTCTTTGTCCATGGCTGGCCACCAGACGTAGCTCCGTGCCAGAGCTTTCATCCGGACGATGCCCGGGTGCCCCCGATGTAAAGCGGTCAGAGTTCGTTTTTGTAGCGAGCCGGGAATCAGCACCCTGTCTCCCCATAACAAACAGCCGCGCATGGTGGACAGCTCCTCTCGCTTCCGACTGAACGGCAGGAACTCGCTGCTGACATCTTGGGTCGGCCAGCCCCTTAAGACCCAAGTCTGGACTTTGCGGAGGATGGGGTCGGCCCGCGTGTGCGTAGCGACGTCGGCAGACGTTACGGGACAGTTGCTGTCATTGTCAATGTGCAGCAGTTCGATCGTGGGCGCGGGATCCTCCACGGCCTCGGCGGATGGGCATCGGCTGAGGGCGTCGGCGTTCGCGATGGCTTTACCGGGTTGATGGACGAGGCTGTAGGAGTAGCCGGCGAGGAAAATGGCCCAACGCGTCATGCGTGGGGACATGAAGGCTGGTGTTTGCTTGTCTCCGGCAAGAAGGCCCAACAGCGGCTTGTGATCGGTGACGATGGTGAAACACCGGCCATAGAGGTATTCGTGGAAGCGCTTCACCCCTGCAACAATAGCCAATGCCTCTTTGTCCAGTTGGCTATAGTTGCGTTCCGCAGCGGACATAGTCTTAGAAAAGTAGGCAATGGGGGCTGTACAGCCGGTAGGCAGTTCGTGGCTGAGGACAGCGCCCACGCCGTAGGGTGAAGCGT
Organism: Coluber constrictor foxii; assembly: GCA_038048745.1. Lineage (NCBI taxonomy): Eukaryota > Metazoa > Chordata > Lepidosauria > Squamata > Colubridae > Coluber > Coluber constrictor. The sequence continues at coordinate 3,049,433 of CM075962.1, read as the reverse complement.
CACAGGTCAGTCTGATGGGCAACGTCTCATTATATTGAATGAGCACGCTGTCGGAGGTCAGCAGGTCCTTCACAGCTCGAAAAGCAGATTCTTCCTCGCGTCCCCACCTCCAGGGAGCCGCCTTTGCCAGCAAGCGGTGGAGCGGCTCAGCAACTGTGGCTTTCTGCTGGAGGAAAATTGCGTAGAAGTTAAGCAATCCAAGGAAAGCCTGAAGCTCCGCTTTGTTTTTGGGGCTGGGAGCTTCATGGATAGCCTTAACTTTTGATTTGGTGGGGCGGATGCCAGAACTATCTATGAGATAGCCCAGGAACTCGACTTCCTGTACCCCGACGATGCACTTGTCCCTCCTGACCCTCAGGCCCTTCTCCTGAAACCGTCGTAAAACGAGTCTCAGGCGGTCAAAGAGTTGGGCCTTAGATTCACCAGAGATCAGCACATCGTCGAAGTAAGGCACCACCCCTGGAACGCCTTGGAGAAGGCGTTCCATCATAGATTGGAAAATGCCTGGGGCTGCACTGACCCCAAACTGGAGGCGGTTGCACTTAAACGCGCCTCTATGGGTGACAATCGTCTGAGCCTCCGCCGTTTCCCGATCAACTGGCAATTGCTGGTAAGCCTGGGCCAGGTCCAGTTTGGCAAAAATTTGGCCCTTGCCGAGTGAGTGCAGCAAATGTTGCACCACCGGCACAGGGTATGCGCTCTGCGGTAACGCTTTATTGATGGTCACTTTGTAGTCAGCGCAGATGCGCACAGATCCATCCTGCTTCATGGGGGTCACAATGGGAGTCTCCCATGAAGCATGATCGATGGGTTCCAGTATGCCTTGGGCTATCAGCTTATCTAGCTGAGCATCTACCTTAGCCCTTAAGGCAAATGGAACCCGGCGGGGCTTAAGCCGAATAGGGGTAACCCCCTTGTCCAGATTAAAAGAAATGGGTTTCCCTGTAAAGGTCCCTAACTTACCATCGAAGACTTCTGGGAACTCTCCGATGAGCGCGTCGAGTTCCCCTGAGCTAACCTGGTGGATGCCTCCAATAGAAAGCCCCAACGGCTCGAACCACTCCACGCCCAGCAGGGTCGGGCGGCTGTGCTCCACGACTGTTATTGGGAGCTGGCCTTGGAATCGCTTGAAGGCGATGTGGAGGTTGGTTCTTCCGAGAACGCCGATGGGATTCCCGCCGAAATCCACCAGTTGGGAGTTAAGGGGTTGAAGGTGGCGCTTGCGGAGTGCCGGCTTCAGCTTCTTAATCTGGTGCCAGTCGATGATAGAGTAGACGGAGCCAGAGTCGACTTCCATGGTGCACGGCAACCCTTCTGCCAACAGTGTCACATGGAATTTTGTGGCACTGTTGTTGCTGGTGAGTCCGATGGTTGTTTGGTGTACAGCGCCGCCCTGGGAGTCATTGCGGTCGTCGCGGTTTTGCTGGTTTGAGGACCGTTTGGATGACCTCTGGGTATCGCGGCGATTTTCAAGAGTGCGGGGCTTAATCGAGTCCGGAACCGGATCAGAGGCTCTGCATGCCTCGGCGATGTGCCCCTTCTTGAGGCAGCGTCTGCAGGTTGCATCGCGCCAGCGGCAGGACTGGCGTGGATGGAGTCCCTTGCAACTGCCGCATTGAGCTGCGCGGCGGCCATCGTTTTGAATTTCCCGCCTAGATGGGCGGGAAACTTTCAAAACAGTCGATTCTCCCTCTGAATCAGTTGGTGCGGCAGAGTCATCGGACGAATCCGACGCCGGCTTGTGGATCTTATGGATCCCACGGGACTGGCGCATCGCAGCGGCGGCGGTCTCCGAGGTCTCCGCAGCCGTGGCCTCTTCGAGGACGTCCTTCAGGGACAGGCGCTTCCTACTCAGGAACTTTTTCTGGAGGTTGGCATCTCTCATTCCGAAGACGATCCCGTCTCGTAAGGCATTGTCGACATTTTCAAATTCGCAGTTAGCTGCGATTTGTCGCAATGCCGCAACAAAGTCCTTGAGGGATTCGCCTTCCATCTGGTTCCTTTGGCGGAACGTGAAGCGGTTGGAAATGGGGGTGCCCGTTGGTGCATAATGGTCTTGCAGGGCAGCCTGTAGATCCACCCAGGACATGACTTCAATGTCTCTGGGTGCGACGAGGTTGACAGCGAGCTCCAACACATCGGTGCCGCAGTTGGCGAGGAAAAGAGCCCTCTTCCTCTCGTCGTCGATGTTGGTGTAGCCGTTTCCCCGGAGGAATTGGCGGAAACGGATCATATAGGAGCTCCATTTCTCCCGGCTGGGGTTGAAAGGAGCCAGCGAGGCGAACGGCGCTTGCGGCGTTGCCATTCTTCAGGCCGCGTCGAGTGACTTCAGCTCGTTAAGGCGATCGTGCCACGCGGAATTCTTCTCTACTCCTTCGTCGCCAGTGTTAGATCGGCGCAGGGAAGAAGAGTGACCAGCTGAGTTCAAGAACAATCATTTATTCAATGAGAACTGAACTGGCTGTGCGCTGCCGGAGCTCTCCTTATATTTGCTCCGGCAGACGCACCGCCCACTGACAGGGATTCAAAAACTCCCGCCGAAAGGATCTTCAGCCAATCCCAGGCGGATGTCCTTATAAGGACATAACAGGTTCTTCCTCTGCTGATTTCTCAGTTTGACGCAGAAAAATGCCAGTCTCTAATATTTTTGTGGGGTCCTTGGTGCTCTCTGAGCTTGGTTGTTTTGTGACCCAACTAAGTAACATCGTCAGTGCTAGGAGGGAGGATGTTTTTGCTCTCTGTTTATATACAAGTGATTTGCTTGCAAAGACCAAACCCCACTCCCTTCTAGCACTGATGATGTTACCCAGTTGGGTCAGGAAACATCTGTGAGAGAACAACCAAGCTCAAAAGGCAACAAGGACCTCACAGTCTTCTTCTTCTGCTCCTCCTCCTCCTCCCCCCCCCTTCTAGGACTGATGATGTTATCTAGCTGAGTCAGGAAACATCTGTGAGAGAACAACCAAGCTCAAAGAGTACCAAGGACCCCACAATCCTCCTCCTCCTCCCCCCCTCCAGAAACCCCACTCCTTTCTAGCACTGATGATGGTCCCTAGTTGGGTAATGAAACGTCTGCATTTTTTAAAAAATCCAATTGCGAGATCACCAAGGGTCCCTACATCCAACCCTGAACTGCAGATATTACTTTTCATTGGTTTCTAATATTTTTAAATTGTACACCCCCAATTTCCTAAATCTTAAAAGAGAAGCAAACAGCGGGGCTGATTTTGAGGTGTGTGTGTGTGTGTGTGTGTGTGTGTGTGTGTGTGTGTGTGTGTGTGAATTATCAATACCCTTAAGAATCTGTGGTGGGAATTCATACCATTTGATTTGTGAAAAGGGGCGGGGAGGGGTGGCTTGGGAACGTTTGCAGCTTCTATTCTATTTACCTTACTTTTGCATGCAGATGTCTCTCAAGCTATGAACAGTAGTGCAATGTGTAAAATAAAATGAAATTATGACAAGCCTGTGCTTGAACATATCCAGAAGAAAATCCATCACCCCCCTCAGTAATTGATCACACTGCGGAATTGTTTTTCCAACATCCTGTCAGCATCGGTTTTCTTGTGGCTTGAACCCATTATCCCATGTCCTACACGATGAACAATAGGAGGCAAGTCTTCTTGGCTTCCCTCTGAGCGAGATAATTTCCCCTTGGACTTCTCTCTTCAAGGCAGGACATTCCCAATTCCTCTTTTTCAATCTCCTCCTGACTGTTGGAAAATTCCTACAGAGGATTTCTTACTTAGTTTATGCATCAGCATATTCCCACTCAAATGCCTCTCTATCCAGATCAGAGCAAGCTAGCCAATCACTCAACCCAGTTAGCAAAAATGTAGCGTGGTTTTTATTTAATAAAGATTGACAAGCAAACATCCAAAATTGTCAGAAGCACAGGAAAAGTCAGGCAAAAACACAGAGAGAAATAAAAAGAAGAGAGACAGAGATAGAGAGAGGAGAGAGAATAAAGAGGAGAGAGAGAGAGAGAGAGAGAGAGAGAGAGAGAGAGAATAATGAGAAGAGGAGAGAGAGACAGAGAGAGACAGAGAATAAAGAGAAGAGGGAGAGAGAAAGGAAAGAAAGAAAGAGAGAAAGAGAAAGGAAAGCGAGAGAGAGAAGGAGAGAAAGAGAAGGCAAGGAAGAGAGAAAGAGTGACACAGAAGGAAAGAAGGAGAAAGAACAAGAGGCGAGAAAGAAAGAAGAAAAAGAAAGAGAAAGAAACGGAGAAAGAGAGAAAGGAGAAAATGATTAAGGAAGGAAAGAAAGAAAGAAAAAGAAAGAAAGAAAGATGAAGAGAAGAAAAGAGAGAACAAGAGAAGGAGAGAGAGAGAGAGAGAATTAGTAAGAATTCATAAGAGAATTTAAGATTTGCAATCAATATTATCTATATATCAGAGGGTGCAGACTTTTCCAGAACTTCTGGAGACAATCTTGTAGCCACCGTAATTGGCATGGACAGTCCCTGGGAAATTTAATTCTGTTATTTTCAGGCCATTTATCTCTGCTAACAAGCTCATTCCAAGTTGTAGTTCTGTCTTCTAGGAAACGTTCATGGTTATTTGCTGTCTCGCTTAATTCCACTTAAGGCTTTTGTAAACGTTTCCTCCATTTCTGCACCCAAATTATTCTTTAAAAAAATGTTGAGGACTAGAAGCATGAGGGGAATGCTGTACCCAAACCTACATTCCACTCGCTCACTACTCAGTGTGTGAGGCCGGTCAAAGCTTTTCTGCAATCACTGCACACCCACCATACTTCCATCATGCATTAAGAAACTCCCCTCTCCAAAAATGTGATTAAGCTGACAAATGGCGCCTGACTTCTGGATCGTTGCAATATTCGCAGGGAGTTGCCGACAATCTGATCTCTTTATCGTGGCGTCTAAAATCTTCTAAGTTATGATTGAGCTCCTTTTAGCATGTCATCCATCTATCCATCCATCCATGAGGATAAAGCTGGAAGGGACCTTGGAGATCTTCGCGTCCAACCCTCTGCTCGAGTAGGAGACCCTAGGGTCTCCTACTCGAGCAGAGGGCTGGACGCGAAGATCTCCAAGGTCTCTTCCAACTCTGTTATTCCCTTTTTTGTTGATCTCAAATGAACAGGGCTTTGTGGACGATACCCAACAGGAGGAAAAGTGCCCTGAAATGAACTCCCATTCCCCTTTATTAGCATTCGATAGCTTTTCATGGGTTGGCCTCCAGAAAGAGATTGCTGTACTGTAGCTCCAGTGCCTCTGAGCGAGAAGCCGCAGCGTTGCTTCTCAAGATGAGTCCTACAAGGTTTAAGACTGATGCTCCGTTCTGGAAAGGAAGCCGAAAATTACAGCCAAGATGAATTGGCGGCACCGCGTGGAACCGTCCTCCATTCACAGTATTGAAAAAGTAATTTATGTGCAGACGACGAGGCAGGATAATTAAGCGTGGCTGTGAACATTCATTCGCCCCCCCCCTTTTAATTAGCTCCATGTGAGTAATCTGTTGATGTTTGCACAGTCAACGTAATTACAATAACACGTTTGAGGTTTGCACGGGGGTTTCACACTCGGCGGGGTAGTCCCGGGAAGCTCTTTCAAACAGTATCCGCAGGCGCCTGTTCATTCGTGCGGCTTTGTGAATTTATTTATCCATTTTTGTTCCGAAAAGGACGGGGAGTGATTTAAAATCAGCAGAAAGTTCTAATTGAAAATTACCCCACGTTCAAGCATTAAAAGTAGTCCTCGGCTTAGGACCACAGTTGAGCCTAAAGTTCTGTTGCTAAATGAGACATTTGCTCCGTTTTATGAACTTCCTTCCCACGGTCGTTAAGTGAGTCATTGCAGTTTTTAAGTTGGCCACACGGTTGTTAAGCTGATCTGGCTCCCCGCGTTGACTTGGCTTGTCAGAAGGTTGCAAAAGGGGATCCCCGGGGTACTGCGACCGTCATAAATATGAGTCAGTTGCCAAGTGTCTTGAGCTTTGATCACATGACCGCGGGGATACTGTAATGGTCATAAGTGTGAAAAATGGGCCGAAGTCACTTTTTTCAGTGCCATTGTAACTTCAAACGGTCACTAAATGAACTGTTGAGGATTACCTGTATTGTTTCATCTGAATTTTGATAGAATATTTGCAGCTCAGGATTGAACTGTGAAGGGTCTTTGGGCTCTCTGAACTTGGCTATTTTCTTGAGAGATGTTTCGTTACCCAGCTAGGTAACTTCATCAGTGCTAGAAGAGGATGGAGGAGGAGGAGGAGGAGGAGGACTGTAGACCCCTTGGTGCTCTCTGAGCTTGCTTGTTTTCTTGCAAACGTTTCATGACCCAGCTAAGTAACATCTTCACTGCTGGTGAGTGTGGGGTTTGCTCTTGTTTACTGTTTAGAATAGAATAACAGAGTTGGAAGGGACCTTGGAGGTCTTCTAGTCCAACCCCCTGCTCCTTCTACCATTTCAGACAAACAGTTGTCCAATCTCTTCTTAAAAACTTCCAGTGTTGGAGCATTCACAACTTCTGGAGGAAAGTTGTTCCACTGATTCGTTAATTTATCTTTCAGGAAAGTTTGACCGGTTTTTGATAGTTCCTTAATTGCGGGTATTGTTTATTTATTGTTTGTTGGTCTAGTATTCCTCCTGGTGTCAGTCTCTGCTTGTCTGGGTGTCGATTGCTGGCAAGGAGGTGGTGTTGTCTTTTAGATTTTTTGTATTGTCTCCTTTGCATGGTGGGTAAATGTGGTTTACCTCTATGTGCCTGTTGATGGCTGATTTGTCAGAATGCCAGGCCTAGTCACCAGTGCATTACACAGAGTATAGTTATGCCCCTTCCATGTTGGCGAGCAGGGATTGCCAGGGACTTGAGTTGTCGTGAGCCAAAGTGACTTCATACTACAGCATCAGCAAGGACCATCTCTCTTTTCCTGAAAGCCTCGGAGGGAAGACAGAATACTTACAAAGCCCGAATCTTGAAAAAGAATCTGACTTCAGTCCACCTTTAAGAAGTAGCTGGGGAAGAAGAAGAGAACGGATAAGTGATTTCCATTTCGGTCCCGTCCTCTGTGGATCCAACGGAGGAGAAGCGTGCGACAGCCACAGCCGATTATACAAACGCTATTTACAAGGGTTGGCTGACACCAAACAGCTTGGAGTTGTGCCTCCCGCTCGTTTCTCTTCTCCCACGCCCCCCCCCGCCCCCCGTAGAAAACAAAACAGTTTAATTCAGTTCTGCTTGTCTTGACAGGATCAAGCTTGACATCCTAAATGCGATCTAAATTGCATTAGCCTCTCCGTTTCTCCGTTCTCGGGGAGAAAATAGAATTACCAGGGTGAGGAGGGGAACGAAGCATGATGTGTCAGATGGGCCTCTATCAACAACAGCTTTCAGGCTCCGGGTGAAGCCTGCCGAGGAACACCGAGACGTGAAATTCGGGATTCCTGCAACGGTGGCCACTGGCCGTAGGAACAGCTTCGGGAAATTCCGTGTCGCATAGAAGGAGGAGATGCGATGACTGAATCCTAGAATCCTAGGGCTGGCAGGGACCTTGGAGGTCCTCTAGTCCAACCCCTTGCTCAAGGCAGGAGACTTTGTACCAGAGGCCTTCAAACTTGGCAGCTTTAAGACTTGGGGACTTCAACTCCCAGAATTCTCCAGCCAACATAGTACATGTACAATGCAATGTTTCTCAACCTTGGAAGCTTGAAGATGGGTGGACTTCAACTCCCAGAATCCCCCAGCCAGCAGCGCTGGCTGGGGGATTCTGGGAGTTGAAGTCCACCCATCTTCAAGCTTCCAAGGTTGAGAAACACTGCGCTTAACAGTTGTGGCCAGAAAAGCTGTAAAACGGGGGCAAAACTCCCTGAAACAACTCTGTCTCACTCAGTGACAGAAACATTCGGCGTAATCAGAGGTCCATCTTTATTCCTTGCCCGGCAGATCTCCCCGTCCCTCCCCCTCCCTCTCACCTGCCCATGAAAGTAAACCAACTGGGAATCCTGGCAGCCTTAACCAGCCTGATTTTCTTTTCCCGCAGAAATACGGAGCCGATGTGAGGAAATGGCAGATAATAGTCCAGCTCCATTTTACTGGTCAAATCCATTTTACACCATCAAAGTAAGTACTCAGCTCAGCCCTTGCTACGTTATCCCAAGTAGCTCCCAAGAGGAAAAGCAATCTGACCATTCAAATCCCTTGTTTGGCCCGTTGTACATGTACAAAAAGGGATGCGGTGGCTCAGTGGCTAAGACTCTGAGCTTGTCGATCGAAAGGTCGGCAGTTCAGCGGTTCGAATCCCTAGTGCCCGCGTACAACAGGGTGAGCTCCCGTGACTTGTCCCAGCTTCTGCCAACCTAGCAGTTCGAAAGCACGTTAAAAAAAATACAAATAGAAAAATAGGGACCCCTATTTTGGGGAAGGGAACAGCGTTCCATGCGCCTTTGGCGTTGAGTCATGCCGGCCACATGACCACGGAGACGTCTTCGGACAGCGCTGGCTCTTCGGCTTTGAAACGGATAAATTTGATAGATAAATAAATAAATAAATAAATAGCCCCCACAAACTGGGTCCTCATTTTACCCACCTTAGAAAGGATGGAAGGCTGAGTCAACCTTGAGCCTGGCGAGATTCGAACTTACAGTAATTGCAGACAGCTGGAGTTAATCGCAATGCTTTTAGTCTGCTGAGCCACCAGCATCTTGAAGCGTTTTAAAGTTTGGTTCTTCCCTGTGCAGATTTTTTTCGCCTTCCGGTGTTAAAATGCCGAGGGCTAAACTCACCGGCTTTTTCATTTATTGGTCGGAAATAAGAGCGTTTTTCTGGAGTGCTTTACTAAGTGTTTTTCCTTTTAAAAAACTGACAAACTCTGAAATGGGCTTTTAACTTCTTCAAGCTCTTTTTAGAGAAGAAGTTTAAAGAGAGCGGCAATAGTCCTGTGAAGGATTGTCAAGAAATTGTCCTTGACTATAAGCACAAAGAACATATTTCTGCCATTACTGTCACTGCAGTAATGCTAACTGTGATGGATGATTTGTTATTTTATCAACCTATCATCTATAGATCCATCCACCCACCCCTCTTCCTTATATACGGCCACAGTCAAAACCTCTTGATTTCCAGCCCTAAACGCATCACACAATGCAGATAAACCCAAGTAAAAATACGGCGAAAATCAAAGCCGCTTCAGCTGCCGCCTTAATCGCGAAATGGCACTCGGCAACATGCTTCAGCTTTCAAAGGCATTGAAGAATAGCTTCACAGAAGAGAGTATAATTTGTAGTTCAGGGTTGAGCCGGGGAGGGGAGGATGGTCCTTGGTGCTCTTTGAGCGAGGTTGTTTTCTTCCAGAGGTTCATGACTCAAGCAGGGAACCTCATCAGGACGAGAAGGGTTGGGGTTTGCAGGGAGGAGGAAAAAGAGGAGGAGGAGGAAGAAAAAAGAAAGAAAGAGAAAAACAGAAAGAGAAAAAGGAAAAGGAAAAAGAAAGAGACAGAGAAGGGGAATCAGGAATTCTTGGTGCTCTCTGTTCTTGGTGATTTTCTTGAGAGATATTTCATTACCCAGTTAGGTAACGTCATCAGTGCTAGAAGAGGATGGAGGAGGAGGAGGAGGAGGAGGAAGAGAAAGAGAAAGAGAAAGAGAAAAAGAAAAAGAAAAAGAAAGGGAGACAGAGAAGACGAATCAGGAATTCTTGGTGCTCTCTGATCTTGGCGATTTTCTTGAGAGATATTTCATTATCCAGCTAGGTAACTTCATCAGTGCTAGAAGAGGAGGAGGAGGAGGAGGAGGAGAGGAGGAGGAGGAGGAAGAAGAGAAAGAGAAGAGAAGAGAAAGAGAAAGAGAAAGAGAAAAAGAAAAAGAAAAAGAAAAAGAAAGGGAGACAGAAGGAGAATCAGAAATTCTTGGTGCTCCCTGTTCTTGGTGATTTTCTTGAGAGATATTTCATTACCCAGCTAGGTAACTTCATCAGTGCTAGAAGAGGATGGAGGAGGAAGATGATGATGACTGTGGGTTCTTGATGTTTCATGACCAAACTTGGTAATATCATTACTGCTACCTAGCACTGCCCTGCTACAAAACTGATGATGTTCCCTCGCTTGGTCATGAAACGTCTGCAAGAGCCACCACCAAGCTCAGAGAGGCCCAAGGACTTCATAAAATCTCTCTCTCCCCACCCCCCCACCCCCGTCTCTGAATTGCCATGCCCTCCCTCTCAAAGAGGCCTAATGCCAAAATAGTGCCCATCTCCATCGTCGGATGCGAAGTGTCTGAATTTTGATCTTGTGGCTGCGGGCATCCTGCTGCAGTCGTAAGTGGGGGGAACGGTCCCTTTTTCTCAGTGCCGTTGTAACTTCAAACGGTCACTAAGTGAATGTACATTGCACGTTTTATCGGCAGGTCCGAGAAAAGGCAGGTCCCGCTGTGGTTCTAAATCTTCCTCATTTATTCCCTGCAGTTCTTCGTTCTCTGCCACGGGTTCCTGCAGTTCTCCCAACTGATGACGTCCCGGCTACATGAAAAGTTCAATTTCCACCATCGAGAGGCGCTTTGGTCTCTCCAGCCAGACATCTGGCCTGGTGGCCTCCTTCCACGAGGTACCCTCTCCAGCCCCCGCTCCGCTTTGGTCCACTATGCCGGGCCTCTACTGCACAACCATGGCAATATTGCTGCCGTTGCTACTAGTAAAAGGCTATCCTTCTGCTTACTACTACTATTAATCTACATAAACACAAAGCTTTAAATCTTAGAATCGATAGCGCCCACAGAAGGGGATATTTGTGGCTCGGGGATGAACTGTGGGGTCCTTGGTGCTCCCTGAGCATGATGGTTTTCTTGAAGATGTCTCATTACCCAACTAGGGAATATCATCAGGGCTAGAAGGGAGAGGGGTTTTGGGGAGGAGGAACAGGCGGAGAAGGGACTAAAGCCCAGGGGGCTGTACCCACAGTGCCAAGGACCCTGTCCATTTCCCCAGGACCAAAAAAGGAATGCGCCTCTGTCAACTTCCAGAGGAATGAATCGAAGGCGTGGAGAACAATCTTCCCCGTGACCCTGCAGATCTTCCTCTGGCCCTTTTTTATATAACTTTCACTGTAATAAAAAAGCAATTTATCATTGCTCTACAGATTTTCAATAAAGCGGTTTGGGTTTTTTATGAAAGGATTCCTGGTTCTTTTTTTTTTTTAATTTCACAAGAAGAAATTATTTTTTCCACATTATTTATGGATTGATCTATTGTCCTCTCAGGAATAGGCTGGAACACGATATACGTATTTTTTGTGAGTCTAATTCTACAGGATCTACTAATTAAAATAATATCAAATAAGAGTAATTGAATACTGGGTGAAAAACAACCCTTTTTCTAAGGCGTGATAACCACGCCAATCATTTCTTTTTAGAACAAACTATGAATTGATTCAGTGGTCGGTTATATATTAAATTTACATGCTGCCCATCTCACCGTCAAGTGATTGATGTTTTGATTCACGATTTTCATGATGTGATTCTTTTTTAATGCTTTAACGATTTGGTGATTTTGATAATTGATGTTTTGACGATTTAATGGTTTTTACAGTTGGATGATTTTTGTGATTTGATGTTTTTTGAGGATTTAATGACTTCGATGATTTAATGGTTTGAGGATTTGAGGATTTTTACAATTGGCTGAATTTGATGATTTGTTGATTTTGATTTAAACCATTTAAATGAGTTTTATGATTTGTTGATTTTGAGGATTTAAACAACTTAATGAGTTTTATGATTTAATGATTTTGATGATTTAATGATTTAATGAGTTTGATGATTTAATGAGTTTGATGATTCGACTGTTACAATTTATTTTTACAATTTGCTAATTTAATGATTTTGATGATTTAACGAATGTAATAATTTGATGATTTTTTTTACAATTTTATGAGTTTTATGATTTTCATGATCTGATCATTTAATAAGTTTAACAATTTAATGATTTAGAACATTATTATTATTTTTCAAAAACATGACCTGATTGGCTGATTTTCATAAAGATCTCGTTCCTTCAGCCTTGTGAAAGATCTACTCAACATTTATCTCATCTATCAGGTTGGAAACACGATGCTCATCATCTTTGTGAGTTATTTTTGGCAGCCGAGTCCACAGGCCACGGCTCATTGGCTGTGGTGCCATCCTCGTCTCCGTGGCCGGATTGGTCATTTCCCTTCCACACTTCGTCTCACCGCCTTACGAATACGATCAGTCCATTTCGGGTAAGGACTTTCTAGAAACTTCTATGGAGATTCTCAGCCCCCAAGGTCATGGTTGTCCCAAAGGAGCTTTTCCCAGAGGCAACGGGGCTTTCTTTCTTTTTTCCTTGAAGACATTTCGCTTCTCATCCAAGAAGCTTCTTCAGTTCTGACTGGATGGTGGAGAATGGAAGGATTTATATGTCTTGCAGTCATCCGGTCATTGGTATTCTTTCTGAGAATCGTTGAGGCTACTAGAAGGGTTTATTTCTGCCCTCGGAGTCATCTGAATAGTGCAAATGGGTGTGGCACCTTCTTGGAACTGCTAAAAGGACTGTGTTGTAGAGAGGGAGATAGGGTGATGTCGTTGTTCTGATAAACAGCACAAACTTAGTCCTGGCAAACCTCTTTAATTCATATGGCTGTAAATTACTTCATTTACAGTCCACAAGGCTTGATGAACAGTCTTTCAGAGGAAGGTTATCAACACCCATCTAACTCACATGGAACGCTGCCAACAAGCTAATTTCCAGATGCAGGGCAAGGCCAAACTTGGCACAGAGTCACAAACAGAAGTTTCAAATCTTGAATCGGCTAATGAATTCATTGCTTCCTGCAAAAGCTCACGTCCCGTTCGCTTCTCTTTTATCTCTTATGGGAGGGGCCAATCATCTCCAAGCCTTACTCCCAAGTCGACCCTGTTTCCTTAATTGTTCCTGTCTCCTGGGAGCTCTGCACACGTGCACACTGGGAACAGTCTCACGCTGTTCTTCTGCCTCACTGATGTCAGACTCTGGAGACTCCGGAGACAGCAAAGAACTACCAGGTGGCCTTGGCCCACTCTCTGCCTCTGACTCAGAGCCCTTGTTCGAGCCTTTCCAGACTCCAAGACTGGCCCACGTTCCTCCCCAACCTCCTCACTGTCCGAATCTGCTGGCTGCTGGCAGACCACAACAGTCGTATTCTTCTCCCTCTGTTGAGACAAGGCTGTTCAGTTTTGACCTAGACGGCCTCTTCGACCCCTCTTCCAGGCCAGCTGTCCTCTCTGTCCAGAATGTGGACGTCGCTGCCTTCAAAAGCATGACCTTTGTCTTTCAAATGCAGACAGATTCCTGAATCTCGTCCTGATGGGTTTGTTCTCCTATGTTGCGCCATGCGTTTGTGAAGTGGCTGTTTTGTTTCCCCAATGCACAGATCTACACATGTTCTCTCTGCAGTGTACTGCATATACCATGTTGCTCAGTTTGTGTCTGGGTGTTTTATCCCTGGGCTGGACCAGCTTCGTCTTAGTGTATTCCTGGATTTGAATTGTCCATGTGTGTTGCGTTGGTTGAAAACCCTCCCGAGTTTTTCAGACATTCCTGCAATCTTCAGAAAGAGCGCTAACCACCAGATGACTGCAAGGAATATAAATCCTTCCATCCTCCATCATTCAGTCAGAACCGAAGAAGTTTCTTGGATGTGAAGCGAAAGGTCTCCAAGAAAAAAGTCCAGTTGCTTTTTGGAAAAAGCACCTTTGGGATGACTTTCTGTAAATGTTCTTCATAGGATCTGCTTATTCAGATTGTAGATTTGGAACGATGGGACAATGCATTGATTTCCAGCGCTCCAAAATGAAAAATGACTAAGCCATTCTTTGTCCTCCTGTAAAGCCACATAATCTATAATTATGTCCCTGATTTATTATATTTCTTATGTAACAGAAGAAATTATGTTAAGACATATTATCATTTTACTCAGTGTTGAAATCCAAATTTTTTTTACTACTGGTTCTGTGGGCGTGGCTTGGTGGGCATGGCTTGGTCGGCGTGGCAAGGGAAGGATACTGCAAAGTCCCCACTCCCTCCCCACTCCTGGAGCCAGCCAGAGGTGGTATTTGCTGGCTCTCCGAACTGCTCAAAATTTCCGCTACCGATTCTCCAGAACCTGTCAGAACCTGCTGGATTTCACCCCTGATTTTACTTATTGATTAGATTCCTAATTCTTTGCCTTCTTGTTGGAGAAGCGCTCAAGAGTCATTGGAAACAGAGTGGCCTAAAAACCAAATTACGAACCAAATAAATGAATAAATGAAAAATCCCCAAGCTTTTTGAGGTGGGAAAAAAAGAAGTATGATTTAGGGGCATCATGCGGCTCCCAGCATCCCTTTGCTAGATCCCGAACTGCTCGGAATGATTGACAGTGACGTGTGGCCTGTATTGATGTTTGAACCGGACACCTGGAAACATAAAAGGAACAACTAGATCAGGTCAGGTATCAGAGACCGCGGGTGAAGATGGTGTTCTGGCCCCGTTCCCAGAAATAACCCCCCCTCAGACAGTCAGAGTCTAATGAACTGGCAGGCAACCAAATAAGCTGATAACAAAGTTTGTCAGCAATCCGCAGCTGCTTGCCACATCTTATTTAATAAGTCAGTCAAATACACACCACCAAAATGTTCAGACGCAAGGCCGATTCAAAATCGGGATCCATGAATCTTTGTTTTGTTCGTCACAAAGATACGGCTGCAATCCCTCTCTTATATAGTCTGGGAGGCGTGGTCCACCAGCTAATCATGACCACGCCTTTTCCTCTGCTGGGCTCTCCTGTCTCTCCGACGCTGGCGAGGATCCAACCAAAACTCACTCCCCTCATCAATGTCCTCCTGTGGCTGCGGGGACGAGTTTGGCTCTGGGCCTATCTTCTGCCCTTCGGTGTCCTCCGGAGGCATTGCCAGAGAGGACAGTCCTGGAGAAGGAGGCCTTGCCAACTCCTCTCCCTCAGAGTCCTCCCCTGCTGATGACGCAGGCTCAGGCAATGGAACCACAACAGATGGCTCCTCCCTAACAGTTCCCAGAATCTATGTTTTACGGGGCAAATCACCTACTTCAGTTTGACAAGAATTCTGTCTATAGGTGAGGAGCAATAAGGGAATCCGCTTAGAAGAATCACAACCACAATTGTGCGTGTAAGATCTGGAAACTCTGGAAGGGGTGCAGAGAAGAGCAACAAAGATGATTAGGGGACTGGAGGATATGAAGGACAGTTGCAGAAATTGGGTATCTCTAGTCTAATGAGTAGAAGGACGAGGGGTGACATGAAGGCATCTTCCAATATTTGAGGGGCCAGCTTGTTCTCCAATGCCCCCAATGCAGGACAAGAAGCAAGGGATGGAAATTTATCAAGGAGAGAAGCAACTTAGAACTAAAGAGGAATTTCCTGACAATTACAACAATGAACCAGTGGAACTGCTTGCCACAAGAAATTGTGGGTGCTCCATCAACGGAGGCTTTTAAGAAGAAACCGGAAGTTCAGCTTCTTGGCCCGCTCAAGCATGCCAGGGAACTGCTCTTCCGATTTCCGGCGCTCCCGCGCGGGCGTGCACACTCCCATTTTGGCCCTCGGTGCCGAAAAGGTTCGCCGACACTGGGGTTGGACTAGAAGACCTCCAAGGTCCCTTCCAACTCTGTTATTCTGTATTCCCTTCCCACGTGCCACGAGCTTTCCTGCCACCGTTGCTAAACGAATCTTCCGCCGTTGTTAAGTTAGTCACACGGCTGTTAAGTGGATCTGCCCACCCCACGGTCCCAAGTCGTTTTTTCCCCCCAGTGCCATTGTCACTCCGAACGGTCGCTAAATGAATGGTCATAAGTCGAGGACTACCTGTACAATTTGGGTTTAGAACAGTGTTTCTCAACCTTGGAAGCTTGAAGACGGGTGGACTTCAACTCCCAGAATCCCCCAGCCAGCAGCGCTGGCTGGGGGATTCTGGGAGTTGAAGTCCACCCGTCTTCAAGCTTCCAAGGTTGAGAAACACTGGTTTAGAATGAACCAAGCTATCTTATCCCAACCGGGGCAGCAGGAGGGCTTCTCCCAGCCCCAAAATTTGTGAGAATGGACTACCCAACCGTCTGGCTTTGTCTCCCCAGGTTCCTCGAGTAACACCACAGATATCTGTCTCCCGAATCGGAAAGGGCCCACGACGGACGTCTGCACTGGCAGCCAGAGGGAGAGCAACACGATTCTGATCTTGCTCCTCTTCGGGCAGACCTTGCTGGGCATCGGTGGGGTGCCCATCCAGCCCTTTGGCATCTCCTACATAGACGACTTTGCCAGCCCAACCAACTCCCCTCTGTATATAGGTAAGTCCCTACAGACAGCCGCTCACCAAACCCACCGAGAAGCCTTGATTATATCAGGATCATGTCAAATTGGGGGGGGGGGATTAGCAAGGCATCCCCAAGCGTTGATAACGGACAGAGAAGGGGCTTGTGGGAAGGGGCTGTTGGGTGAAGCTTTGCGAATCCCCCGTTCCGGGGAGGCAGTTTGTGAATTCCACAGAGGGGTCCTCTTTCCCATAAGAGCAGAAATCCTTTTTCATTTTTTGGGTTTTGGGCAGCGGTTTGCTCTGCAAGCTTATTTCCATTTGGTTTCCATACGTTTCGCTACCAGACTGGGTAATATCATCAGCAGGATTTTCTTGTCTTATTTTATTATATATTTACTATAATGATATATATATATATAATTGTATTAATTTACTTATTCCTTATCTGAAATGGTATACGTTCTCCTGCTTGAGGAGGGGGCTGGACTAGAAGATCTCCAAGGTCCCTTCCAACTGTGTATTTTTTTTGTATTCTATCCTGTCCTATCCTAATTTCTCTTCTCTTCTCTTCTCTTCTCTTCTCTTCTCTTCTCTTCTCTTCTCTTCTCTTCTCTCCTCTCCTCTCCTCTCCTCTCCTCTCCTCTCCTCTCCTCTCCTCCCTTCCCTTCCCTTTCGTTCCATTCTATTCATTCTGCATTCTATTTTATTCTGTTCTGTTCTGTTCTGTTCTGTTCTGTTCTGTTCTGTTCTGTTCTGTTCTGTTCCGTTCCGTTCCGTTCCATTCCATTCCATTCCACTATTATTCTATTCTATTCTATTCTATTCTATTCTATTCTATTCTATTCTATTCTATTCTATTCTATTCTATTCTATTCTATTCTATTCTATTCTATTCTATTCTATTCTATTCTATTCTATTCTTCTCTCTCCTCTCCTCTCCTCTCCGCTCCTCTCCTCTCCCTCTCCCTCTCCCTCTCCCTCTCCCTCTCCCTCTCCCTCTTTCTATTCTATTCTATTCTATTCTATTCTATTCTATTCTATTCTATTCTATTCTATTCTATTCTATTCTATTCTATTCTATTCTCTCTCCTCTCCTCTCCTCTCCTCTCCTCTCCTCTCCTCTCCTCTCCTCTCCTCTCCCTCTCCCTCTCTCTCTCCCTCTCTCTATTCTATTCTATTCTATTCTATTCTATTCTATTCTATTCTATTCTATTCTATTCTATTCTATCCTATCCTATCCTATCCTATCCTATCCTATCCATCCTATTCTGTTCTTCCTGTTTGTCCCACATTTTCTATTCTTCCAAAGAAATCCATTTTTTTTTGTTTTTGTCTCTTCTGCCCAGGGTTTATTTTTGCCGCAACCTCACTCGGTCCGGCCGTCGCCTTCATCTTGGGATCGGTTATGCTCCGTTTCTATGTCGACATCGACAAAGTTTCTTCAGGTGAGTTGACAAACCTCCTACCTAACCTGGGCCTATTTCTGCGAAAAGAAATCCCCTATGTCCATCATCGTTGAGGATCAGGATGACAGGTGGTGATGTCATGATGGTGGCAGGGATGTTTCATTACCAAACTAGGTAACACCATCAGTGCGAGAAGAGAGTGGGGCTTGTGGAGAGGAGGAGGAGGCGGAGGAGGACTGTGGGCTCCTTGGCGCTCTCTAGGTCAGGGGTCTCCAACCTGGGCAACTTTAAGACTTGTGGACTTCAACTCCCAGAATTCTCCAGCCATAGCTGGCTGGAGAATTCTGGGAGTTGAAGTCCACAAGTTGTAAAGTTGCCCAGGTTGGAGACCCCTGCTCTAGGTAACTACAGCAGTGGTGGAAGAGGGAGGAGGAGGAGGAGAAGTAAAGGCGGAGGAGGAGGAGGTGGAGAGGAAGAGGAAGGAGGAGGAGGAGGAGAAGAATTAGAGGCGGAGGAGGAGGAGGTGGGGAGGGGTAGGAAGGAAGAGGAGGAGGAGAAGAAGTAGAGGAGGAGGAGGAGGTGGAGGTGAAGGAAGAGGAAGACGATTATGACAGTGGGATCCTTGGTGTTCTCTGAGCTTGCTTGTTTTTCTGCAGATTTTTTATTACCAAACTACTGGTAGGTAACACCATCAGTGCTAGAAAGGAGTGGGGTTTGTGAAGAGGAGGAGGAGGAGGAGGAGGACTGTGGGGCCCTAAGTAAATATATTTAGACATATACTGGGAGGATTAGGTGTTCACTGGAGTGATGCTACGAGAGAGAAAAAAGTGTCCCTGTGTCTAGATTTTTGGCATGCAGTGTTGTGTAGCGATGTCCTGATTTGGGTGTTATCTGGGCACTGATTGCTGGTGAGGAGATGTTGTGTAAACTTGTCGTTTCCTTTTTGGCCCATCCAAAGAACAACCAACTCAGACAAACAGCAAACAACTCCCATAAAGCCACTTGTATATAAACAGAGGGCCACCCCACCCTCCTCCCTTCTAGCACTGATGATGTTAACTAGCTAGGTAACGAAACGGCTATAAGAAAATCTGCTGGAAAAACTTGCGAAAGAAAGAAAGAAAGAAAGAAAGAAAGAAAGAAAGAAAGAAAGAAAGAAAGAAAGAAAGAAAGAAAGAAAGAAAGAAAGAAAGAAAGAAAGATCTAACATACACTGTGGGCAGGTGGATTGCACACACGAGCGACTTGTGCTTTCCTAACGGGGTGTCCATAGGGTGACTGCAGGGGACAAAACAGTCAAAATGGCGACTATAATGCAGTCAAATTTGCAATGCACATAAACAGGAGGCTTCTGTTGCCTGGTTATGGCTGCCATATTGACTTTTTTGACCGCTCCTTGCAGACACCTTGATTCCTAGCAAGAGATAGGTCGGCCGTTCCCAATATATGACATCCTGTTCTGACCCCGCTCCCCAAAGACGACAAACCCTCTGAAGTGAACTCACAAGATTCCTTTAATTAGGAGCTCCAGCAGCCCCTGCTAAAAGTTTCTCTCTCAACCCAGGCTAACAAGTCCAGCCAGCCGGAAGATGAATAGTTATCTGGCCCATCTATTCATCTCCACCCCCTGCCTTTTATCCCCAGAGCTAGGGAGGGGCTTCGCTAGCAGCAGTGGCCCTTCCGTCCCGAGGACCGGCCCATAGATTTCCACTGCTCTCCTCTCCTCTGCCTTCTGTGCATCCGCGCATCAGGCACTGGACCCAGCTGTTCCTCCTCCTCCTCATCAGTCACCTCCAGACCTGTTGACTCTCCATCTGAGGGCTGATGGACAGCCCAAACTCCACCTCTCTCTCTCTCTCTCTCTCTCTCTCTCTCTCTCTCTCCCCCTCCCTCCCTCCCTCTCTCTCTCTCTCTCTCTCTGCCAGCTCCATTCCCTCTTCCCCCTCGGAGCTCTCAGGTTGCCTTGATGCTGTCCCTGACTCTCATGTCCCCTCGTCTTCCTCCTCTGATTCAGCTGCTGGAGGAACCGGCAAGGCCGACAAGCCACAACACATCCTCTCCAGATGGCGATTTGGACTTTTTTGGACCTCTTCCTACACACATCCCTGATTCTTAGAGCTTTCGCTTCTCATCCGAGAAGCTTCCTCAGTTCTTCAGTCCAGAACTGAAGAAGCTTTTTGGATGAGAAGCAAAATGTCCTCAAGGGGAAAAAAAAAAACCCAAGAAAATACAATTGCCTTTCGGAAAAGCAACTTTGGGATTACCACATTTATCAAAACGTTGGGGAAACCGAGACAGCCCTTCTGATCCTCAGTTCAGCGCCACCCAGGGTTTAACCAGTGCTTTCAAGTTGGCTTAGTTCCTCTCTCCTCTGGTTATGTTTCAGCGGAAGTCCACATCACTAACAAGGATCCCCGTTGGGTTGGGGCCTGGTGGCTCGGCTTCATTTTTGCCGCCAGCACGGTGGCCCTCGCCTCGATCCCTTATTTTTTCTTCCCGAAAGAAATGCCAAAAGAGGTAAGAACTCACCGGACAACATCAAAACCGTCGTTGCCGCATGTCGGCTGGGTTGGTTGATTGAAAGCTTATTAGACGAAGCTCCTCGTCACTTAGAAAATAAAATATCTCACGTGACAAGAGATCCTATAACCATGATGGCGAACCTATGGCACGGGTGCCACAGATGGCACGCGGAGCCATATCGGTGGGCACACGAGTTCAGCTCTGGCACGCATGCATGTGACAGCTAGCTGATTTTTGGGCCTTCTGGGCCCACCAGAAGTCAGAAAACACAGTGTTTCCGGCCTCCAGAGAGCCTCTGGGGGGGTGGGGAAGGACATTTTTGCCCTCCCCAGACTCCTAGAAAGGCTCTGGAGCCTGGGGAGAGCAAAAAATGGGCCTACAGTGCCATCCCATGCCAAAAGCGGGGGGCGCACGAGGGGGGCGGGGCGCGTGAATGTGGGCACGCATGTGTGTGACCCCACCACGCTTCCCCCAGTTTTGGCACGTGATGGCAAAAAGGTTAGCCATCACTGTCCTATAAGATCATCTTCAAGATCCTTATTTGAAGGACTCTTCCTGGATCCTTGGTCTTCCGTCGAATTCAATAATGAGAAAGGTAAGGATCTAAATTTAGGCAAGAAAAGCCAAATGCACGAGTATAGAATAGGTCTGTGATGGCGAACCTGTGGCACAGGTGGGCCACGGAGCCTGTTCTACCCCAGGTACAGACCCCAAAGAACGCAGCATATACAAAGTCCGTACAAACCTTAATTTACTAATTAAAGACTACTAATGAGCTTTCTTAGTAGTTGTTCGAACCCGAGTACAATAAATCAGTCTTTTCTGAACAAGGGCTTTAATTTAATTTAATTTAATTTAATTTAATTTAATTTAATTTAATTTAATTTAATTTAATTTAATTTAATTTAATTTAATTTAATTTAATTTAATTTAATTTAATTTAATTTAATTTAATTTAATTTAATTTAATTTAATTTAATTTAATTAATTTAATTTAATTTAATTTCTTCATTAACAGCTGACAAGAATCCAAAGAATAATAACTCAGTTCTGAGGCACAGTATTTCAGATAGCCATAATCTTACTGTGGTTGGCAGAATGCCCAGAAGCAATTTGCAGGAAAACTGGAATCAAGACGCGAAGGAATATGAACGAAGTTGTTTCCTGCAAATTGCATCAGTCGTCATCCTTCCTTAAATAGGCTAGGGGTGTGGCCAATTAGCCCCAAGCCTTACTCTTGAGGAGACCTCCTCTGAGGAGCCACTCCTTCGGCAGCTCTACGCCAGGGGTGGGTTCTAAAATATTTTACTACCGGTTCTGTGGGCGTGGCTTATTTTGTGGTCGTGGCTTGGAGGTCATGTGACTGAGTGGGCGTGGCTAGCTGGTCATGTGACTGGGTGGCCATGGCTATGTGTATAGGGACTACTCAGAGGGCTGAAAAAAGTCATTTCTGACAGGTCCTCGCACTTTTGACTGGTCCTCACACTTATGACCATCCTCACATTTATGCCTGTGCAGCATTCTTAACAACCATGTCACTCATTTCACAACTGCTTCTCTTCACCATGGTGACAAGATAGGGCGAAAAAACGTAAAATGTGAGGACAGTCGTAAGTTCGAGGGCTGGTCAAAAGTGCGAGGACCAGTCAAAAATAACCTTTTCAGCCCTCTGAGTAGTCCATATGCACAAAAGGATTCAATTATTTCTTCAAGGTGCTGATGATTGCACCCTGGCTGAAAGAACTCCAACAGGGGAGTATTTCCTTCCAACAGCGGTATAAAAAGCTTAAAACAACTCTTCCCCTTTAGGAAAGTCAAGCAAAAAAATAGCCTCTGGAACTGGAAGTGACAGTAAGTCAGTAAGTCAGAGAAATGGAGAAGCATGTTTTAAAGACAAAGCAGCTCCCACCTTCCTGCCCCCCCCCCACCCTTTGTCAATGGACCATCATCTGCAACACAATAGGAGTCATCTAGCAACAGAAACTCACCGCATGGCACCTGGGAAGATTACATCAGCCAGCAAGGCTAGCTAAGACCCCCACCCCCTGGGAGTCTGACAACCAATCAGGATACTCTTCCGGGGCCCCAGGTAGTTCAAAGCCAGAGAAAGCATAAAACCCGGGGGACTCGCTGCATCTCGCCCCTTTTTCTGCTCAGGAACTCAAACCACGTGATCCTGTCCACCATTGAACCATCTTTCCAAACAGTCTCCATGTTTCCAGTGTCTTTTTCCCCACTTGGAACTGAACCCAGAAGGATATTTCTTCTACCACCACCTTTTTGAGAGAGCTCCTGCTTTCGGTGCCATCGTTCACCTGCTGTCCATCGATGTGACCTTGGATAGCCCCGGACTTCTGCAGAGCGATGGCAGCCCTGAGTCCTATCCAGAATTTTTGTGATTAATTCTGCATCGGCAACTATCTCCCTCATCCACCCATCTGCAGGACAATCTTCCCTCTCTCTCTTTCTGCTTGGACCTCTCCCCTCCCTGGAAATGTTCTCTCCAATCCTCCCTCCCTCGAGTTTCTCACTCTATCATTCAGTTCTGTTCTCACCTCCCCGGTCTGAATGCAGAACCGGAGCTTCTGTCGTAAACTTAATACATGACATTATACAACCTGGCCTCTAACTAACCTTTTACCTTTATCGCTGATCAAAGGGGTGGATATATATATATCTCCAAAAGTCACCGGGACGTATCCATCTCCTCCGCAAGATTTAGTTCTATAGATAGCACCATGAATTCTTTCATCTTTTATTTTGCGTCAAAGAATAAGGAATGTGGTAGCTCTTGCCTTTAAACAGCATATACCTTTTAAAAACCTGTAGAGATGCTCCATCCTGTAGTTCCTGGTTTGTTTGTTTTTTTAATTTGATTTATATGCCGCCCTTCTCCAGAGACTCAGGGCGGCTGACAATGCGTTAAGCAACAGCCTTCATACTTCTGTATATTTATACAAAGTCAGTTATTGTCCCCACAAACTGGGTCCTCAATTTACCCACCTTAGTAAGGATGGAAGGTTGAGTCAACCTTGAGCCTGGTGAGATTCGAACTAGTGTAATTGCAGACAGCTGAATGTTAATAACAGGCTTTTAGTCTGTTGAGCTATCCAGGCTCTTTCTTCTTCTCCTCCTCCTCCTCCTTCACCCTTCTTCTTCTTCTTCTTCTTCTTCTTCTTCTTCTTCTTCTTCTTCTTCTTCTTCTTCTTCTTCTTCTTCTTCTTCTTCTTCCTCTTCCTCCTCCTCCTCCTCCTCCTCCTCCTCCTCCTCCTCCTCCTCCTCTTCTTCTTCTTCTTCTTCTTCTACTTTCTCCTCCTCCTCCTCCTCCTCTCTGCCAGAAAACCACCAAGCGCACAGCACACCAACGTCCCCTAGACCTCCTCCTCTTACACTGATGATGTTCTGTTCATGTTCTGATGTCTGTTGAGCTATCCAGGCTCTTTCTTCTTCTCCTCCTCCTCCTCCTTCACCCTTCTTCTTCTTCTTCTTCTTCTTCTTCTTCTTCTTCTTCTTCTTCTTCTTCTTCTTCTTCTTCTTCTTCTTCTTCTTCTTCTTCTTCTTCTTCTTCTTCTTCTTCTTCTCCTCCTTCTCCTTCTCCTTCTCCTTCTCCTTCTCCTTCTCCTTCTCCTTCTCCTTCTCCTTCTCCTTCTCCTCCCTTCTTCTTCTTTTTTTTAAAATTAGATTTATATGCCGCCCTTCTCCGGAGACTCAGGGCGGCTTACAATGCGTTAAGCAACAGCCTTCATACTTTTGTATATTTATACAAAGTCAGCTTATTGCCCCCACAAACTGGGTCCTCAATTGACCTACCTTAGAAAGGATGGAAGGCTGAGTCAACCTTGAGCCTGGGGAGATTCGAACTGGTGTAATTGCAGACAGCTGAATGTTGATAACAGGCTTTTAGTCTGTTGAGTTATCCAGGCTCTTTCTTCTTCCCCTCCTCCTCCTTCACCCCCCTTCTTCTTCTTCTTCTTCTTCTTCTTCTTCTTCTTCTTCTTCTTCTTCTTCTTCTTCTTCTTCTTCTTCTTCTTCTTCTTCTTCTTCTTCTTCTTCTTCTTCTTCTTCTTCTTCTTCTCCTCCTCCTCCTCCTCCTCCTCCTCCTCCTCCTCCTCCTCCTCCTCCTCCTCCTCCTCCTCCTCCTCCTTCTCCTTTTTCTTCTTCTCCTCCCTTCTTCTTCTTTTTTTTTAAATTAGATTTATATGCCGCCCTTCTCTGGAGACTCAGGGCGGCTTACAATGCATTAAGCAACAGCCTTCATACTTCTGTATATTTATACAAAGTCAGCTTATTGCCCCCAAAAACTGGGTCCTCAATTGACCTACCTTAGAAAGGATGGAAGGCTGAGTCAACCTTGAGCCTGGGGAGATTCGAACTTACAGTAATTGCAGGGAGCTGAATTTCCTTCCTTCCTTCCTTCCTTCCTTCCTTCCTTCCTTCCTTCCTTCCTTCCTTCCTTCCTTCCTTCCTTTTTCTTTCTTTCCTTTCTTCTTTCCTTCCTCTTTCTTTCTTTCTTTCTTTTTCTTTTTAATTTTATTTATATGCCGCCCTTCTCCGGAGACTCAGGGCGGCTTACAAGGCGTTAAGCAACAGCCTTCCTACTTTTGTATATTTATACAAAGTCAGCTTATTGCCCCCACAAACTGGGTCCTCATTTTACCCACCTTAGAAAGGATGGAAGGCTGAGTCGACCTCGAGCCTGGGGAGATTCGAACTTACTAATTGCAGACAGCTGGAGTTAAATTTGGTTTATTAAATTTTGGTTGTCCAGAAGGTGCTTTTTCTTTTCAGGAGGCAACTGGACTGTCTTGTTTTTTTTTTCTTTTGAAGACATTTTGCTTCTCATCCAAGAAGCTTCTTCATCTCTGACTTGGATGGGGGAGAATGGAAGGATTTATATTCCTTGCAGACAGTTGGTCATTTGCATCCTTTTAGGGCAGTGTTTCTCAACCTTGGTAGCTTGAAGATGGGTGGACTTCAACTCCCAGAATCCCCCAGCCAGCAGCGCTGGCTGGGGGATTCTGGGAGTTGAAGTCCACCCATCTTCAAGCTACCAAGGTTGAGAAACACTGTTTTAGGGTGTCATTGAAGCCGTTTGGAGGTCAGTCAGTCCACAGTTTTCCTCCTCTTCCTCCTCCTCCTCCTCCTGCAATCCCCTCATCCTTCTAGCATTGATGGCGTTATATAACAATGAAACAGATGCAAGAAAATCACCAAGCTCAGAGAGCACCCGAGATCCTACAGTCTTCCTCTTCCTTCTCCATTCCGCAATCCCCCGCACCCTTCTAGCATTGATGACGTTACTTACCAGGGTAAGGAAACGTCTGTGGTAAAACAACCCAGCTCAGAGAACACTAAGGACTCCAGCGCGCAACCCCGAGCTACATTAATTCTCTTCAATTAGTTCTACCAAGTTTTTCCTTGACGGGTCATCTCCGCTGGGATCGTGGCTTAAAATCTACTCATTTGTTTCCACCGTAGCTGGCAGTCCCTTTTCTCTAAGGACGTTTTGATTTTCGTATGCCTGGGATCGGGTTCCTTCTCTCTCTCTGCTCGAATATGTAATTTTCTCTGTTCCTTTCTAGCTGCTTCTCGGCATCTCTAGACCGGCTGAAATCTAAAAAACGCTTTATCGCAAATTGCATCTCCTCTTTTATTTTTAGAGCGCTTGCAAGCATTTCAGAAGATCACGAGAGCCTCTTTTATACGAATCCAACGCGGCTGCCTGCAGCCGAGGCCTTCCTTAGCCTTCTGGCTGGCTGGCTGGCTGGCTTGCTATCTCTCGCTTCTCATTAACAGCCAGAGATAACCTTTTGCCTCCCCTCAGCCTCTTATTCTAAAGCCCCGTAATAACTTTGCTTTAAAAAAAAACCCCAGTGGTTCCAGAGAGACTCCTTGGATGTGAAACGAAAGGCTTTCCAGAAAACCAAGGAAGTCTAGCCGTCATTTTTGGAAAAAGAAACTTTGGGACCTTGCTAAAAATAATAAAAGTGGAAGAAATATCCATCTGGATTCAGTTCCAAGCCAGGAGAAAAAGACACCGGAAACATGAAGGCTTTTATTATAATACGAACAATCTAACTTCCATTAAACAGTGTGATGTCTGGGTACAAATGTCTTCTGCAATAACAGTTGAAATTTACAGCCGTATTCATTCTTTATCTATTCTTAAACTTAATATTGATATACATTGCATGTCTAATACTGTAACAATTATCTTCTTAACTTATTTAATTCTATTAATATATTTTTTTTTGTATTTCGCTAGTCTACTTTTATTTCTAACTTCCGTATTTATTCTCTAGCCATCGGTAGAATAGTTCCCATACCTTATAATATTCAGTGTGTGCCTTCTCTTCGATTGCAAGTGTTAACCTGTTCATTTCTGCACATTCTAATATTTTCCTAATTACATTCTCATCTGTAGGAATCTCTTCACTTTTCCAATTTTGAGCAAATACAATTGTTAGGGTGTGTGTAAAAAGTATTTGTTGCTTGTGCAACGAGCAGAGTAGAAACACACAGGGAAGGAGATAAACGTGCGGCCCGTGTGAGAAAGAAAAACTTTATATACAAGATAACAATCCTAGCTGCAATTATTACACAAATAATACACAAATAATCAAATATACACGCTCCTTATTATAAGTCTCTGGTAAAATCCCCAACAAAAATATTTCGGGTTTCAGATCAATATATTGTTGTATCATCTTCTCCAACCATGTAAGTATTTTTGTTGGGGCTTTGCACTTGAGCTTCCTATTCTGGTGCAAGGACATGTATTCTGTTGGTTGTTATAGGGGTCATAGCTGGTTCTGTTGGTTGTCTGAGCTCCCAGGTTTGGTTGAAGTTTGGACTGCTGATGCAATGAAGGGGCTTGTTGGGCAATTCCTATTGTGGCTGAGGGCTAATCCTACCTTTGTTGGATCTTGGGTGAAGGTATTTGCTTATGAATAGAGCTATCTACCTCTTTATCTCTTAAGTGCTGACATCCGCTGAGGGCTACTAAGGAAGGTGGGGGCTATTGAGTCTGCCTCCTGCCTCTAAAAAAACCATGTTTATCATCCAGGGAAATATAATATTCTGCCTTTTTAATATTTCTCGGAATATTTCATTCTTCTAGGAGAGGGATGGGTGCTAACTTTCTACAGTGGGATACAAATTAGATAAATAAATAACTACACGGGAACTGTAGAAGGGCTGGATGTCAAAAGGAGGAAACAAGAAGGTTGCAATATCAGAGTTGTTTTGATATAGGCAGTCCTTGACTTCCAACCATTCATTTAATGACCGTTGGAAGTTACAACGGCACTGAAGAAAGGGACTTAGGACCGTTTTTCACACTTACGACTGTGGCAACACCCCCCTTGGTCCGATGATTAAAATTCAGACGCTTGGTAACTGACCCATATTTTTTTTTATTTATTTAAATTTAAATTTAAATTTAAATTTATGACAGCTGCAGTGTCCCGGGGTCACATGATTCCTTTTCAGAACCCTTGCCCTGGGACGAAGTCTCCCAGGAGGCGCCTTGGTCCTTTTCCATTTTGAATTTTCAGTTTTCCTCCCCCCCTAGGATGAGGCCGCACGAAAAAACATTGGGGACATGACGAAGGAAGAAGTCGCCGAGAAGCTTAAAGATAAAACCCCGGAGGAGGAAGGCTTCACTCTCTTGCAATTCATCAAAAGTAAGTCTTTGACCCAGGTGGGCCAACTCACCTGGCAGGTCTCTTCATCGGTCATTCATCTGGGGCAGGGGTCTCCAACCTTGGCAACTTTAAGACTTGTGGACTTCAACTCTCAAGAGTTCCTCAGCCAGCTTGCCCATTCACTGCGCCCAACTCACCATGGCCAACGATGTAAAAAAAGGATATGGAGACTCTAGAAAGAGTGCAGAGAAGAGCAACCAGGATGATGAGGGGACTGGAGGTTAAAAGATATAAAGAACGGTGGCAGGAACTGGGCATGGCTAGTTTGATGAAAAGAAGGACCGAGGTGACATGATAGCAGTCTACCAGTATTTGAGGGGTTGCCCCAAAGAAGAGGGAGTCAAGCTATTCTCCAAAGCACCTGAGGGCAGGACAAGAAGCAACGGATGGAAACTCATCAAGGAGAGAAGCAACTTAGAACTAAGGAGAAATTTCCTAACAATTAGAACAGTTAATCAGTGGAACTACTTGTCTTCAGAAATTGGGAATGCTCCAACATGGGAAGTTTTTAAGAAGATGTTGGATAACCATTTGTCTGAAGTTGTGTAGGGTTTCCTGTGATCTGTCCCCCTCTACATACACCCACAAAAACACAGCCAGTCGAGGGTTAAAGAAGCACTTGGCACACACCACAGTTCTTATCTCCAACTTGGCAGCAATATGCACACCGTCTGCCAAGTGCTTTAATTGTTCACAGAAAGAAAATCACATACGTAGCTTTGCCAAAATCCGTTCTTTTAGCTCCAATGACTATCAGATTGAGTTATTGTTCGTCACAGGGATCATTGACCACCACCCTCTCTTATATAGTCTCAGGGTTGTGGTCCAGTGACTCATTGGTCCTGTGACTCAAGTCCAGTGACCCAGGTCTATTCCCTCGCACGCCTCCTCAGCTGCTGCAAGCGCTTATCTCGCCTTCGTTGACGTGCGTCCAGGAATGACGTCTCTCCCTCACTCTCATCTGAGACACCTGTTTCCCCACTACTTTGCTCTCTTTCAGCTGGCACCTGAGACGGTGCCAGGGGGGGGGGCTGGGAGATCTGGCTGGCTCCTCTTCCTCATGCTCAGAGCTTCCTTCCTCCAATGGGATAGGCTCAGAGGACGGGGCCACAACATCCTGCCTAAGCAGAGGGTTGGACTAGAAGACCTCCAAGGTCCCTTCCGACTCTGTTATTCTATCTCTATTTCTAATAACTCGCCACAGCCAACTTGCTAATATTGTGAAGCTCCTTTCTTGGTGTTTTTTTCCTCCTTCGCTTTTGTTTTGTTCGTTTTTTTTCTCCTTAAGTTTATTTTCCTGCATTCTCTAAGTCACTTTTGGTCTTGGAAATTTTGTTTCTCCGGCTTAAAAAAAATAATAATAAAAAAGGCCGAATAGATAAAACCCTGATAAAGAAAGAACGCTGGGTCCCTCGCTGAGATTTCCCAAGAACATAAATTGAACACCCATATCTCTTCTAATGGATAGATTAAACCTTCACCTCCCATTTTTCTCCGGCTTTCTGGACACAGCAGAGCGGCCGTTCCTAAGCTGACCAAGGATATGGATCTTCCTTTATTTATATATAATTCACACTCCTTTCCAACGTGAATTATATATAAATCCCTATCTGTGGCTCTTGGGCTCATTAACACCCCTGACACATTAATTCCGACCATCCAAAATTAATGCCCGAAGCTTCAATTTTTCAAAGGTACAGATTTTAAACAGAAGAAAGATAAATTGCCCTAATGAAAAAGGAACAAGGGAAAATTGCAAGAAGAACAAAATTTAGGAGGCCTCTTATACGTATTAAAAAAGGGCAGTTTGATTTAAAGTTCTTCGGTTGCCACGAGGCAGGAAACCTATATTTATGGAGCTCGGTCCTTCCAAATATGTAAAAAAAAAAAAAGAGAGAGAGGGAGAGAGAAAATAGGCCTCTTTTGCGTTAACACACTGCCTCGGAGTATTGATTGCAAGTACAGCTTGCTCCAAAATGAGAAATTTAAGATTCCTCCCTCCCTCCCTCCGTGCTCTTGGGATATGGAGTTAGGAATAACTGCTGTTTTGGCACAAAGTCAGTATTTTATTTTTCCTAGTGGCCAAAACTTGTTTCGGAGGTGCTGCTCTTCTCTCTTGTTAACAGAATAACAGAGTTGGGGGGGACTCTGGAGGTCATCTAGTCCAGTCCCCTGCTCAGGCGGGAGATCCTGTACTGTTTCAGACAAATGGTTGTCCAATCTCATCTTGAAAACCTCCAGGGACGAAACACCCACAACTTCTGGAGGCCAGCAGTTCCACTGGTTAACTGTCCTCACTGTTAGGAAGTTTCTCCTCAATTCCAAGTTGCTTCTCGCCTTGATGAGTTTCCATCTGTTGCTTCTCGTCCTGCCTTCAGGGGCTTTGGAGAATAAGCGGACCACCCCCCTCATTTTTGGGGCAGCCCCTCAAACAGTAGGCTAGATTCTTTTCACTAGACTAGGCATACCAACTTCCTGCAACCGTTCTTGATATGTTTTAGCCGCCAGTCTCCTAATTATCTTTGCTGCTCTTCTCTGCACTCTTTCCACAGTCTCTACATCTTTATTGTTGTGACCTAAAAGCCAAGAATCACCTGTAACTCAGGCTTTCCTGCAGAGGAGAAAAAAAAAAATCAGAGGTGGTATCAGTTTGGACCTGTTCGCCCGAACTGATAGCAGAATGCTCCGGCTCTATGCCACCCTATTTAGGCACGTTTTTGAGGCTGGGCACATAGGCGGAAGACATGGGTGCCAGCAAAGCACATATACGAAAGGCCGGGCGAATGCATGGATGGGGGACACGTGAACCCACGCACTCACATTTGCAAACCGATAGGGAAAGTAAGTGAGTACCACCCCTGGAAAAAAACAACTCTATTTCCACTTTTAGTTGAAACTGACTTTCAGCTCTGACTTTCGGTCTCTTGAGGGACAGCAAGACAAGTAATTAGATATTTCATCTTCTCTTGCTAATGTCTCTCTGGAGTGTTTGTAGTCCTCAAGACAAGAGACTTCCGGGCCATTAAAACATAACCGCAGCAATCAGCTGCCCCTTGACGTGGTGTTTGCCT
Source organism: Coluber constrictor foxii (assembly GCA_038048745.1). Taxonomy (NCBI): domain Eukaryota; kingdom Metazoa; phylum Chordata; class Lepidosauria; order Squamata; family Colubridae; genus Coluber; species Coluber constrictor. The sequence goes on along the minus strand of CM075962.1, from coordinate 3,018,455 downwards.
CAACGTAGCTGCGCCGATGGTTGTAATTATGGAAAATTTCTCAGTACTCTTTTATCTAAGTCTATTCAGCCCTCTTGTATGGCTACAGCATTATTACAGTGTTGTCTTTCTCTATTGCCCCATCTTATCGGTGTAATTATTATGATTATTATTACTCAGTTGCTTTGCATGTACACTGAGAGCTCCTGAACTGGAGACAAAGTCCTTGTGTTTCTAATCACCCTTGGCCAAGTAATATATTCTAATTCTAATTCTAATTTTCTAATTCTACTTCATTCTAATTCCAATTCCAGTTCCGATTCTAATTATTCTAATTCCAATTATTTATTCTAATTCCAATACCAACTCTGATTCTAATTCATTCTAATTCTAATAATTCTAATTCTGATTCCGATTCCGATTCTTTCTCAAGAATTGCAGAAAAGCAAATTTGCCTTTGTGACCTTCCTTTCAACAAACGAAGTCAATGGAGGAAGCCAGACTCACTTAACGACCGCGTGTTTCCTTAAAGGAAACACATGTTTCCTTCAACCACCGATCCACTCAGCAAACCTGGAGGGGGGAGGGAAAGGGTCATCCATTCAGTTTGCGACCTACTTAACCTTAGCCTTGCTTAGCAACAGAAACAGCTGCTCCCCGTGGTGGTCGTAAATCCAGGACTGCCTGTATACGAATATCTATAAGGACCATCCTTAGATGCTGATCCTTTCAGGAATCCTGCCAGATCTTAAATGCCCTTCATTTGGGAACAAACAACTTTTCTGCAGGAGAGATGTGAGCAAAGATAAGGCGATGGGAACACAATTAAATTCCCTTCGTTCAAGCACAGGACTATAAAACTTGAAGGTTAATTGTTTGAACATTCCCAGCAGCAAGAAAATAAAATAAAATAGGAAAGTAGATTCGTTTGTCCTTTCCCCCCACCAAGATTTCACTTACACGTTTTTTTAATATTGCTTGAGATCTAAACTGGATTTAACGTCCAGCTTTTGAACGTTGCTATATTGTTCACGCCAAGTTTATAGAGTCTCCCCCTACTTGAAGCACTTACTGTCCAAAAAATGATTAAAATTTGATGTCTGCAGTGTGTAGAAGAGAGAGGTACAGGAATTTTTCTCTGGAGGGAGCAGTGAGCGGGGAGGTTGCATCAGGATAGATTTAATCTCCGGTTTATCGGATTCTACTGAATTCGCTCGCTTCCAAAGACAATCCCTACTCACGGTCACTCATGCCCACTGCAACCTTCAAAACTCAAAGAGCCATTTGGACCCGTTTCCCACAGAAAAGAAAACACCAGGAACCACAAAACCCTCCCCGTGCCTGACTATTTCTTGAGCGGCCACAAAACTAGCATAGGTAGTTGAATTAAACATTCTGTTTTCTTCTGAAACTTTTCTTTTCTTGGATTTATCCATGGTTGGCCTACCAGGGGTTGAAAAGCTCAATAAATAGCATGGCGGCAGGTGTCACACTTTGGCAGTTGTGATGCATATTTTGAGTGACAGGGAGCCACAGCAGAGGGGTGAAAGAGCCACATGTGGCTCCAGAGCCGTAGGTTGCTGACCCCTGCCCTAGTCACTTCTCGTCTTGACTATTGCAACATGCTCTACATGGGGCTGCCCTTGAAGACCATCCCGAAGCAAGTTGGTGTAGAATGCAGCGACCCGCATGGTTTTGTGAACAATGCAGGAGCTGCACTGGCTGCCAATTTGCTTCCGAGGGCAATTCAAGGTGCTGGTTGTCACCTTTAAAGCCCTTCATGGCTTGGGACCAGGTGATCTGAGGGACCGTCTCTTGCCAGACCCACCAGAGAGGGGAGGCAGGAAATGTTACGGGTCCTACCCCCGAGGGAGATACATCTGGTGGGACCCAGAAGAAGGGCCTTCTCCGTGGTGGCTCCCTCTCTCTGGAACATCTTCCCTCTGGAAATTAGACTAGTCCTCACTCTAGCACTCTTCCGGAAGCACTGAAGACCTGGGGCTGCCAGCGGGCCTGGGGAACCCAGAGCGGGATGGAGCCCATTAAATGGCTGGCGTGATCGGCTGTCACCGGGGCAGAGGTGGGGTGTGGGGTGATTTTATTATATTATATTATATTAATTTATTTGATTCTTTTTATTAGTTTTTGTTTTAAATGAGATTTTATATTCTGTAAGCCACCTTGAGTCACCATGGGCGAATAGGTGGCAATATAAATTCAATGAACAAACAAATGAAAAAATAAAATAAAATAATAAAATAAAATAAAATAAAATAAAATAAAATAAAATAAAATAATAAAATAAAATAAAATAAAATAAAATAAAATAAAATAAAATAAAATAAAATAAAATAATAAAATAAAATAAAATAAAATAAAATAAAATAAATAAAATAAAATAAAATAAAATAAAATAAAAAAATAAAATAAAATAAAATAAAATAAAATAAAATAAAATAATAAAATAAAATAAAATAAAATAAAATAAAATAAAATAAAATAAAATAAAATAAAATAAAATAAAATAAAATAAAATAAAATAAAATAAAATAATAAAATAAAATAAAATAAAATAAAAGTACTGCCTTCTTAAGATACAGGCAGACTTCTATTTGCGACCAGAATTGGGACCACAATTTTCATTGCTAAGCAAGGCTAAGTGGGTCACACCCCAATTGACCACCTTTTGTTCACCCGGGTTATTAAGCGAGTTGCCACAGTCGTTAAGTGAATCATGCAGTCATTAAGTGAATCCAGATTGCCCCCCTCCCCTTGACTTCACTTGTCGGAAGCTGGCTGGGAAGGTCACCAAATGATGATCATTTCACCCCGGGATGGTGCAACCATCATAAATATATCCTGGCATCCCAGTTTTGACCACGCGACCATGAGGATGCTGCAACAGTCATAAGGGTGAGGACTGGCTATAAATCACTTTTTTCACTGCTGTTGAAACTTCGAATGGTCTACAAACAAATGGTTGTAAGTCAAGGACTATTTGTTTTATATGTTTGTGGACAGACCGCCTTCCATAGTTTTAAAATCACTGGGACCTTTGGGGATGAAAAGACTGAAGACCATAATGGAGCCCAACATTTCCGTTGCTAAATGAGCCTTGTCCCATTCTTCCTGCCACGGATGTAAAGTGAATCACTGCAGTCGTTAAATCAGTAACATGGTTGTTAAATGAATCTGGCTTCCCCGTTTATTTTGCTGGTCACAAAAGGGGATCACGTACAACCGTCATAAATACGAGTCTGTTGCCAAGCATCTGAATTTTGACCACAGGGATGCTGCAACGGTCGTAAGTGTGGAAAACGGTCAATGCCGTTGTAACTTTGAACTGTCACTTAACAACAGCATAACTAATTTAACAACTGCAGCGATTCACTTAACAAGTGTGGCAAGAAAGGTTGTGACATGGGGCAAAACTCACTTAGCAAATGTTTAATGCTTAACAACAAAAATATCCAGTTCTTTCTACTTTGCTTTGTTGTTTTCTGTGTATTGTAGTCTACTTTCTCATCTATTATACCATTGAATTCTCCCATCATGCAAATATTATCATATTCCAATTCAATTATTTTCGTATGTAATTTTCTATAAAATTCTTCTTGATTATCATTTGGAGCGTATATTGCTATTAAAAGTATTTTCGTATTATTATTATCTGCTATTTCCACCATCAAAATTCTTCCATCATCATCTGAATGAATTTGCTCCGCTGGGGTTGTGTCTCTAATATATAAAACAACTCCTTTTTTCTTACATTGTGGCAACGAAGTAAATATTTTCCCTAATTTTGGCTGCATCAATATTTGTTCATGCTGCTTTTTAATATGTACTTCTTGTACATATTTGCCCTTACATGGGGCAAAACTCACTTAGCAAATGTTTAATGCTTAACATCCAAAATTATCAGCCTCGATTGTAGCCGTAAGTCAAGAATTGCCCATCTATGGCACCTGCTGCTAATCTTTTATTTTTGCAACCTTGCTCTTCTGTTTCCCTCTGGCGTCTGCAGTGTTTCCGCTGGTGCTGCTAAGAAATCTCAAGAATCCGGTTTTCGTCATGGTGGTTTGTGCGATGGTTAACCTCTCGGCCATGATTGCTGGTTTATCCACTTTCCTGGCTAAATTCCTGGAGCAGCAATTTACTCTGTCAGCATCCGTGGCCAACATGATCCTAGGTAAGGGCCAGGGGTCTCTGGAGATTCTCAGTCACCCAGGTCGTGGTTATCCCAAAGGGGCTTCTTGAAAAAGCAACTCTGGGACTAGGTCATGAATATTTCCAGGTAGTCCTCGATTTACGACCACAATTGAGCCCAACACTTCTGTTGCTAAGCGAGACAGTTGTCGGGTGAATTTTGCTCCCTCTTTACCACCTTCCATGCCACAGTTGTTAAATGAATCACTGCAGGTGTTAAGTGAGTAAACCGTCGTTAAGCGAACCTGGCTTTCCCATTGAATTTATGTGTTGGAAGGTCGCAAAAGAGAATCACCCGGATACTGCAACCGTCATAAATAAGAGCCAGTTGCCAACATGTTGACAACGTGACCTTGGCGATGCTACAAGGGTCGTAAGCGCGAAGAATACTTATGAGTCACTTTTTTTCAGTGTCCTTGTAACTTTGAACAGTCACAAAATCAGTGTTTCTCAACCTTGGAAGCTTGAAGATGGGTGGACTTCAACTCCCAGAATTCCAGGAGGAATTCTAAATCAAGGGTGGATTCTGGGAGTTGAAGTCCACCCATCCTCAAGCTTCCAAGGTTGAGAAACACTGCACTAAATGAACCGTTGTAAGTCAAGGACTATATATCAAAACGACTCTGGGCATTTGATATGGCAGCCTTTGTTTCTTTTCCCCTTTTTGAGTCCAAACCCTTGTACTACTGTTCCCATATACAGTAGTTCTTTCTTTATCTAATATATATCCTGCCTTTATTATTTGTAATTATGCTGTAAGTCAAAGATGACGTATATATTTCATTTGATTTGATTTGATTTGATTTGATTTGTATACCGCCCTACTCCCGAAGGACTCAGGGCGGTGAACAGCCACACAATAAAATGCACAAATACAAAATTTAAAACACAGAATAAAATTGAATTAAATAATTTGGCCAGACAAATTAAGACAACCCCATCATTTAAACCAATTTAAAATGTACATATTAAAAGAAGTAAAAGGGAGAAAATTAGGCCAGGCCCGCCTGGTGAAATAAAGAGCGGCGGAAGGTGCGCAGATCCGGGATCGTCCGTATCTCTGGGGGGAGCTCATTCCAGATACTAGGTGCCCCCACAGAGAAGGCTCTCCCCCTAGAGGCCACCAGTCGACATTGTTTGGCTGATGGCACCCGGAGGAGCCCCTCTCTGTGAGAGCGTACCGGCTGGTGGGAGGCTATTGGTGGTAGTAGGCGGTCCCGTAGGTAACCAGGTCCTAAGCCATGGAGAGCTTTAAAGGTGGTCACCAAAACCTTGAAGCGCACCCAGAAGACCACCGGGAGCCAATGCAGCTCGCCCAGGAGAGGTGTCACATGGGAACGCCAGGTCGCTCCCATCACTACCCACGCGGCTGCACTCTGAGCCAGTTAGAGCCTCCAGGTGCTCCTCAAGGGGAGCCCCATGTAGAGAGCGTTACAATAGTCCAGGCTTGAAGTGACTAGGGCGTGAGTGACCGTGAGTAAGGAGTCCCGATCCAGAAAGGGACGCAACTGGCGAATCAGGCGAACCTGATGAAAAATATATGGCTAACAGTGTGTCCGCTCCATACATGGTCGTAGCCCATCAGGGTAGGACTTCCACAAACCCAAAACTGACAACCCGCCTCCCAGCCGAGTACCAGCTCAGAATCTGGGACCCCAGTTGCTGCAGGTGTGACATTCAGAATCAGAATCAAAATAGAGCTGGAAGGGACCTTGGAGGTCTTCTAGTCCAGCCCCCTGCTCAAGCAGGAAACTCTATTCTATTCCAGACAAATGGTTGTCCTTGATGAGTTTCCAGCCGTCGCTTCTTGTCCTGCCCTTCAGGGGCTTTGGAGAATAAGTGGACCCCTCTCCTTTTCTTTAGGGCAGCCCCTCAAATATTGGAGCACTGCTATCATATCACTCCCTAGTCCTTCTTTTCACCATACCAGATATACCCAGTCCAATTCAGTTCAGAATAGTGCTCGAAGGGACCTTGGAGGTCTTCTAATCCAACAGAGGTGGGTTTCAGCAGGTTCTGGCCAGTTCTGGAGAACCGGTAGCGGAAATTTTGAGTAGTTCGGAGAACCGGTAGTAAAAATTCTGACTGGCCCCGCCCCCATCTATTCTCTGCCTCCCGAGTCCCAGCTGATCGGGAGGAAACGGGGATTTTGCAGTAACTTTCCCCTGGAGTGGGGTTTTACAGGAGATTTTACAGTATCCTTCCCCTGCCACGCCCACCAAGCCATGCCACGCCCACCAAGCCACACCCACAGAACCCGTAGTAAAAAATTTTGAAACCTACCACTGTAGTCCAGCCCCTTGCTCAAGGAGGAGACTCTATACCATTTCAGACAAGTGACTGTCCAGTCTCTTCTTAAAAACCTCCAGTGATGGCGCACCTACAATTTCTGGTAGCAAGTTGTTCCACTGGTTAATTGTCCTCACTGTTAAGAAGTTTCTCCTTAATTCCAGGTTCCTTCTCTCCTTGATGAGTTTCCATCTGTTGTTCCTTGTCTCGCCTTCAGGTGCTTTGGAGAATAATCTGAGCCCCTTTTCTTTGGAGCAGCCCTAAACATTCCCTTTGTGCTCTCTCCCTCCGACCCTCAGGAGCCGTCAACATCCCGGGGGCCACGCTGGGAATCATCCTTGGTGGTGCCCTCATGAAGAGCTGCCATTTCTCTCTCCCGCAAGCGACTCTCATGTGCATCATCAGCATGGCCTTTTGTGCCCTCTTCGACGTGCCCTTACTCTTCATGGGGTGTCCCACCCAGCGGATCGCGGGGCTGGATTACTCCGGAAGGTACGCAAGCTCGGGGGCGCTCTCGAACCGGCGTTGGACAGGTAGTCCTTGACTTACGGCCACAACTGAGGCCAGGATTACGGTCGCTGAGCAAGGCGATCGTTATTAAGCGAGTCGCCTGTATTGCCGTGATTCTTCAGTGGTACGTCAATCGAATCTGTGTCAGTTGAGTATTTAGATCAGGGGTGAGGGAGGATGGCCTCTTTTGTGACTCACGGACATCAACTCCCAGAATTCCCGAGCCAGCCATGCTCAGAATTCCACGCGGGCTAAGGAATTCTGGGAGTTGGAGTCCCCGAGTCATAAAGGGGCCCTTGGGCCCCACCCTTGATTTAGATCAGAGGTCTTCAAACTTGGCTGCTTTAAGACTTGTGGACTTCAACTCCCAGAATTCTCCAGCCAGGCTGGAGAATTCTGGGAGTTGAAGTCCGCAAGTCTTAAAGCGGCCAAGTTTGAAGACCTCTGATTTAGATCCACAAAGCGCTCGCGCGCGAATACATTTTTACAAATCAGTCAATCAATAAAATTCAGTTCAGGGGTTGATCCCTTGAACCTAGAATACGCATCAATGCCAAAAGACACGTTTTCAAAATGTTGCAGCCGACTCCTTTAATGCACACAATAGTGGATAATTCATGAGTTTAGAGCAGGAGTCTACAACCTTAAACACTCAAAAAGCCATTTGGACCGGTTTCCCACAGGGATAAAAAAAACACCGGGAGCCACAAAACCTGGGTGGGCGTGGCCAACTCCACAACACTCACTCCCACCCAGTCACATGACACTCTCCTAGCCACGCCTACCCAGCTGTTCATTAGGGCTGAGAACCGGTTGTTAAAAATCACCGGGAACCACAAAACCCTTTTTTTTCTTTCTCTCCCCCCCGCTGTATCTCTCTATGTCTCTCTCTTTCCTCCTCTCCCTCTCTCTCTCTCTCTCTCTCTGATCTATGTCTCTCTCTCCCCTCTCTCCCCTCCTCTCTTTATCTCTCTGTCTCTCTCTTTCCTCTTCTCCCTCTCCCCCTCTCTCTGTCTCTCTCTCTCTCTGTATCTATGTCTCTCTCTCCCCTCTCCCCTCCTCTCTCTGTATCTCTCTATGTCTCTCTCTTTCTTCCTCTCCCTCTCCCCCCCTCTCTCTCTCTCTGTATCTACGTCTCTCTCTCCCCTCTCTCCCCTCCTCTCTCTGTATCTCTCTATGTCTCTACCTCTCCCTTTCCCACCTCTCTCTGTCTTTCTCTCTCTCTCTGTATCTATGTCTCTCTCTCCCCTCTCCACCCCTCTCTCTGTATCTCTCTATGTCTCTCTCTTTCTTCCTCTCCCTCTCCCCCCCTCTGTCTCTCTCTCTCTGTATCTATGTCTCTCTCCCCTCTCTCCCCCTCTCTCTTTATCTCTCTATGTCTCTCTCTTTCCTCCTCTCCCTCTCCCCCCTCTGTCTCTCTCTGTATCTATGTCTCTCTCCCCCCTTTCTCCTCCCCTCTCTCTGTATCACTCGTTGTCTCTCTCTTTCCTCCTCTCCCTCTCCCTCCTCTCTCTGTCTCTCTCTCTCTCTGTATCTATGTCTCTCTCTCCTCTCTCTCCCCTCCTCTCTCTGTATCTCTCTCTCTCTCTCTCTCTGTATCTATGTCTCTCTCTCCTCTCTCTCCCCTCCTCTCTCTGTCTCTCTCTCTCTCTCTCTCTCTCTCTGTATCTATGTCTCTCTCTCCTCTCTCTCCCCTCCTCTCTCTGTATCTCTCTCTCTCTGTATCTATGTCTCTCTCTCCTCTCTCTCCCCTCCTCTCTCTGTATCTCTCTCTCTCTCTCTCTCTGTATCTATGTCTCTCTCTCCTCTCTCTCCCCTCCTCTCTCTGTCTCTCTCTCTCTCTCTCTCTCTCTCTGTATCTATGTCTCTCTCTCCTCTCTCTCCCCTCCTCTCTCTGTATCTCGGATTTCCAAGGCCAGGCGAGGAGTGACTGGGAGGGGAGGACGAGGGGCAGGGCCAGACAGTGATGGGACAGGGAGCTGCACAAGAGGGCCCAAAGAGCTGCATGCAGCTCCGGAGCCGCAGGTTGCTGACACCCGGTTTAGAGAATCTTTAGAAAAAGACCCTGCATCACTGGAGAGAAAAAATACAGGCAGTCCTCAACTTACGACCACAATCGAGCCCGATATTTTTGTTGTTGAGTGAAACATTTGCTAAGTAAGTTTTGCCCCATTTTACGATCTTTCTTGCCACAGTTGTTAAGTGAGTCACTGCAGTTGTTAAGTTAGTCACCCGGTTGTTAAGTGAATCTGGCTTCCCCGTTGACTTTGCTTGTCCAATGGTCACAAAAGAGGATCACCTGAGCCCGGGACATTACGACTGTCATAAACATGAGTCAGTTGCCAAGCGTCTGAATTTTGATTGTATGACGATGGGGATGCTGAAATGACCATAAGTGTGACAAATGGTCCTGTCACTTTTTTCAGTGTGGTTACAACTTCAAATGGTCACTAAATGAACTGTTGTAAGTCGAGGATTACCTATAAATCCCTCTTCCTCCGACGGGAATTTTGGGGGGATTGATCAAATCTCAAAATCTACCTTGAGAAAAGTGTGTTTTGCAGATTTAAACCAACTGCAGCCGATACAGTCAATAAATAAAGTTTTTCTTTTTAAGATAATGAGCGGAGCTAATAAAATCTGCCTATTGCCATGAGCTGGTGCTCAAAAGCCTAGTTCAGACTACATGTTGGAAATCATTGTTGTATTTTTTGTGCAACAACTACAGTAGTATTCAACCAGTAGATGGCAGTGTTTACAAGTTTGGATCTATGGTATGTACTCTCTGCTCTTTTTTTTTCCAAGTAGAGTTTCCTGTTTCTTGTTAATAGTAAAACAGTTGGGCAGTAAAGCACATGGTGACGGTGGTGTTATATATAAACAGAAGATGATAGATAGATAGATAGATAGATAGATAGATAGATAGATAGATAGATAGATAGATAGATAGATAGATAGATGATAGATGATAGATATAGATATAGATATAGATATAGATATAGATATAGATATAGATATAGATATAGATATAGATATAGATATAGATATAGATATAGATATAGATATAGATATAGATATAGATATAGATATAGATATATATTTCCCCTTTCATAGTACGGGACCTTTGCAGATGATTACGCCTTGCAACCTGAAGTGCAATTGTTCGCTCTCCTTTTTCAACCCAATTTGTGGGCAGGACCGCATGGAATACATCTCCCCTTGCTTTGCGGGCTGCATCAAAGTCAACATCAATCCCATCACCAAGGCCGTCATCGTACGTAGACGTTCCCTTTCTGCTTTCTGCTTGGAAAGAGGATTAAAAACAAATGCACCTTTCTTGTATTTTACATTTCTCTTCATTTATGGTGTTTTCCCCAAAATAAGACCTAGTCTTATTTTTTTTCCCCACCAAAATACGGCACCCGGTCTTATTTTCGGGGTGGGGAGAGGGATCTAATACTGACTCACCTCGCTGTGGTGACACCGACAGCCCCACCCAGCAGGAATCCACTGCCGGCCCATTTCTGCGGCTTCTCGCCACCGCTCATGCGTGTTGTCCCTCCGTTTCACCGTCAGAGGCCTTCCGGAAAGCCCTCTGCAGCCGATAACACAGCTCTGGATCCAGAGGTTAGGGAGGCGCATATCAATCTGGACCTCATTTCTTGGCTGTGGCAAGTGGCCACAGAAGAAGTGGGCCTGTAAGTCGTGGCAGGTGTCGGAGTGTGCAAGGCCTGATAGGTAGGGCAGCTCCACCACCTGCCATTCCCACCCTAGCTTACCTGTGCGCCTCGCCCCACCCCCTGCACCCAAGAATGGGGGTGGGGTCTTAATTAGGGCTTATTTGGGGGGAGTAGGGCTTATATTGAAAGAGCCTGGTGGTGCAGTGGACTAAGTGCTGTTAAAGTAGCATTTAAGTTGCCAGCTGCCTGCAATTACTGCAAGTTCGAATCTCACCAGGCTCGAGGTTGACTCAGCCTTCCATCCTTTCTAAGGTGGGTAAAATGAGGAGCCAGTTTGTGAGGGCAATAAGCTGACTTTGTATAAATATACAAAAGTATGAAGGCTGTTGCTTAACGCATTGTAAGCCGCCCTGAGTCTCCGAAGAAGGGTGGCATATAAATCAAATTTTTTTAAAAAAGGAAGGAAGGAAGGAAGGAAAGAAGAAAGGAAGGAAGAAAGGAAGGAAGGAAGGAAGGAAGGAAGGAAGGAAGGAAGGAAGGAAGGAAGGAAGGAAGGAAGGAAGGAAGGAGAACATTCAGCTGTCTGCAATTATTGCAAGTTCGAATCTCCCCAGGCTCAAGGTTGACTCAGTCTTCCATCCTTTCTAAGATAGGTCAATGGAGGACCCAGTTTGTGGGGGCAATAAACTGACTTTGTATAAATATACAAAAAGTGTGAAGGCTATTGCTTAACGCCTTGTAAGCCGCCCTGAGTCTTCGGAGAAGGGCGGCATATAAATCAAATTTTTAAAAAAAGACATGTAAAAATCAAGCTAAGCTTACTTTTGGGGTAGGTCCTATTCTCAGGGAAACACAGTACATATTGCATTTCATTTTGGGGAGAAACCCCCTGCGGTCAGCCTGGCAAGAGTTTGGGGGTTCCAACAACTCCCTTGCTCTCAACCCCAAAACGATCCTTTTGACTGAAGACGTTACTTGGATGAGTAACGAAACGTCTCGGTTTTCATACACTTTGGTCCAGTTGCCATGATTTAATCTTTTTAGATATTTTTTGGCCTGGATGATTGAGTCTTCATTTACATATTAAAAAAAGAAAGGACCAGAAGGCAGTTATCAGGCGGTGGGGCCATGATAATTGTCTTCTGGTACTCGGTGGGGTTGTCACAGCAAAGAAAGGGTGGCCTTATTCTCTAAAAGCACCCAAGAAGCAACGGATGGAGGCTAACCGAAGAAAGAAGCAACTAGGAATCAAGGGAGAAACTTTCTAACAGTGAGGACAATTAACCAGTGGAACAGCCTGCCACCAGAAGTCGTGGATGCTCTATCACTGGAGGTTTTTAAGAAGAAACTGGACAGCCATTTGTCCGAAACAATATAGGGCTGTGATGACGAACCTATGGCACGCATCGCAATATCAGTGGGCCTGCCAGCTCAGCTCTGGTGCACACATGCGTGCCGGCCAGCTGATTTCCAGGACTTCTGGGCCCACAAGAAGTAGGCTGTTTCCTACCTCCGGAGGGCCTGGAGGGGGAAAGGCCCATTTTTCTTTCTCCAGATCCTCTCTATGCATCTGGGGAGGGCGAAAACAGCCTTCCCCACCCCCTCCGAAGCCCTCCGGAGTCTTGAAACAGCCCATTTCCCAACTCCTGGTTGGACAGGAAGTGACGTTTTTTGCTGTCCCCAGCCTCCAGAGCCCGCTAGAGAGGCTCTGGAGGCTGGGGACAGCAGAAAAAGTCACTTCCTGTCCTGATTCCCCTGTCCCCCGTCCCCCCCAGCACGCGATGGCTAAAAGGTTAGCCATCACTGATATAGGGTAAACATGTCCAACTTTAGGAACTTTAAGACTTGTAGACTTGTGGACAAGGCTGGCTGGGGAATTCTGGGAGTTGAAGTCCACAAGTCTTTAAAGTTCCAAAGGTTGGACGCACTTCGTGTACGGTTGTCAGCTTGAGCAGGGGTTGGACTAGAAGATCTCCAAGGTCCCTTCTGTTATTCTGCTCTTCTTGCGATTCTTTCTTTCCTGACCTTCTCCTCCTCCTCCATTCAGAATTACACCGAATGCAACTGCATCATCGTCAACGGTGCCATTGGGTACGCTTCTCCTGGCCACTGCAGCTCTTCCTGCGGCCACTTCCTGATGCCCTTCGTTCTGATCGCTGCGATATCCGGATTCTTAGGCAGCCTCTCCCACACGCCGGCCTTCGTGCTGGTTCTCAGGTAGCTGAAGAAGCCAAGCAAGGGAGCGGGTGTTTGTTCGTTTATTTATTTGTGCTACGACTTGATTATCTTTAGAAATAATTCAAGACCAGAGCACCTTCCTCCTTGTTTTCCCCACAACAACAACCCTGTGAGGTGGGTTGGGCTGAGAGAGAGGGACCGGCGCGAAGCCACCCCGCCGGGTTTCATGCCTAAGGCAGGACTCGAACACATAGGCAATGGGGTCATTTACATCATGGTCCCACTCGCTGAGAAACTGAAATAGAAACCGTTGTGGACAACATCTCCAAAGGGCCACCAAATTCTTTTCAGACTGCCCTGAGAAGCTTGTGGATTAATAGCTGGCAATGATCGGAGGCAGGAAATGGGGGTGAGAGCCCCACTGCACATACTTGGGTTCCCTTCTGGCAATGAGGTGTCCCCCGAAGTTTTGATTTGGGAGAAAGCAAGAAGGATGGATGTCGGTGGAGATTCTCAGTCATCCAGCTCCCCATTGTCTCAAAGGTGCTTTTTCAAAAAGCAATTGGGCTGGTTTTTTTTCTGGAAGGAGGAGGAGGAAGAGGGAGGAGGAGGAGAAAGAGGAGGAGGAAGAAGAGAAGGAAGAAGAAGAGGGAGGAGGAGGAGGGAGAAGGAGGAGGAGGAGGAAGAGTAGGAAGAGGGAGGAGGAGGAAGAAGTGGAAGAAGAAGAGGAAGAGGAAGAGGAAGAAGAAGAAGAAGAAGAGGAGGAAGAAGAAGGAGAAGGAGGAGGAAGAGGGAGGAGGAGGAAGAAGAAGAGGGGGAGGAAGGAGGAGGAGGGAGTAGGAGATGGAAGAAGAAGGAGGAAGAGGAGGAAAAAGAAGAAGAGAAGGAGAGGGAGGAAGGAGAAGAGGAGGAAAAGGAGGAGGAGGAGGAAGAGGGAGGAGGAGGAAGAAGAAGGAGGAAGATGAGAAGAAGGAGGAAGGAGGAAGATGAAGAGGAGGAAGAAGAGGAGGAGAGGAGGACGAGGAGGAAATTTCACTTCGCATCCCAGAAGTTTCATCCGTTGTGACAATCAATCATCCAATCACCATCAACCGCCATCCAGTCAGAACTGATGAAGCTTCTTGGATGTGAAGCGAAACTTCTTCTTCCTGGAGTAGAAAAACGTACAGCCCAGTTGCCTTTTCAAAGAGCCCCTTTGAGGCAAGATGGCTGGTCTCCTTCAAGAAGGGTGGAGAGCCTCTCTTGGAAAGAGCCACGGATGTCCAGACCGTCAAATTCGCATCCGCAGAGAGCCCCAGTATCCCTCCCTCCCTCCCCCTTGCGCATATTTATTCCCAACCCATTTTTTTCCCTTCGGGGTTTCAGGAGCGTCAAGAGACAAGACAAATCCTTCGCCCTGGGCTTACAATTTCTACTCCTGAGGGTTCTCGGTAAGTCAACTTGTGAGGCCTGGCTCCCTCGGGAATCCCGGGCTGGCGCTGAGATATGTGCTGATTTTAGCAATCTAAGAAGCAAGTTTAGGGTTAAACAATTGTGTGAAATTTAAGGGGGGAAAAATCAGACCGGTGCTGGGTTGGTGTTATCATCCCAGGGCCTCAGATGTGGCCAGTTCTCTGCTGACTCTAACCTGCAAGGAGGTTTGTGCCAGGCTCCCCTTCCCTTCCCTCCTTTTCCTCCCTCTCTTTTCTCCATCCTTCTCCACCGCCTCTTCCTTCCTCCCTCTTTCTACTTCCTCCTCCTTCCATCCCTCCATTCTCCTTTCCTGCCTTCCTTCCTTCCTTCCTTCCCTTCCCTTCCCTTCCCTTCCCTTCTTCCTTTCCTTTCCTTTCCTTTCCTTTCCTTTCCTTTCCTTTCCTTTCCTTTCCTTTCCTTTCCTTCCCTTCCCTTCCCTTCCCTTCCCTTCCCTTCCCTTCCCTTCTTCCTTTCCTTTCCTTTCCTTTCCTTTCCTTTCCTTTCCTTTCCTTTCCTTTCCTTCCCTTCCCTTCCCTTCCCTTCCCTTCCCTTCCCTTCCCTTCTTCCTTTCCTTCCCTTCCCTTCCCTTCCCTTCCCTTCCCTTCCCTTCCCTTCCCTTCCCTTCCCTTCCCTTCCCTTCTTCCTTTCCTTTCCTTTCCTTTCCTTTCCTTTCCTTTCCTTTCCTTTCCTTCCCTTCCCTTCCCTTCCCTTCCCTTCCCTTCCCTTCCCTTCTTCCTTTCCTTTCCTTTCCTTTCCTCCCCCCACCCCCGTCCCCCAGCTGAGCAGATCCAGCCAGCTGCAGCTTCAGCACCTCGGACAGTTCCGGGCCAAGAGAGGCAGGCAGCAAAGTCTGCTTTTTCCCAGCTTCAAGAGGATCAGACAAGTCCCCAGGACTACCTATATATATGTGTGTGTGTGTGAGTGTGTGTGTGTGTGTGTGTGTAGGTCTTTGGTTATTCAGGTTTTCTCCCACGTAAAATTGGAAGCGTCTTGGCAACGTTTTGACGAAGTCTCATTCGTCATCTTCAGGCTGGTGTTTTCGGCTTCGTGCTTCTAGGAGCAATGTGAGATCGCAGCTGTTTCTTCCTTTTAACTGCTAGCGGGGATGTGAACTGATTGGGTGGGAGCTTGGCTGTGTTCTGATTGGGAGGAGGTGTGTTCTGATTGGTTGGGATCTTGGCTGTGCTCTGATTGGATGGTGGGTTGACACACCCTTTGCTTCTTTCTCAGCCTGGCTGCCTGCGCCCGTGGTCTACGGCAGTGCCATTGACACAACCTGTCTCCTGTGGCAATATAAGTGCAAAAAGAGAGCAGGCTGTCGATACTACAACCACACAGCCTTCCGCCAAAGGTAACTCCTCTTCCTTTCCTTAATAACCGGACATTAGTTGGTCCTGCGCAGAACCGAGGAAATATGCCGCATGCAAAGCATCTCGGTTTGTGTAGGGCAGGGATGGCTAACCTTTTTGCCATCACGTGCCAAAAGCTGGGGGAGCGCGATGGGGTCACACATCTTTAATCCTATGTGCCCCGCCTCCCACTTTTGGCACGTGATGGTACGGTGGGCCTGGTAGGCCTGTTTTTTGCTCTCCCCAGGCTCCAGAGCCTTTCTAGGAGCCTGGGGAGAGCAAAAACGGCCTTCCCCACCCTCCCCCGAGGCCGGAAACAGTGTGTTTCCTGACTTCTGGTGGGCCCAGAAGGCCCGAAAATCAGCTGCGTGTCAGAGCTGAGCTCGTGTGCCCATCAATATGGCTCCACGTGCCACCTATGGCACCCGTGCCATAGGTTCACCATCACGGGTGTAGGGGAAGGTGGCAGAACTGGGGATGGAGTCAAAAGAGGCAATAGCCTAGAATTTCTACGTAGTCACAAACTAGGTCCAGGGAAAGCAGTGGAACGGCACGCCTCCAGAAGTTGTGGATGCCTGCATCCGTGGAGGTTTTTAAGAAGAGACTGGACAGCCGTAAGGAGAAGGGCGATATATAAATCTAATAAATCAGCCATTTGCCTAGATTGGTAGAGAGTCTTAAGCAGGGTTTTTTTTTGCAATATCCTTCCGCTGCCACGCCCACCAAGCCACACCACGCCCACCAAGCCACGTCCGGTAGTAAAAATATTGAATTTCACCACTGATCCGGATGACAAAAATGCTTCCCTCCCCCTGTTAATATTCTTAAAAAACAGAGAGAGAAATGAAATTTGCACTTATTAAGACGGGATTTTAGGCCTCTTTCCAACTGCAACGTCCCCAACGGAGCAAGGGAGGGAAGCTGTTGCAAATGGCTCTCTGTTTTTCATTCCTCTCCCAGGTTCGTGGGCATCCAGCTTTTATTCGAAATCTGCTGTTGTCTGTCCTTCTGCGTCGTCTACGTCTTTCTCATTCGAACGGGGGACCAAGAGGAGGGAGAGGAAGAAAAACGGAGAGCTTCCTCAAAACCTACCAGTTAATCATATCCTGGATACTATTGGGGGGGGGTGGGGGGCTCGGCCAAATGACTGGAAATCGGATCGTTTGGGAGGAGTGAAACTAGAATGAAACTGAGGACTTCCCTGCGCCGAGATCCAATTTGGACCTATATTTCTATATTTCTTTGTTGTTGTTGTTGTTGTTGTTGTTCCTTTTTTCTTTCGTTTCCTTCTTTCCTTCCTTCCTTCTTTATCCTTCCTTCCTTCCTTCCTTCCTTCCTTCCTTCCTTCCTTCCTTCCTTCCTTCCTTCCTTCCTTCCTTCTTTCTTTCTTTCTTTCTTTCTTTCTTTCTTTCTTTCTTTCTTTCTTTCTTTCTTTCTTTCTTTCTTTCTTTCTTTCTTTCTTTCTCTTTCGTGCATGTGACTGGATGTTCCTAGCCCGTCTGCCATTTGCTGTAGGGCAAAATAGAAATAAATATGTAATTTGACTGTCTGGTGAGCTGCATCGGCCAACCTATTGTAGCTGCTGAAAACCTCAAGGAAAGGAGAGGCTTAAGTTTCTTTTCCCCATTCTGGGGGGGGGGTGTCCCGGAGAAACCCCGGAATTGGGGGGGAGGGGGAGCCACTGTTGAGAACACTCCTTTCCGAGAGGACCCCTTGTTCTTTGCCGCTGGGGATGAGGGGCGTTGAGTGGGAGGGAGGGAGGCCACCTCTTTCAAAGTCATAAATGTCCTCCAAGCTTTGAAGGTGCTGTGAGCTCCTGGCCATGCTCTGCACAAGCATAAAAGCATCATTTCATTGAGGACCACATCTGCATCTTCTAGGCTCCTAGGCTGACCCTCACGGGCCAACCCTCACCCTGCCAAGCCTCCTGATTTTGAGCTGGCTCACCTGCTCAGATTGTCCTTGGACATCCCCCTGAATTCTCCTGGACGAAGAACACTCCTGATGAAATGTTACCCAACACATGTGAAGAAACAGGACTGGAGGATCCAACAGAAGAGAATATTTGCAGCTCAGGGTTGAATGGTGGGGGCCTTGGTGCTCTCTGAGCTTGGCAGTGTTCTTGTAGATGTTTGATGACCCAACTGGGGAACATCATCAGTGCTGGAAGGGAGTGGGATTTGTAAGGAGGAGGAGGAAGAGGAGGACCGTGGACTCTCTGAGCTTGATTTCTTGCAGGCCTCTCATGACCCAACTACATAACATCATCGGAGCCAGTGCGTGTGGGATTTGCTCCTTACTAGCATAACACCCACTAGCACGGATGACGTTCCTTAGTTGGGTTATGAAAGGTCTCCAAGAAAACCATCCAGCTCAGAGACCCCACAGTTCAACCCTGAGCTACAAATCTTCCCTTCCGTTAATGACAGCAGTTTTATTTATTTTATTTGGGGGTGGGGGCGGGGATCCTGGCAGTTGCCTGAAAATCAGGCCTGGCATAATATCTGCAGCGATTCCGCTCTCATTTCTCCCTCGGCTGCCTCTTTCAACGAGCAGCTGCTGCCTTTGAAATGGCGGTTCTACAATCTGTGGAATCTGGCAATGAACTGCCAAGGCAGCTAAGATCCGGAATCCTTCGCTTGTCATTCAGCCCCGGACAATGGGCAATCCTGGGAGGCTTTACGAAGAGGCATCGAACGCGTACAGAAATCTTGCCAATTGCAATTTGCATCTTGCTGGCTTCCAATGAATCCAAGCTGCACGGGAAAAATGGATAATAAACAATTCGATCAGAAATAATGGAGAAGGCTTGGTTCTGCCTCTTAACTATAATATTCAGAATATTTTATTTATTTATTATTTATTTATTATTTGGACTTAATATGCCGCCCTATCTCCGAAAGGACTCAGGGCGGCTCACAATAATAAAACACACAAAGGTCATTTTTTTGTAAAAACACCCAATAAAACTATAAAACTCATTAAAATCCCCTCTAAAACTCCTTCAGTCCAAGCCAGGATATTATTTATTGTTTGATTGTTGGTGTAGTATGAATCTTGATGTGATCTCTGTTTGTCTTGGTGTTGATTGCTGGCGAAGAAGCTTTTTTTTCTTTTTAGCTTCTTGACTGTCTCTTTTCAATGGTGTGTAGATGTTGTTTACCTCTATGTGCCTGTAGATTTGTCTGAGTGCCAGATTTTCAGATACCCAGCTAAGCAGGGATTAACACCAAGATTATTAATGAAGCAATGAACAATATCCCAAGGAAGAAGCTGCCAACTTAGGCAGTCAATCAAACAATAAACCACAGCCTAATCAAGCATTGGAAGGAACAAATCCATCCGGTTCAGTTCCAAGTTGGGAGAAAGACACTGGAAATGGAGCGGAGGCTGATCGGAAAGAAAAACTCTGTTCATTTATGAGCAGAAGCACAGCGTGCAGTTCTGGGGCAGCTGAACCCAACGGCTGATTAGGTGGATGGATCTTTACAGTTTCTGGAACTTTGAAGGTTGGGATTTGTGCAATATGGGCTTTGTGTTTCTCAAAGGGTGTTGGGCATTTCCTATTGTGGCTTAATGGCTTTCGTCCTATGTTGGGACTGCTTGTTCTAATCCTACCACTCTGCTTTCGTTAGCTGTCAAATAAGGGGTTTCGAAATATCCTGTCATGAACGGACATCTGCCTGCAGTGTTTGCTTTGCTTATGAATGGAGCCATCTAGATAGTCTTCCTCGTTCAATACAATCTTGATCTCCTTCAGTGCCGGCATCTGCTGTGGGCTATTAAGAAAGACTTAGGGGGTTCCTTTCTGCCTCTAAGAACATATTTCTCTGTTTCTCCTTTGGGGAAATATAATATTCTGTTTCTTTCAATATTCCCCAAAATATCTCATTCTTTTAGGGGCGGGGGAGGTGGGGATTCCCGCACAAGGAACCACCAAGAACACTCCCACCAGCACTGACAGGGCAACCCTCTGTATATATAAAAATAAGAGCAAACCACGCCTCCGTTCTAACACTGATGATGTTCCCTAGCTGGGTCATAAAACGTCTTCACGAAAACAGAGAGCTTTGAGGATCCCAGTCTTCTAAATATGCTGATGATGAGGTGGAAGCTAATCAAACTCAGGTTGGGGAAACACGGGTGTAGAGGGATGCACAAAACTGAGAGAATCCATATTTTTTTAAAAAATTAATTTATATGCTGCCTTTCTCCAGAAACTCAGGGTGGCTTACAATGCATTAAGCAATAGCCTTCATACTTTTGTATATACCTGCTTAGTAGGGCTTTTAGCCCCCCCCCCAAGCGGTGTACTTTTTAATACAAAGTCAGCTTATTGCCCCCACAATCCGGGTCCTCATTTTACCTACCTCGAAAGGATGGAAGGCTGAGTCCACCTTGAGCCTGGTTAGATTCGAATACGCAGTAATTGCAGACAGCTGGTGTCACTTTAACACGACTTCAGCTGCTGCGCCACCAGGCTCTTATGGCTCCTCCTGCTTCAGATCTCTCTAAAATCCACACCCCATCCAAATTAGGGAATTTCCCTAAAAACCCTAGTTAAGGCCACACCTGGAATCCTGCAACCAATTTTGGTCACCATATTACAAAAAATATAGTGCAGAGAAGAGCAAGTAAGAGCCTGTGTAGCGTAGTGGGCTAATGCCTCCTACTAAAGGCAGCAATTAACATCCAGCTGCCTGTAATTCTGTGAGTTCAATCCTAGCCAGGCTCAAGGTCGACTCAGCCTTCCATCCTTTCTAAGGTGGGTAAATTGAGGACCCAGTTTGTGGGGGCAATAAGCTGACTTTGTATAAATATACAAAAGTATGAAGGCTATTGCTTAATGCATTGTAAGCCGCCCTGAGTCTCCGGAGAAGGGCGGCATATAAATCAAATTAAAATAAATAAATAAATAAATAAATAAATAAATAAATAAATAAATAAGATGATCAAGGGCCTGGAGACTAAAACATATGAAGAACGACCAGTCTAGAGAAATGGAGGACTGGGGGCAGGGGGGACATGATAGCAGGATTCCAATATTTGAGGGACTGACCCCAAAGAAGAGGAGTGGGTCCATCTATTCTCCAAAGCACCTGAAGGCAGGAGAAGAAGCAACGGATGGACACTAAGCAAGGAGAGAAGCAACCTGGAATGAAGGAGAAACTACCTATCAGTGAGGACAATTAACCAGTGGAACAGCTGGCCACCAGAAATCCTGGGTGCTCCATTACTGCAGATATTTAAGATAGACTGTACAGTCATTTGTCTGAAGTAGTATAGGTTCTCCTGCTTGAGTAGGGGGCGGACTAGAGGATCTCCAAGTTCCCTTCCAACTCTGTTCTATTCCAGTAAAACAGAGGACTAGGAGAATTGGAGACAATTACCCAATGGACCCATCCAGAAGCTTTCACGCTTCTTCCTTCCAGCTGGTTTCTGCAGAGGAAGAAACAAGGGGGGGGGATATCTTTAAATGCATGAAGAATTTATATCTCCCCTTCCTACGAGCTTCCTCTGATCTTTGGGCCATCTCAGCCGGGTTTTCTGGGCAGGAAAGCAGCATCTGCGGCAGCGAGAGAGAAGGATCTGAGATGTGGCACTCGGAGAGATCAGAGAAATAAAAATTTGCCTCGGGGGGCAGAAGAGTTTAGCAAACCGAGTTACCGAGAATTCAGCCCAGGTGTCCTTCGGAGACTGATAAAGGAAATTTGGGAGAACAAAGTAACTCCCAAAACTTCTGCGACGCCTCGTGAGATCAAAAGGACGTCCCTTGATGCTCTTGTCTCATTAATCTCTTTACAGTAAATCACCAGCCCGCTCCTGACTAATTAAAACTCCCCTTCTCTGATCCATTCATTGGCAAATGCATCAATTAAAATCTAACTACTCTGTTTTGCAACCTCGCTGAAGACTCCTAGAGGTCTCTTCGGAAAAGGATGCCTTGTGGAGTTGCGCCGGAGAATAAAAAGCCCAGGCAGTCCTTAACTTATGACGGCAATCATCATCCTCTTTTAATGACCCCATAATCCCTTGAAGTCTGGAGTCTGGGCAACTGAATGGAGCTGAGTGTTTACTGGCCGGATGCCCTTCCTGTCGCCAGTACGGAGTTTTGTTCAACAGATTTTATTTTATTATTTATTTTATTTTATTTTATTTTATTTTATTTTATTTTATTTTATTTTATTTTATTTTATTTTATTTTATTTTATTTTATTTTATTATTTTATTTTATTATTTTATTTTATTTTATTTTATTTTATTTTATTTTATTTTATTTTATTTTATTATTTTATTTTATTTTATTTTATTTTATTTTATTTTATTTTATTTTATTTTATTTTATTTTATTTTATTTTATTTTATTTTATTTTATTTTATTATTTTATTATTTTATTTTATTTTATTTTATTTTATTTTATTTTATTGCATTGCATTGCATTGCATTGCATTGCATTGCATTGCATTGCATTGCATTGCATTGCATTGCATTGCATTGCATTGCATTGCATTGCATTGCATTGCATTTTTATACTGCCCTTCTCCCAAAGGACTCAGGGCGGTGCACAGCCATAATAAAACAGTAACAATGCAAAAGTTAAAAACTATTAAAATAATTCAATATATTCTCATTGCGCCCAGAGAGAGATACCTAGAATCGAATTCACAGCCTCCTGATTGTGAGCTGAGAGCTCCATCTCTAGGCCACCGCACCACTCGACTTATGACCACAATGGAGCCCCAACATTTCTGTCGTTAAGCGAGACATTTGTTCAGGGAGTTTTGTCCCATTTTACGACCTTTCTTGCCACAGTTATTAAGCGAATCACTGCGGTCGTTAAGTTAGGAACATGGTTGTTAAGCAAATCTGGCTTCCCCATTGACTTTGCTTATGGGAAGATCCCAGAAGGGGCTCACGTGACTGCGGGACACCTCAGCTGTCATAACTACGAGTCAGTTGCCAAGCATCTGAATTTTGATCACGTGACTGTGGGGATGCTGCAATGGTCGTAAGTGTGAAACACGGTCGTAAGTCACCTTTTTCAGTGCCGTTGTAACTTTGGACAGTCATTAAATGAACTGTTGTAAGATGAGGACTGCTTGTATTACAAAGAAGGGAAATTAATTCATTTGGGCTCGAGTGACTTAAAAAACAGGGAGCCAAGTCAGTGTCAAAGGTCAAACAACATTAAATTGGGTTATTGAATGATCCCATTTTTGGGATTCACACAAGCCAACGAATCATAAAGTAACAAGATGGACTTTCAGGAGAACTAAGAAATGCACCAAGTCCACTCGTCACAGTTCAGCTTAACCAAGCAGATGTGATGAATAGATGCTAAAACTCTTGAGTTTTATTGTGCAAATATTGGCAGTGGGTCGATATACCAAAAAAATGATCCATGATTTATGAACCTTGGTGCTCTCTGAGCTTGATTGTTTTCTTGCAAATGTTTCATGATCCAGCTAGGTAACATCATCAGTGCTAGAAAGGAGTGGGGTTTAAGGCAGGGATGAAATGCTCCCGGTTCGGACCGGATTGCTCGATCTGGTAGCGATGGAGGTGGGAGGTTCGGCGAACCGGTAGCAAAAATCCCTGCTCTCCCCCCACCCCCATTGCCCAGCTGAGCCGCATGATCCTCAGAGGCTTTTTTTTTAACTTTAAAAAGCATTTTTTTCTATAACATTTTCGGCTTTTAAAAGTAAAAAAAAAAGCCTTTGATGATCGCGCGGCTCAGCTGGGATCATCAGAGGCTTTTAAAAAAAAGAAAAAAGCCTCTGCCGATCAGGCAAGTCAGCTGGGATCGTCAGAGGCTTTTAAAAGCATTTTTTTTACAACCTCTTCGGCTGAAGAGGTTATAGAAAAAGTGTTTCTAAAAGAAAAAAAAGCTTCTGCCGATCAGGCAAGTCAGCTGGGATCGTCAGAGGCTTTTAAAAGCATTTTTTTTACAACCTCTTCGGCTGAAGAGGTTATAGAAAAAGTGTTTCTAAAAGAAAAAAAAGCTTCTGCCGATCAGGCAAGTCAGCTGGGATCGTCAGAGGCTTTTAAAAGCATAACAAATTTTACATTTCACCACTGGTTTATGGGGAGGAGAAGGAGGCCCGTGGGGTCCTTGGTTCTCTCTGAACTTGGTCGTTTTCTCACAGACGTTTCATAACCTAACTAGGTAACATCATCAGTATGAGGAGGAAGAGGAGGAGGAGGACTGAGGGATCCTTGGTGCTCTCTGAGTGGGATTGTTTTCTCACAGATGTTTCATGACCAAACTGGGTAACATCATCAGGGCCAGAAAAGAAAGGAGTTTGTGGAGAGGAGGAGGAGAACAACAACTGTATGGTCATAACACTTTATAACCCATCTAAGGAACATCATCAGTGCTACAAGGGATCAGAATTTGCTCTCTGTTTATATACCAGTTGGTTGTAGATGGACTTGGCATTTTCATCTACCTATCATGTCCTTTCTATACATTTTTTTATTTTTTATTTTTTTTAAAATTTGATTTATATGCCGCCCTTCTCCGGAGACTCAGGGCGGCTTACAATGCGTTAAGCAACAGCCTTCATACTTTTGTATATTTATGCAAAGTCAGCTTATTGCCCCCACAAACTGGGTCCTCAATTGACCTACCTTAGAAAGGATGGAAGGCTGAGTCAACCTTGAGCCTGGGGAGATTCGAACTTACAGTAATTGCAGACAGCTGGAGTTAATCACAATGCTTTTAGTCTGCTGAGCTACCAGGCCTACATTCCCTAGGGTAGGCAGATATGGATGTCTGATGGTGTTACAGATGCCGTCGCAGGAGGTCAGCTGTTTTGAGCAAAGCTGCCTTTTGCAGTTGACCGATGGGGAATTTGTCAATGCCAGTGATGATTCAAGTGGTGCTCCAGTTGTTTGGGAATTGCACTGAATATTACCGTTGGGACTATCTTTGCTTTCTTGTGCCAGAGTTTTGGCTTCCAGGCAAAAGTGGAATTTCTTGCAGATCTTCCGAGGGACCCTTGTTGCTACTTTGTCGTGCCGTTGTTTGTAGTCCGTCTATGTGACCTACTTGCCAGTAGCTAACCCGCATTGTATAACTTCAAAAGCCCGGAAGATTCTGCTTAGAATCCCACGCATGAATCGGTCAACGCCGAAATCGGTTTAATGCAATTAGAGGTGGCTTTGGAAGAGAATGAGGCAAACAAGCTGGCAAAGACCCGGAGACCCTGGCCTCCGGGTCGTGCGTGGGATAGGGAGGACTCAAAGAAATCAAGATGACAGTTGGAGCGACAGAACTGAAGCCTCAGCCCTCTTGATGTTTTTTTTTTAACCTCACCCCAGGGAATTCGGAGATGGCCTGGCCTGACAGTTGCTTCTGGGCACACGGTTCCTGGCACTGCCACAGACGACCAGATGGGAAGGACAGAAGGAGACAGAGTCTGTGCGACGCTCATCCGAAACTTTGATGCTTGGCGCATAAATAGGATAGCAGTCTTCCAATATCTCAGGAGCTGCCCCAAAGAAGAGGAGGCTCAACCTTGTTAAGGATATTCTTGGCTCATAACCGATGTTGTGGGTTATTGAGCAGAGTACCCTTTGAGTAAACGCATGAAAAGCGACTGGGCGTGGTAGTGAATAATCCCAGTCAACATACAAACACACTGAGTGGTTGTAGTCTTTTACTTTTAGAAAAAAATAAAGCAAAGTCCAAAAACAATCCAAGTCACACACAGATAAGACGAGAGTTAAAAGATCAATCCAGGGATATTTCAAGTACAAAGTCTTCTTACCAGTTGTTATCGTACACAATAAAACAGTTCTTCTGGAGTTTCAAAACAGGAAGAAGGTCAATATCAAAACATTCAATAAATAGTAGAAAGCAACACATAACTATGATCGAACAGTGATCATGCAGAGATCAGGTAGAGAATAACAGCAAATAAGCAAGTAAAATGGTGTAGTATCCACACAAGCCATGATCATTGGCTACAGAGCTTAGCCAATCAGGATACAGGATACAAGCCGAAGAGCCAGTGCTGTCCAAAGACGTCTCCGTGGTCATGTGGCCAGCATGACTCAATGCCAAAGGCGCACGGAACACTGTTCCCTTTCCACCAAAGGTGATCCCTATTTTTCTACTTGCATTTTTTTACGTGCTTTCGAACTGCTAGGTTGGCAGAAGCTGGGACAAATAACAGGAGCTCACCCCGTTATGCGGCACCAGGGACTCGAACCGCTGAACTGCCGACCTTTCGATCGACAAGCTCAGTGTCTTAGCCACTGAGCCACCACATCCCTTTTACCCCCTATGAGTCTATATTAAATAAGTCCTTGAAAGTTTTGAAGAACATATACAGCCTCTTAAGATGAGTTGGCTCCTCATTAGGAATGATATGATAGGTCCTAGGAGTCTTCCAATATTTGAGGGGCTGCCCCAAAGAAGAGGGGGTCTGGAAATTGAAGTCTGCCCCTCTTAAAGTTGCAAAGGCTGAAAAATATTGCCTTAGATCAGGGGTGTCAAACTTGATTTCATTGAGGTTACCATCAGGGTTCTGTTTGACCCAGTGGTGGGTTCCTCCCGGTTTGGCCCGGTTCTCCCGAGCCGGTAGTGGTTCTGCCCCCCCCGCCCCCCTGCGC
This sequence comes from Coluber constrictor foxii, assembly GCA_038048745.1. Lineage (NCBI taxonomy): Eukaryota > Metazoa > Chordata > Lepidosauria > Squamata > Colubridae > Coluber > Coluber constrictor. The sequence goes on along the minus strand of CM075962.1, from coordinate 2,992,191 downwards.
CCCCCCCACCCCACGTTATTCTTACCTTTTATTTGGCCCCACCCCCAATCTATTGCTGCCTCCTGAGTCCCAGCTGATGGCTAGAGGGAAACAAACTGTTTAAACTCTTGCCGCGGGGCTTCATAGGGCCGCCCTACAGCTGATCAGTGTTAAAAAAAACCAAATGAGTAGATCAGTGCCTGCAAAAATACATGAGTGGATCAGTGCCTGCAAAACTACATGAGTGGATCAGTGCCTGCAAAAATACATGAGTAGACCAGTGCCTGCAAAAATATGTGAGTAGACCAGTGCCTGCAAAAACAAATGGGTAGACTGGTACAGTTCTGCAAGCAGTTAAAAGCCTGGTAGACCAGTACCTCTGCTAAATCCTAAATAATTGTCACATGACCATCAAGCCACGCCCACAAAATAAGCCACACCTACAGAACCGGTAGGAAAAAAATTTAAAACCCACCTCTGGTTTGACCTCAGGGAGGGGCATGGGGGGGGGATAGCTAGGGTGGGTGTGGCCAGCTGGAAATCCGTTTTTGGCTGTGACAGCCTCCTGCAACCCTCTGCCAATGAAAATGGAGTTCAGAGGATGCTGCACGCAGCCCTCCCGAGCTCCATTTTCACTGGCAGAGGGACCGCAGGCCCGTCCTTCGCTATTTTCAGGGCAGCTCTGTGGGCCAGATCTAAACACCCTACGGACCAAATCCGGCCCCCGGGCCTTAAGGTCGACCCACCTTCCCTAGATTGCAGGAAGACATCGAAAACTTTTTCCCTAAACATTTCCCCTTTTTCCTGCAAATCCTGCATGTCCGTTTTGCTAATATCCCCACGGACAAGAGTCGGGCAACGTGGAACATCGCCAGTCCAGAGGAGTCCAAGAAAGTGATGGGGATGGTGAATTTTTCATCTCTTTGCCTGCCTCGTTCATTCGTTCTCACGAAATTCACCTCCGATCTCTTTACGAGCTTCCCGTCATTGGGCATTGGACGAGTACACTTCGGTCCTCAACAGATAGGAATGGGTGTCTCTCTCTCTTTTTTTTTTAAGTCAAGTTTTATTGATTTTTTTCTTTCACATACATATTTTATGAACAGAGAATTGACCGGATCATCTTATACAACTTATCTCATCCAAATACAATTTACATATTTCAATTTTTGCCAAAATATTCTTGTTCCCTACTTTTTTTATCTTATCTTAATACCTTTTATACTTATTACAGTATAAACAGTATCATCATCCGCCCTTCAAATCTTAATTTCTTAACATTATTTCAATTAGTTATCCATTGTTAATTGTACATATTCTCTTTTAACTTTCATATTAGTTCATTCTTCATCCTAACAAGTTTGAGTATACTCGGGGTTGCCTTTCTACCATTCCATCTCCCTTTTTTTACAACAATCCTTCTTCTCCTTCTCCTCTCTTTCCCTTCCCTCCCTTCTTCTACTCTTTTCTACTTTCTTCTTTCCTCCTCTCCTTCCCCTTCTCTCCTTCCTTTCCCCTACTCTTCCTTTCTTCCTCCTGTTCTGACCTTCTCTCCTACTCGTTTCCCCTCCCTTTCTTCCTCTCCTTTTCTCTTTCTTCTATTCTTCTCTCTCCTTCCTCTCTTCTCTGGAGGGGGCGTCTCTTAAAGGATGGCCAACAGAGGTTGCATTTGATTAAAATGGGCAACTGGCTGCAGATGATTAGATTAAATCAATTAACAGGGGGATTCATTTCTGGCAAAGGACCGAGCGTTCTGTTGCAAACTCTGTGTGTGGCCAGGAGAGAATTTCACCACCATCGTTTTTGCACAGATGATCAAAAAAGGAAAAATATCCATTCCACTCTTGCCATGCTCCTTGTCATCCTTGCCATCATCCACATCACCCCCTAGCCTGGGTCATCCCTGACCAGTCAGTGAATCTCTGTTCAGGAAACTAAGGACCAGTTGCCCTCTGGAATGAATTGCCCCCAGAGATACGGATGATCCCTGACTTATGCACCTTTCGCCATGCCCTCAAGACACTATTATTCCAACAAGCTGGGCTGGCCTAAACAGGAATTTTAATTGGGGTTTACTTTTAATGATTAGGGCCAAATTGTCTAATATGTTTTTAAACTGCTTTTAAATTTTGTATTCGGGTTTGTTTTATTGTTGGCTGTGCACCGCCCTGAGTCCTCCGAGGGAAGGCGGTATAAAAATTAAATTAATTAATTAATTTAATAATAATAATAATAGACGATCAAGATCAAGGGAGGTACTAATACCACTCCATAAAGCCTTACTAAGGCCTGTTGTGGCTCCGTTGCCTGAGCCTGTGTCATCGTCAGGAGAGGACTCCGAGAGTGAAAGGGAGGAATTGGCAAGACCACCCTCTCCAGAACCCCCCTCTCTGGCAATGCCCCTGGAGGACACCGAAGGGCAAGAGATACGCCCAGAGCCAAGCACATCCCCGCAGCCACAGGTGGACAGCGATGAGGGAGATAAGTGCTGGCTGGATCCTCGCCAGCGACGCAGGGAGAAACGTGCCCAACAGAAGGCACGGCGTGCTCGTGATTAGCTGACTCACTGGACCACACCCCACAGCCTATAAAAGAGAGTGAGTCAGCCTACACTTTTGTGACTGACAAAAACAGATATTCTTGCATCCCAGCTTCAGATCTTCCTGCATCTCAGCTTCTATTTCTGGACATTTTGTGGTGTGTATTTTTCTGTTACGATAATAAAGGTTTTGGCACGCAGCTGCTGGGATTGCTGCCAAGCTCCTTATCAGACTACTTGGTTGCCTGCCAGCTTATTTTAACCTCCAACTGTCCGTTTGGGTGTATTCCTGGGGGCGGGGACAGAACAAGGCCACACCTAGAATCCTGCATCCAGTTTTGGTCTCCACAATACAAAAAAGATGTTGAGACACTAGAAAGAGTGCAGAGAAGAGCAAAAAGATGATGAAGGGACTGGAGGCTAAAACATACGAAGAACGGTTGCAGGAACTGGGCCTGGCTGGTCTAGTGAAGAGAAGGACCAGGGGAAACAGGAGAGCATCTTCCAATATCTGAGGGGCTGCCACAGAGAGGAAGGGGGCCAAGCTATTTTCCAAAGCACTTGAAGGCCAGACAAGGAATAAGGGATGGAAACTGACCAAGGAGAGATTCAACCTGGAAATAAGGAGGAATTTTCTGGCAGTGAGAACCATCAACCGATGGAACAGAAGATGCCTTCAGAAGTTGTGGGAGCTTCATCCCTGGAGGCTTCCAAGAACAGACTGGACTGCCATCTGTCAGAAATGGTGTAAGGTCTCCTATTTGGGTGGGGGTGTGAGGGTTGGACTCGATGACCTACAAGGTCCCTTCAAACTCAATCTGTAAAAGGGAGGGAGGGAGGGAGCCTGTGCAACCATCAAGGACACCACTGCAGGTGCTTGAGAAAGAGATGGACTGTTCCCATAACGAAAGAACGTCTCATAATTGGACAATGGGCTCACAGAAGCAGATATTACTCCCCACAGCAAAGAGAAGCTGGAGATGGTCAAATTGATTCTTTTATCCAAAGAAGAGACTCTATGTTCCTTTGTATCTTATACGTATCTCTGTTTCTGTACTGAAATTGCATCTGGCTTTTGTGGATAATAGGGGGGAAAAAATGAAACTTTGAATTTGTTTTTGTTAGCTGGATAGTTTTATTGTTCTAGAAATGACTTGCACATTGTAAAAGGAAAAAGTTGTGGTTGTAATGTTGTTATCTTCTACTGTGCTAAAGAGAGTCGGACATGGGTGCCTTTTTCTTTCATTTTTTCTCCCTTTACACTGTATTTCTTTACTTTTCTCTCCCCCTCGTCTTAGTTCTCCACTACTTTTTAATTTTTCTTTGTATTTTATATTTTGAAAAGCCAATTTAAAAAAAAATCATATATATGGACAATGTGCTCACCCAGGAGTGGAGAAAAATGGAAGTTATTGTTTAACTAAGCAAGCCTTTGTACAAGAAAACGAGAGCTGGTTTTTGATCCTTCAGTACCAAAATGATGCATCCAATAAAGTTTTACTTTTGGGAATTCAAATCTCCTGAGAGTGTTTCCTTATTTTGGGTGGACTGGTCAGACCGTTGACTGAAACTGATTAATTGCATATCTCAATAGGAATCTGGTAATGCAATCCTGGGCTGAGGGAATAGCATCAAAAGCACGATAGCGTGGCTATGGGGAAGGGATGAGAAGGGGGAGGAAAAGGAGTGAAAGAGGAAGGGGAAAAGAGGGAGGGAAGGAAAGGAAAGAAGGAAGGAAGGAAGGAAGGAGAGAGGGAGAGAGGCAGGGAAGGAAGGAGGAAAGAGAAGGGAAGGGAAGGAAGGAGGAAGGAGGAAGGGAAGAAGGAAGGGAGGGAGGAAGGAGAGAGGGAGGGAAGGAAGGAAGGTGGAAAGGGAAGGGAAGGGAAGGAAAGGAAAGAGAGGGAAGGAAGGAAGGAGAGAGGGAGAGAGGCAGGGAAGGAAGGAGGAAGGGAAGGAAGGAAAGAAAGAGAGATGATAAAGCTAGCTAAATAAAGACAGAATACCAAGATATACAGCATATAAAGGGCAAAGGCATGAAAAAGTGCAGTGCATCCTAAAATAAATCCTTCCATCTCCACCTAACCAACAATCTTCAGGAATTTTTGCCTCTTGGCAAGAAGCACATACGTCCCTCCATTACACAATATATTTTCCTCTCTCGGATTGGAGTTTGCTCGGAAGAAGGCATTTTTGTGACCCATAAAACAGGTGATTTAGGCAAAGGGCCCTCCAGAGGCTGTGGGTTAACAAGACTTGTAATTTAATAGTATTTCTTCTCTCTCTCTCTCTCTCTCTCTCTCTCTCTCTCTCTCTCTCTCTCTCTCTCTCTCTCTCTCTCTCTCTCTCTCTCTCTCTCTCTTCCCCCCCTCTCCCCCCCTCTCTCATTGGCAGTCCAAGAATGGACAGCTCGGTCTATAAAAACTCTCGGGGAAGCCCCAGGCTTTCTACTCAGAGCCCAGGGCCTCTGCCAGATGCAGTTGTATCCTCCATCTGCTGTACTAAGTAGCAGTAAAGATTTGCACACTCAACCTGGCTCTGTTGTGGCTGAATGTTTCTGGCTCGCAAAATGGGTGGGTGGCCGGGAAGCTCCAGAGCAGCTGAAATGTGGAAAGAAAGGGATGGAAGTCCCACTACTCAAGAATTTTTTATTTATTTTTTACCTCCCCTGCAGAGTCAGGGTTTGCAGAGAAGGAAAGTTCCCCTTGGCCCAGCAAACATGGACAATAGCAACAGCAATGGCCCTTAGACTTGTATAGTTATATAGGAAGGAAGGAAGGAAGAAGGAAGGAAGGAAGGAAGGAAGGAAGGAAGGAAGGAAGGAAGGAAGGAAGGAAGGAAGAAGAAGGAGAATGGGGGAGAAGAAGGAAGGAAGGAGAATGGGAAAGAAGAAGGAAGGAAGAAGGAAGGAAGGGAGGGAGGGAGGGAGAAAGGAAGGAAAGAGGAAAGGAAGGAAGGAAGGAAGGAGGGAAGGAAGGAAGGAGGGAAGGAAGGAAGAAAGGAAAAAAGAAAGAAAGAGAAAGAAAAAAAGAAAAGAAAAGAAAAGAAAAGAAAAGAAAGAAAGAAAGAAAGAAAGAAAGAAAGAAAGAAAGAAAGAAAGAAAGAAAGAAAGAAAGAAAGAAAGAAGGAGAATGGGGGGAAGAAGAAGGAAGCAAGCAAGCAAGAAGGAAGGAAGGAAGCAAGAAGGAAGGAAGGAAGGAGGGAGGGATAGAGGGAGGGAGGGAGGAAAGGAAGGAAAAAAGAAAGAAAGAAAGAAAGAAAGAAAAAAGAAAGAAAGAAAGAAAGAAAGGGAATGGGGGAAGAAGAAAGAAGGAAGGAAGGAGGGAGAGATAGAGGGAGAGAAGGAAGGAAGGAAGGGTGGGCAATAGCATTTATATACAGTACCACTTCACAGTGCTTTCCAGCCCCTCTTTATGCAGTTTACAGAGCCAGCCTCTTGCCCCCAACAATCTGGGTCCTCATTTTACGGACCTCGGAAGGATGGAAGGCTGAGTCAATCTTGAGCCTGGTTAGATTCGAACCACTGGCAGCGAGCAGTGAATTAGCCTGCAATACTGCATTTTCAACCACTGTGCCAACAAGGAAGAAGGAAGGAAGGAAGGAAGGAAGGAGGGAGGGAGGGAAGGAAGGAACAACATGGTCGTTAAGTGAATCTGGCTTCCTACATTAATTTTGCTTGTCAGAAAAGGGGATCACGTGACCTTGGGACATTTTAACCGTCATAAGTCCATGTCAGTTGCCAAGCATCTGAATTTGGATCACATGCCCACAGGGACGCTGCAACGGTCATAAGTGTGAAAAATGGCCGTAAGTCACTCGTTTTTAGTGACATCGTAACTTTAAATGGTCACTAAACAAACCGCTGTAAGTCTAAGATGACGTTGGGTGGGGATATCTCTCAGATTCGGTTGAAGTCCATGCCTTGCACCACCGAGTCAGATGTTGAAGGACACCAATTTAGAGAAGTTTTTGGATCTCAGCGGAACAAGGGGGGGAAAATGCAACATTAAAAAGAAAAAAAATTCAACTTTGCCCGTGTTTTGCAAGAAACCACGGAAGGGAAGCACTGCAGAGAGCCCAGAGTAAATGGGCCAAAGCTGTTCCTGGAATAATAGGGGCCTTAAATGGCTCTCACGCTGGGTGCTTGTCTTTAGGGCAGAGCTTTCCAAACTTGGCAACTTGTAAGGGTGTGTGTGTGTCTACTTCAACTCAGAGAATATTTGTGGCTCAGGACTGAAATGAGGAGTCCTCGGTGCTCTCTGAGCTTGGCTGTTTTCTTGTAGATGTTTCATGACCCAACTAGGGAACATCATCAGTGCTAGAAGGAAGGAAGGAAAGAAGAAAGGGAGGGAGGGAGGAAGGAAGGAAAGAAGGGGAGGAGGAGGAGGAGGAGGAGGAGGAGGAGGAGGAGGAGGAGGAGGAGGAGGAGGAGGAGGAGGAGGAGGAGGAGGAGGAGAAAGACTGTGGGGTCCTTGGTGCTCTCTGAGGTTGGTAGTTTTCATGCAGACATCTCATGACCCAACTAGGGAACATCATCAGTGCTAGAAGGAAGGAAGGAAAGAAGAAAGGGAGGGAGGGAGGAAGGAAAGAAGGGGAGGAGGAGGAGGAGGAGGAGGAGGAGGAGGAGGAGGAGGAGGAGGAGGAGGAGGAGGAGGAGGAGGAGGAGGAGGAGGAGGAGGAGGAGGAGGAGGAGGAGAAAGACTGTGGGGTCCTTGGTGCTCTCTGAGGTTGGTAGTTTTCATGCAGACATCTAATGACCCAACTAGGGAACATCATCAGTGCTAGAAGGAAGGAAGGAAGGAAAGAAGAAAGGGAGGGAGGGAGGAAGGAAAGAAGGGAGGAGGAGGAGGAGGAGGAGGAGGAGGAGGAGGAGGAGGAGGAGGAGGAGGAGGAGGAGGAGGAAGAGGAGAAAGACCGTGGGGTCCTTGATGCTCTCTGAGCTTGGTAGTTTTCATGCAGACATCTCATGACCCAACTAGGTTACATCATCAATGCCAGAAGGGGATGGTATTTGTAGAAAGGAGGAAGGGAGGACTGTGGGGTCCTTGGTGCTCTCTGAGCTTGGTAGCTTTCATGCAGACATCTCATGACCCAACTAGTTAACATAATCAGTAATGGGAGCAGTGATGGGAGTGGGATTTGCAGGGACGAGGAGGAGGAGGACTGTTGGTGTTCTCTGAGCGTGGTTGTTTTCTTATTGACATTTCATCACCCAACTACATAACATCATCAGTGCGAGTGAGTGTGAGGTTTGTTCCCTGTTTACATGCAATGCCCTGCCGGTGTTGTTGGGGATGTGGTGTTTTCCTTGGCAGTTCTTTGATTAGAATAGAATTCTTTATTTATTGGCCAGGTGTGGCTGGACACACAAGGAATTTGTCTCTGGTGCTTCAGCTCTCAATATACATAAAAGAAAAGATACATTCATCAAGAATCATAAGGTACAACACCTAATGATAGTCATAGGGGACAAATAAGCAATCAGAAAACAATATCAATATAAATCGTAAGGATACCAGCAACAAGGTTACAGTCTTACAGTCAGGAGATGGGAGGTGGGAACGATGAGAAGTTTAACAGTAGTGTAGACTTAGTGAATAGTTTGACAGTGTTGAGGGAATTTTGTTTAGCAGAGTGATGGCATTCGGGAAAAAACTGTTCCTGTGTCTAGTTGTTCTGGTGTGCAATGCTCTATAGCCTCGTTTTGAGGGTAGGAGTTGAAACAGTTTATGTCCAGGATGCGAAGGGTCTGTAAATATTTTCCCAGCCCTCTTGTTGACGCGTGCAGGATACAGATCCTCCATGGAAGGCAGGTTGGTAGCCATGGTTTTTTCTGCAGTTCTAAACTGCAGAAGGCTGGACCAGAACATTTCCTCTCCAGCAGCATCCAACATCCAGATAAGCAGGGATTAACACCAGACAAACAATTAAGCAGAAAACCATGACCCAGTCAAGGAACGGCCAAGAAGAGCTCCCATCACAACCAGGTGAGCCGCTTGCCAAGTACCCGAAAAATGTAGTCACGTGACCAGGCAGGAGGGTGAGGAGGTGCTACCATCAGAACTAGGTTGCAAGCACCTTTTAGGGGGTTGTCTGTCAAATCCTTGAACGGACACTGAGTGAGGACTACCTGTATTGTTTTTAAATCCCTCTCTTACAAGGGAAGCCTTGGGGCTTCTGCCAGAAGCAATTCCACTTGAAAAAAAAAATAACCTCGGAAGGTTTGATGAGCAGGGCATGAAAATGGCTTTTCTCTGAGACGCTGACATTTAGGAGAGATCCGAGGCCGGCTTAGTGGGCAAATTGGGTGCGTTACGGAAGGGACCTTCGAAGGAAATCAACACCATTTAGGAAAGATTGGAGCTTCTCTCCCACAGGCTGAGCTGAGGGTTGAGGGGCCACTTCACCAGAGCTGGAGCATTCAAGGATTATGGGATTTGCTGGCAGGAGCAGGTCCTTGAAACCTTATTAATGGATGGGGGGTGGGGGGAAACCTGCTGGGAGGGAGAAGGATTTGGCCGGCTTGAGAACTAAGGGTGGAAGGACAGGAGGAGGAGAGGGTGGGGAAAAGAAGGAAGGAAGGAAGGAAGGAAGGAAGGAAGGAAGGAAGGAAGGAAGGAAGGAAGGAAGGAAGGAAGGAAGGAAGGAGAGAGGGAGGGAGGCAGGCAGGGAGGGAGGGAGGGAGGGGGGAATGAGAGAAAAGAAAAATACAAGAAAAGGGAGAGGGAGGGGAGGGACAGACAAAGAAAGAAAGGAAGAGAGAGAGAGAGGGAGGCAGGCAGGCAGGCAGGGAGGGAGGGGGGAATGAGAGAAAGAAAAATACAAGAAAAGGGAGAGGGAGGGAGGGCAGGAAAGAAGGGGAGAGGGAGGGAGGGACAAAGAGAGAAAGAAAGAAAGAGAAAGAGAGAGGGGGGGAGGGGGGGAAATGAGAGAAAGAAAAATACAAGAAAAGGGAGAGGGAGGGAGGGCAGGAAAGAAGGGGAGAGGGAGGGAGGGACAAAGAGAGAAAGAAAGAAAGAGAAAGAGAGAGAGAGAGAGAGAGAGAAAGAGAGAGGGGGAGGGAGGGGGAAATGAGAGAAAGAAAAATACAAGAAAAGGGAGAGAGGGGAGGGAGGGAGGGAGGGAGGGAGGGAGGGAGGGAGGAAGGAAGGAAGGAAGGAAGGAAGGAAGGAAGGAAGGAAGGAAGGAACGGAAGGAAGGAAATATTGTATTGTGTTTGTGAGCTGGGGAATTCTGGGAGTTGAGGTCCACCCATCCTAATTTGACAAGGTTGAGGAATTGTGGCTTAACATGATGTCCTGGTTCACACAACCAAGAAAAATAAGGGGTTTGCTTCTCACAACACGCTAATCCAGCCCTTTTCCTGCATCACCATAAACTAAGTTAGCAGATTCACACAACATGCTGGGCTTTTAATGAAGCTGGTTGAGCAAGCTGGGCCAACCCAGCCTGCCTACCCCTTCCAAGATGTTCCCATTAATTGTCCACTAACAGAGTAAGAGAATAGCAAAACAACAGAATAGCAGACTATGGCAGAATAAAATAATAGAAACAGAATAACAGAATAGCAGAATAACAAAATAGCAGAATAACAGAATAACAAAAGAGCAGAATAGCAGAATAGCAAAATAGCAGAATTTCAGAATAACAAAATAGCAGAATAGCAGAATGACAAATAACAGAATAACAGAATAACAAAAGAGCAGACTAGCAGAATAGCAGAATAACAGAATAATAGAATAGCAGAATAACAAAATAGCAGAATAGCAGAATGACAAAAATAGCAGAATAACAGAATAACAAAATAGCAGAATAGCAGAATAACAAAATAGCAGAATAGCAGAATAACAGAATAGCAGAATAACAAAAGAGCAGAATAGCAGAATAGCAGAATAAAAGAATAATAGAATAGCAGAATAACAAAATAGCAGAATAGCAGAATGACAAAAATAGCAGAATAACAGAATAACAAAATAGCAGAATAGCAGAATAACAGAATAACAGAATAACAGAATAACAGAATAACAGAATAGCAGAACAACAGAATAGCAGAATAACAAAAGAGCAGAATAGCAGAATAGCAGAATAGCAGAATAACAGAATAATAGAATAGCAGAATAACAAAATAGCAGAATAGCAGAATGACAAAATAGCAGAATAACAGAATAACGAAAATAGCAGAATAGCAGAATACAGAATAACAGAATAACAGAATAGCAGAACAACAGAATAGCAGAATAACAAAATAGCAGAATAGCAGAATGACAAAATAGCAGAATAATAGAATAGCAGAATAACAAAATAGCAGAATAGCAGAATAGCAGAATAACAAAATAGGCAGATAATCCAACAGCAGAATAATAGCATAGAAGAATGAGAGAATTGGTCTTCCAGTCCAACCCCCTGCAGAAGCAGGACACCCTATATCATTGTCCTGTTCTTAATTTCTTGGTTGTTACAAAACGAGAAAGCCCCACCTCCCTGCCCTTAAAGCGTGCCTGGGGTTGGGGGAAAATAAATGTTCTTCCAGGCCAGGTGTTTTTGGATCCAAGATCTGCTGCCTTCCCCCAAGCTTTGCTGATGGATGGGGAGCGATCTGGATCTCTTCATCTCCCTGGCTTGTTAATGTCTTTGGAAAACCAGGCCGAGCATCCCCAATATTAATGGGCCGATTAGCAGGAAAAGTTGCTGCCCTGCAAACATTTGTTCCTTCCTTGACAGCTTGACGAAAGAGTTTCGGAAATCTGCTTGTGTTCGGGTTGCATTTGGGCCGTTCTGAGATCAGCCAAGGTCGGCTGAATGCTGATCGACCTCATTTAAAAAAAAAAAAAATTTTTTTTTTTTACAGAGACAGAGATTATTTTGGGGGGAGTTGATATGTCAAATGAGGGCCCTTCCCACCCAGGTTTTCCTGCAATAATCTTTGGACGTACAGATGGTCACAAAGATAATTTTTTTTCTCAAGAGGCGAATGGAGTTTCTGGTTTGTTTCTTGAAGACGTTTTGCTTCTCCTCCAAGAAGCTTCTTCGGCTCTGGCTGGATGGTGGAGAAGGGAAGGATTGATATGCCTTGCAGACAGCTGGTCAGCTGCATCCTTTTAGAGAGTCGTTGAGGCTACCTGGAGCCCTCAGGATCTCACCTAAATGGGGTGTGGAGCCTTCTTGGAACTGCTGAAAGGGTTTGTGTTGTAGACTGGAGACAGACGGTGTTGTATCCCTCCCCCTCTGTTGAGAGGGGAGGACGTACAATTTTGACCTAGATGGCCTCTCTGGCCCCTCTTTTAAAACAGCTGCCCTCTCTGTCCAAAATATGGACTTTGCTGCCTTCAAATGAGTGGCCTTTGTCTTTTAAATGCAGATGGACTGCTGAATCTCGTCCTGATGGGTTTGTTCTCCTGTGTTGTGCCCACGCGTTTGTGAAGTGGCTGTTTTGTTTCCCCCAATGCACAGATCTGCACACGGCTCACTGCATTGTACTGCATACAACACGTCGGTCATTTGCATCATTTTAGAGAGTCGTTGAGGCCACCTGGAGGTTTACCTGTGCCCTCAGGGTCTCACCTGAGTGGTGCAAATGGGTGTGGAGCCTTCTTGGAACTGCTGAAAGGATTTGTGTTGTAGACTGGAGATAGACGATGTCGTATCCCTCCCCCTCTGTTGAGAGGGGGAGGACGTACAATTTTGACCTAGATGGCCTCTCTGCCCCCTCTTTTAAAACAGCTGCCCTCTCTGTCCAAAATATGGACTTTGCTGTCTTCAAAAGAGTGGCCTTTGTCTTTTAAATGCAGATGGACTGCTGAATCACATCCTGATGGGTTTGTTCTCCTATGTTGTGCATGCGTTTGTGAAGTGGCTGTTTTTGTTTCCCCAATGCACAGATCTGCACAGTGAGAGCTGAAGAAGCTTGTTAGATGAGAAGCGAAACGTCTTCAGAGAAAAACCAGAAAGTCCAGTTGTCTCTTGAAAAAAATGCACCTTTGGGACAACCATGACTGGATGACGGAGAATCTCCAGAGACATTTGGGGTACAAGTAGTCCTTAACAGTTCCTAGGTCCTTGGTTAGGACTCGAGCTGCTGAGCTATTAACCAGCCTCAAAGACTGTGAATCTCACTACAGATTAAATAATAATAATAATAATAATAATAATAATAATAATAATAATAATAATAATAATTATTATTATTATTATTATTATTATTATTATTATTATTATTATTATTATTATTATTATTATTATTATTATTATTTTATTTCTATACCGCCCTTCTCCCAAAGGACTCGGGGTGGTCCACATCCTATTAAAAGCCCAAAAACAAACATCAGTTAAAAATAATTAAATTAATAAATAATTTAGGCTCAGATTTAAAACCCAACATTTAAAACACCCAATTTTTTTAAAAAAAAACTTTGATAAGCAAAGTCAAGGGGGGAAGCCAGATTCACTTAACAACCTGTTACCCACTTAACAACTGCAGTGATTGGCTTAACGCCTGCGGCAAGACCAGTCGTACAAGGGACAAAACCCCACTTAACAAATTTCTCCCTGAGCAACATAAATTCTGGGCTCAATTGTGGTCGTAACGTGAGGACTACCTGTATATGGTAGATTTGGAGTATCTCTAGGGGCCAAGTTATGTTGCATCCATCAACTTCATGGGAGTCTTTTTGAAAAGGTTAATTAAATGGAGGAGATTTTTAGAGTGGAAAAAGAAGACACCCAATTGTTGATGAGAAGAAAATTAAACAAAGCCGCTGCCTCGGTGTGTAATTCATCAGTGTCAAAAAACAAAACAAAAACAAAATTCCCTGTTACCTGTCACACTGCCTGTGCAAGAACACGTTTAATCACATCCGTTAACAACGAACAAGTAAAGGTGAACTCTGCCGATCTGACTCCACTTGAACCTGGGTTAATTTTCCGGTGATTCTGCTCAGGGTCAGGAATCGTGTTGCCCCCACTAAAAAGAGTGCAATTTCAGGGCTGGGAGAATTAGGTTGTGTGAAGGCAAGTCCTCCCTTGCAGGAGTTGGAGCATGGAAGGACCTGAGGGGTCTCTCTGAGTTTGGTGGGTTTCTTGAAGACGTTTCTATGACCCAACTAAGGAACACCATCAGTGCTAGAAGGAGGAGGAGGAGGAAGAAGGGAGGCAAACCTCCCGCTCTTCAAGCATTGATGATGTTACTTAGTTGGGTCATGAAATGTTAGCAAGAAACCAGCCAAGCTCAGAGGACACCGAAGACCCCAGACCCCACAGTCCTCCCCTGCCTCCTCCTTCTCTTCTTCTTCTCTTCCTCCTCCTTCTTCCTCTCTTCCCCTCTTCTTCTTCTTCTCCTCCTCCTCCTTCCTCCTCTTCTCCTCTTCCTCCTCCTTCTCTTCTTCTTCTCTTCCTCCTCCTTCCTCCCCTCTTCTCCTCCTCTTCTTCTCCACCTCCTCTTCCTCCTCTTCTTCTTTTCCTCCGCCTTCCTCCCCACTCACTCTCCCCTCCTCCTTCTCCTTCCTCCCCTCCCCTCCTCCTCCTCTTCTCCTCCTCTTCTTCTCCACCTCCTCTTCCTCCTCTTCTTCTTTTCCTCCGCCTTCCTCCCCACTCACTCTCCCCTCCTCCTTCTCCTTCCTCCCCTCCCCTCCTCCTCCTCTTCTCCTCCTCTTCTTCTCCACCTCCTCTTCCTCCTCTTCTTCTTTTCCTCCGCCTTCCTCCCCACTCACTCTCCCCTCCTCCTTCTCCTTCCTCCCCTCCCCTCCTCCTCCTCTTCTCCTCCTCTTCTTCTCCACCTCCTCTTCCTCCTCCTCTTCTTCTTTTCCTCCTCCTTCCTCCCCACTCACTCTCCCCTCCTCCTTCTCCTTCCTCCCCTCCCCTCCTCCTCCTCTTCTCCTCCTCTTCTTCTCCACCTCCTCTTCCTCCTCTTCTTCTTTTCCTCCGCCTTCCTCCCCACTCACTCTCCCCTCCTCCTTCTCCTTCCTCCCCTCCCCTCCTCCTCCTCTTCTCCTCCTCTTCTTCTCCACCTCCTCTTCCTCCTCCTCTTCTTCTTTTCCTCCTCCTTCCTCCCCACTCACTCTCCCCTCCTCCTTCTCCTTCCTCCCCTCCTCCTCTTCTTCTCCTCCTCCTTTCTTCTTCTTCTCTTCCTCCTCCTTCTTCCCGCTCCCCTCCCCTCTTTGCTCAAAAGATAAGACACTTCCTTATCTTTTGAGCAAGGCACCACAAACGTCTCTACGTAATCCTGGTTTACTAGATGTCATGTCACCCTAAATGTGGGGTGGGGCCAGAGACAAAGCCAGAAGCAACTAAGCCCCCCACAGACCTCCACCATGTCAGGTGAGGCCTCAGTCAGGACTGGTAGCATTGCACACGGTGGGAATATCGAATATTTTGGTGTCCTGGGACAGGAGCTCACAGCTTCTCTGCTAAACCATCCATAAACATTTGGTTAGAGGCTGTTTTGAGATCATCCTGGCCTGCGGGCAGATTCACAAAACATGCTAACTATGCAAAGAAGTAATTAGCATCCTTTAGAGAGCTTAGTCTGGTGGCCTAGTGGTTTAGGCACCGGTTAGACTGTTCACTAGCTGGTGACCTTGGGCCAATCACCAGGAGATGGGGAGTTCTAGTCCCGCCTTAGGCATGAAAACTGGCTGGGTGACTGTGGCAATCACCAGGAGACGGTGAATTCTAGTTCCACTTAGGCATGAAAGCCAATGGATAATTTTGTGCCAATCATTGGGAGATGGGGAGTTCTAGTCCTGCCTTAGGCATGAAAACTGGCTGGGTGACTGTGGCAATCACTAGGAGACAGTGAGTTCTAGGCTCGCCTTCAGCATGAAAGCCAGTTGGATGACTGTGGCAACCACCAGGAGATGGGGAGTTCTAGTTCCACTTAGGCATGAAAGCTGGCTGGGTGACTTTGGGCCAATTACCAGGAGACGGTGAATTCTAGTTCCACTTAGGCACGAAAGCCAGTGGATAATTTTGTGCCAATCATCGGGAGACGGGGAGTTCTAGTCCTGCCTTAGGCATGAGAGGCAGCTGGGTGATTTGGGGCCAGGCCGTCTCTCTCTCAGCCCAGTCCACCTCACAGGGTTGTTGCTGTGGGTAAAATAGGAGGAGGAAGGAATAACAGATACGCTCGCCACTTTGAATTACTTGTAAAAATAATAAAGGCAAGATAACAAATAAATAAATCTGATGACATCATTGCGATGTGATGATGGGATGTGGCTCATTTCTTTACGGGCACCTTTGACCCCAGATGCAGATTTGAGGCTCAGGTACCTCATTTCTTGCTTTTTTTCCTCCCCTGAAAAATGCAGATATTTTGCTTCTTTGAAGAAATCCGAAGAAGCCGACAGTGACTTTCGATGCAATCAGAGCCACAACCTTCCTCCTCCTGGACCGCCCAGCAGAAATGAAAACATGTTTGAGATCCTTTTATGCACAACTTGCAAATATCTGGAGGTGACCGGCGAGGCCAGCCGAGAAGAGAAGAAGTGAATAATTTAACGTGTCGTGGCACAGCAGAAAATCACAGCTAGGAAACCGGCTAATAAAAGGAGCTCTCGCACCAACAAAGTTCATCAGAGGTTTTTTACAAAGAAAAGAAGAAAAAAAGAACTCTTTTGCCATTTTTTAAAAGCCAAATATCTTTTCAAGGCAGCGTTCCTCAACCTGGATGGACTTCAACTCCCAGAATTCGATAGATAGATAGATAGATAGATAGATAGATAGATAGATAGATAGATAGATAGATAGATAGATAGATAGAAATGAAAGATGATAGAAGAAAGAGAGATGGATGGATGATAAATAAGAGATGATAGAGAGAGAGAGAGAGAGAGAGAGAGAGAGAGATGGATAATTAGATAGATGCAATTGAGAGATGATAGAAGAAAGAGAGATGGATGGATGATAAATAAGAGATGATAGATATAGGTAGGTAGGTAGGTAGATGGATAGATAATTAGATATAAATGAAAGATGATAGAAGAAAGAGAGATAGATGGATGATAAATAAGAGATAGATAGATAGATAGATAGATAGATAGATAGATAGATAGATAGATAGATAGATAGAGATAGATAGATAGATAGATAGATAGATAGATAGATAGATAGATAGAGATAGATAGATAGATAGATAGATAGATAGATGATAGATAGATAGATAGATAGGTAGATAGATAGAGATAGATAGATAGATAGATAGATAGATAGATAGATAGATAGATAGATAGATAGATAGATAGATAGATAGATAGATGATAGATAGATAGATAGGTAGATAGATAGATAGATGCAATTGAGAGATGATAGAAGAAAGAGAGATGGATGGATGATAAATAAGAGATAGATAGATAGATAGATAGATAGATAGATAGATAGATAGATAGATAGATAGATAGAGATAGATAGATAGATAGATAGATAGATAGATAGATAGATAGATAGATAGATAGATGATAGATAGGTAGGTAGATAGATAGATAGATAGATAGATAGATAGATAGATAGATAGATGATAGATAGGTAGGTAGATAGATAGATAGATAGATAGATAGATAGATAGATAGATAGATGCAATTGAGAGATGATAGAAGAAAGAGAGATGGATGGATGATAAATAAGAGATATAGATAGATAGATAGATAGATAGATAGATAGATAGATGATAGATAGATAGATAGATGCAATTGAGAGATGATAGAAGAAAGAGAGATGGATGAATGATAAATAAGAGATGATTGAGAGAGAGAGAGAGAGAGAGAGATAATAAGAAATGAAAGAAGAGGAAGGGGGGCGTCATCAGATCAGTTCTTGCTGACTCCACATTTTTAATCTCCAACCTTGTCCTTCAGATCTTTCAAGGGTGCATCCATCACCACTGTCATGAGTTCCTCTACCTTGCTGTGGTCATCTTCTCCTTCTCTTTCCTCCCACCTTTCCCAGAACTATGGATCCCTCAAGAGGGCTGAATCGTTGCATCTATTGATCGATCGATCGATCGATTGATTGCCCTCAAAATCAGTGTTGTCATCTAGCAAGCACATAGATATTGTTCTCCCTGAAGATTTCTCCTCATCGTGGTCCTTCAGCGGTGACTGAGACCTTCTCCTTGCTGCTGGCCATCCTCTTCTTCTCCTTTCTTCCATTTTCCTCAGGATTAAAGTTGAATTAGACAAATCTGTGTTTTAAAAAATGATTAGTGAATTCCATGCCCTCAAGTCAAGGTCAACTCTTCAGGAGAACATACGTAGACGTTCTCCTTGATGATCTGTGCCCAACCTGGTCCTTCAGCTCTTTGGCCCCATCCAGCTAGGCAAAGCCATTTCATCTGGTGCTTTGACTCTCTTGGTCTCTCTGTTGAGAAAGCAACAGCCAGAACCTTGGTTTCACTGCAGGAAATTCACAAAGTCACATCCCATCTGGTCTCAGTTATTAGCATTCATGGAGGGAGCTTCAGAATTACGATGTGCTTACACCGAAGATGAGCCAGTTGAGATCACAAGGGCATCCAAAGAAATGTAGGGTAGATGCTAAATCTTCCGAAGGGGAGTCCACTTTGAGGCATTAAATCTTGTCCTAAATCATTAAAGCTTACTTCAGCAAAATTTCATTCTCTTCTTATAGCCATTTTTCCAAATCTTGGCCATTTGAAGATGCATGGACTTCAACTCCCAGAATTCTGCTGGCTGCAGAATTCTGGGAGTTGAAGTCCATCCATCTTGAAGCATGCTGGCTGGGGGATTCTGGGAGATGAAGTCCACCTGTCTTAAAGCATGCTGGCTGGGGGATTCTGGGAGATGAAGTCCACCTGTCTTAAAGCATGCTGGCTGGGGGATTCTGGGATATAAAGTCCACCCATCTTGAAGCATGCTAGCCAGGGAATTCTGGGAATGGAAGTCCACCCCTCTTAAGGCATGCTGGCTGGGGGATTCTGGGAATTGAAATCCACAGGTCTTATCTTTGCCAAGGTTGGGAAACACTGTTCATGAATGCAGAAAATCCACAACTTACAACCATTTGTTGACTAACTATTCAAAGGTACAATGGCCCTGAATAAAGGGACTATTGACCTGACCTCGCACTTATGACCGTCGCAGCATCCCAGGGTCCTTCGACCACCTTTTGCAATCTTCTCAGCTGGTTTTTGACAAGTCAAGTCAATGGGGGAAACAGGATTTATTTAAGGACCTCGTGATTCACTTAACAACTGCAGCTTAACAACCGTGGTGTAAAGGTCATAAAAATCGGGCGCGGCTCCCTTACCAACTGCCTCGCTTTAGCAATGGAAATTCTCTTCCCATTTGTGGTCCTAAATCGAGGACTATTGTGAAATGCAAAACAGGCTGTTTTATTTCCACTCCCTAATAAAAATTAGCCCATCTGCTTTCTCTCTCTCTCTCTCTCCCCTCCCCTTCCTTTCAGAAGCTTTGCTGGGAGTTGGTGATAAATTATGGATAGCAATCAAACAAGAAACATCGGCCTGAATGTTTGATATCTGGCTGTGTAATAGATCGGGATTAATTTTATTTTCATTTATTATAAATGCCCAGCTCTTGAGCAGTGAAGGTAGCTCTTTTGCATTCCTGCTTTATCCATCCATCACATGTTACTTAGAGGCCTCCATTGCACCGATAATAAACCACTGAAAATAAAGGTATTTTCCACCCAACCATCCTGGTCAACAGAGGCCATCAAAGGCAGGCTTAAGAAAGTTTGGAAGAAGAAGAAGAGGAAGAAGGGGAGAATGAAGAGAAAGAAGAAGAGGAGGAGGAGGAGGACGGGTGGAGGAGGAAGAGGAGGAGGAAGAAGAGGTGGTGGAGGAGGAGGAAGGAGAAGAAGAGGAGGAGGAGGACGGGAGGAAGAAGAAGAGGAGGAACAGAAAGAGAAAGAAGAGGAGGAGGAGGAGGACGGGTGGAGGAGGAAGAGGAGGAGGAAGAAGAGGTGGTGGAGAAGGAGGAAGAAGAAGGAGGAAGAGGAGGAGGACAGGAGGAAGAAGAAGAGGAGGAGGAAGAGAAAGAGAAAGAAGAGGAGGAGGAGGACGGGAGGAGGAGGAGGATGGAAGGAGGAGGAAGAGGTGGAGGAGGAGGAAGAAGAAGAGGAGGAGGAACAGAAAGAGAAAGAAGAAGAAGACGAGGAGGAGGAAAAGGAGGAAGAAGAGGGGGTGGAGGAAGAAGAAGAAGAAGAAAATACTTGGTTGACACCTAGAATGCTGGCTAAAGGGACACGGTGACTCAGTGGCTAAGACGCTGAGCTTGTCGATCAAAAGGCCGGCAGCTCAGAGGTTCGAATCCCTAGTGCCGCGTAACAGGGTGAGCTCCCGTTCCTTGTCCCAGCTTCTGTCAACCTAGCGGTTCGAAAGCACATAAAAAATGCAAGTAGAAAAATAGGGACCACCTTTGGTGGGAAGGGAACAGCTTCCATGCACCTTTGGCGTTGAGTCATGCCAGCCACATGACCATGGAGACGTCTTCGGACCGCGCTGGCTCTTTGGCTTTGAAACGGAGATGAACACTGCCCCCTAGAGTCAGGAACAACTAGCACATATGTGCAAGGGGAACCTTTACCTTGACCTAGGATGCTGACAGCAACCTGTATCAACCATCAGTGCCAATCAATGATATTTGTGATACATTTTTAAATGTTCAATTGACTGAGTTTTATGTTTAAAGAATAAAAGAGATGATAATCACAATAACAATAATAACAGTAGTAGTAATGAATAAAAAGGCAGAAGTTTTCCAGCAGAAGTAATTCTACCTAGATTGCCTTAAGGAATTTCCTTAAATTGAATTTATTTCACAGTCTCCATCGTCATGGCCACCGGAACAGAATTCATTGGAATACTGCAATCAGTCCTAAATTCTTCCCTGAGTGCTGATTGTCCAAATATCTGTCGAAAACCTGCTACCCAGTGATGGCTTTGCTTCTTTCAGGATGGAAGAGGGAGATCAAAACAGCATTTCTCAATTTTGGGAATTTTAAAATGCTGGCTGGGGAATTCTGGGAGCTGAAGTCCACAAGTCTTAAAGTTGCTGAGTTTGGAAATCCCTGTACAACCTTGGGCTCGGAAATTCTCAAAATCTCGCATAGCATCTCCGGATGGATGGATGAAAAGAAGAGCAGGGCCATTTTTCTTCCTTTGAATTATCTTTTATTTTATTTCCCTGCTTTGCAGCTTTGAAGAGATAAGAAGAAAAGCCAGATAGGAAAAGAGACAGAAACCCGGAACATATTATCATCTCTGGTGGACATGTCCTAAGGTGAAAAAATATTGGGTTAAAACTAGAAGGTGGATAGAAGAGATAATTAAAAGAACCTTGGTGGTGCAGCAGACTAAAGTGCTGTTAAATAGCACCAGCTGCCTGTAATTACTGCAAGTTCGAATCTCACCAGGCTCAAGGTTGACTCAGCCTTCCGTCCTTTCGAGGTAGGTAAAACGAGGACCCGGATTGTGGGGGCAATAAGCTGATTTTGTATAAAAAAAAAGAACATCGCTTGAGGGGGGTCCGAAAGCCCTACTAAGCAGGTATATGCAAAAGTATGAAGGCTATTTGCTTTGCTGGCTGGGGAATTCTGGGAGTTGAAGTCCACCCATCGGAAAGCTGACAAGCTAGAATAATTATTATTATTATGGAGAGAGGAAAATATCTCAACCGGATATTACAAATACAGATAGTCCTCAACATATTGAACGCCAGAATTTCCTTGGCTAAGCAAGGCGGTTGCTAAGTATGTCACGCCCGATCTTACGACCCGTTTTGTCCTCGCTGTGAAGCGAACCCACAGCAGTCGTTAAGTGAATCGTGTGGTCGTTGAGCGAATCCGCCTCCCCCCCTCCCCCCATTGACTTTGCTTGTCAGCAGCCGGCTGGGAAAGCCATAAAGGGGGAACACGGGTCCCCAGAACAGCTCACACTGTCATAAATACGAACCAGTTGCCAAGTATCCAAATTCTAATCCTGTGATTTTGGAACCGGTGAGATGGTCGTAAGTACGAGGACCGGTTGGGAGTCACTTTTTCCCAGGGCCGTTGTAACGCCAAACGGTCACTAAAGGAACGGCCGTAAGTCAAGGACTACCCATATAAGAAAGGCAGAGAACTGAGCTCGTAGATGAGAGGTTGAAATTGGATGGGGAATGAATCCAGTTCTTCAACTTACAACCACAACTGAGCCCAACATTCACATTGTTAAGTGATACATTCGATGAGTTTTGCCCCGTGTTACTGTCTTACCACCGTTGTTAAGCGAATCCCTGCAGTTGTTCGTCACAAGGTCGTTAAACGAAACTGGCTTCTGACGTCGCTCCTCAGAAGGGGATCACGTGACAATGGGACCGTCATAAATATGAGTCAGTGGCCAAGCCTCTGAGTTTTGATCCCATGACCACAGGGATGCGGTGACGGTCGTTAAGTGTGAAAAATGCTTTTTTTTAGTGCCGTTTTAACTTTGGTCACTAAACGAACGGTCGTAAATCCAGGACTCCCTGCACTGCACTCACCTGGTGTTTCTTTCTCGTGCCTTGGGCCAAACAGACACTAAGTGAACCGTAAATTCAAACAAAATCGGGGAATAGATTTAGATCCGGTCAACAGAAGCTGCTCTATGCTTGATGATGGAGTTTCTCCCTCGGCTGTTCTTTTTTTTTTTTCCTCCTTTTTTTATTGCTTTTTAAATTGCTTTTAATGCACATTTTTACGATGTTGTTTTTGATGGCAAAGACAGCCATCCGGATAAATTTGCTAAATAAATCAAGCGGTAAAGAGAAGACGACATCCAAGCAAGGTTAAAAGCCCGTCACATTTCCTTCCCCTGCTGGGCTTCCAAAAAACTTGGTTTTCAACTAACCCGGTTAAATCTGTGGTGGGAACACCGTTGTTGCCTTTTCCACGTGGGTCAAAATGAGCCGGGAGCGACTCCCATCCGAGAAACGAATCTGGCCTCTTTACAGATCCATTTAAAAAAGGGGGAAATTTTTTTTTTTTTTGGCTTTTTTTCCCCTCAAGTGATGATGTAGCAGATGGAACGCTAAGCCCATAAAAAAAAAATCTCTTTGCAAAATTAAAATGTAATTTTCCAGGCCATAAATCAAGAATCAGCAAGCCTGATTTTGGGGCTGTGCTCCATGATTTACTCGGGACTGTTCTGTTAATAACTCTCTCATTCCCTGGTCCACCACCACCCCATCTCAAATATATCTTTATCCATAAGTTATCATCTCCTTTTAAAATCCCCATAATCCCTTGCGGGATGGAGTCTTGGGCAACTGAATGGAGCTGAGTGTTTACTGGCCGGATGCCTTTCCTGTTGCCAATGCGGAGTTTTGTTCAGCAGATATATTCTCAATGTGTCCAGAGAGAGAAATATTAGCCTCTATCTAGGATCGAACTCACAGCCTCCTGATTGTAAGGCCAAAGCTTTACCTCTAAGCCAACCGTGCCACTCTATCTTTATCCATAAGTGGAGGCTAAAAATATATTTATGAGCCTCCATCCTCTCTTTGAAGTAGAACAAATCTCCTTCCTTTTCCTTCATCAGAAATTTGATTATTATCGAAGAACTGAGAATGTTTTCAGTTCTTCAAACTTGACAAGTGGAAGATACCATTTTCCTGCTTTCTTAGAAAATAAAATTCCTTTAAAAGGAAATACAGGGAGTTCTCGACTTAGAACCTTTCATTTAGTGACCGTTTGAAGTTGCGACGGTACTGAAAGAAGCGACTTAAGACCATTTTTCACACTTACGACCGTTGTAAGTCGGGGGATCAAAATTCCAAAGTTTGACAACTGACTCATATTTATGACGATCACAGTGTCCCGGGGTCACGTGATCCCCTTTCTGACGAGCAAAGTCAATGTGGAAGCCGGATTCACTTAACGACCGTTACTAACAATTGCAGTGATTCACTTAGTAACGGCGGTGGAGAAAGATCACGAAATGGGGCGAAACTCCCTTAACAACCATCTTGCTTAGCAATGGAAATTATGGGTTCGATTGTGGTCGTTAAGTCGAGGACTACCGGTAATCAGAGGCTGGCGTGCCTGCAAGACAGCGTTATTCAAGCAAATCCTTGGAACTCCCCACCACTTGCTTTAAGGCTGCCTGGCTGGAACCACAAACTGTTTCGAAACAATAAAATTTGGTTTGCTTGAATTGGTTTCTTCTTTGGTTTTGTGATTAATTTCTTGTTGATTCCCTTGAGGTTTTTTTGGCTTCGTTGTGCAAGATTTGTTCTTTGGATCAGAAAGAGAGAGAGAGAGAGAGAGAGAGAGAGAAAGCAAGCAAGAAAGAAAGAGAAAGCAAGCAAGCAAGAAGGAAAGAAAGAAGGAAGAAAGGAAAAAAGGAAAGAAATAAGGAAGGAAGGAAGGAAGGAAGGAAGGAAGGAAGGAAGGAAGGAAGGAAGGAAGGAAGGAAGGAAGGAAGGAAGGAAGGAAGGAAGGAAGGAAGGAAGGAAGGAAAGGAGGGAGGGAGTGAGGGAAGGAAGGAGAGAAAGGAGAAAGAAGAAAGAAGAAAAGGAAGAAGGAAGAAGGAAGGAAGAAGGAAGGAAGGAAACAAAAGAAAGAAAAGAAAGAAAGAAGAAAGAAGAAAGAAAAAGAAAGAGAGAGAGAGAAAGCAAGCAAGCAAGAAAGAAAGAAAGCAAGAAGGAAAGAAAGAAGGAAGAAAGGAAAGAAGGAAAGGAAGAAGAAAGGAAGGAAAGAAGGAAAGAAGGAAAGAAAGGAGGAAAGAAAGAAAGGAAGGAAGGAAGGAAGGAGGGAGGGAAGGAAGGACGGAGAGAAAGGAGAAAGAAGAAAGAAGAAAAGGAAGAAAAAAGGAAGGAAGAAGGAAGAAGAAAGGAAGAAGGAAGGAAGGAAACAAAAGAAAGAAAAGGAAGAAAGAAGAAAGAAAGAGAGAGAGAGAAAGCAAGTAAGAAAGAAAGAGAAAGCAAGAAAGAAGGAAGGAAGGAAGGAAAGAAGGAAAGAAAGAAGGAAAGAAAGAAGAAAGGAAGGAAAGAAGGAAGGAGGGAAAGAAAGAAAGAAAGAAAGAAAGAAAGAAAGAAAGAAAGAAAGAAAGAAAGAAATTTCCTTATTCCCTCCAAAGACACAGAAAGCATTTTCTTCTGCTTTCATTCAGCTTACCAGAAAGAAAAAGAAAAAAGAACATTTCAACGTGAATTAATCAGCTGAAACCCAATTGTCACAGAATCACTGCAACTGATGCCTGCATGTAAATCATCTATTTTAAGGAACTGCAGCTGGGTTTCACAATGCCCTTCCAAGGACTGCATCTTTCCATCCTTCTGACTCCAAATTTCCAGTTTCATATTTTTTATTAGTTATAAAATATGGTAAAATACAGAAAACAAAGGTAGATAGAAAAGCGGTGGGGAGGAAGAGGGGGACAAGGAGTGAGGAAGGATAAGAAAAAGAAACAGGAAAACTTCTCTCTGTTGCAGTAAAATAAGGCATTGACATCAAATTGCAACTTTTTGCTTTTTTCATAATAATATGGACCAGCCATTTCTGTAAAGATCTTATCAATCTACTCGGGAAAACCCATAATCAAACTTTCATTCTTCTCCACATCAAGCATGAAATTCAGAAACGTTTTCCACGTGGAAACAAAAGCATTTACTGTATGTTCTTTTCTTTAATCAAAGTGATCAGTTTAACCAACTCCATTAACTTCTGCAACCTTTCGTCCCTGGTGGGAATCGAACTCTCTTTCCATTTTGTGCATACAATATTCTTTCTGCGGTCAAAATATATAATAACGAAGTTCCAAATTTTTCCCCCAGTTCTCTTTCCATGAGGCCCAAAAGGAAAAGTTCTCTGAATTTCCAACCCAGCAAACTAACATTGAAATAAACTGTAGAAATTCAAAATTCGGAGCCTGCCGCTCTCTTTTTGACCAATCCCACCTTGTAGGGTTGTTGTTATTGTTATGGGAAAATAGGAGGCGGGGGTATTAAGGAGGTTGATATATTAGATTTTTATCCAGCCTTTATTACTTTATAGGTAACTCGAGGTAGCAAACATGCCTAATAGTCTTTCCTCCTCTATTTTCCACACAACAACCCTGTGAGGTGGGTTGGGCTGAGAGAGGGACTGGCCCAAAGTCACCCAGCTGGCTTACATGCTTAAGATGGAACTAGAACTCACTGTCTCCTGGTGATTGGCCCAGTGTCACCCAGCTGGCTTTCATGCCTAAGGCGGGACTAGAACTCACTGTCTCCTGGTGATTGGCCCAAAGGCACCCAGCCAGCTTTCATGTCTAAGGCAGGACTAGAACTCACAGTCTCCTGGTGATTGGCCCAGTGTCACCCAGCTGGCTTTCATGCCTAAGGCAGGACTAGAACTCACCGTCGCCTGGTGATTGGCCCAGTGTCACCCAGCTGGCTTTCATGCCTAAGGCGGGACTAGAACTCACTGTCTCCTGGTGATTGGCCCAAAGGCACCCAGCCAGCTTTCATGTCTAAGGCGGGACTAGAACTCACTGCTCCTGGTGATTGGCCCAGTGTCACCCAGCCAGCTTTCATGCCTAAGGTGGGACTAGAACTCACTGCTCCTGGTGATTGGCCCAAAGTCACCCAGCCAGCTTTCATGCCTAAGGCGGGACTAGAACTCACAGTCTCCTGGTGATTGTCCCAGTGTCACCCACCCAGCTTTCATTCCTAAAGTGGAACTAGAACTCACTGTCTCCTGGTGATTGGCCCAAAATCACCCAGCCTGGCTTTCATGCCTAAGGCGGGACTAGAACTCACAGTCACCTGGTGGTTGGCCCAAAGGCACCTAGCCAGCTTTCACGTGAATTCTGATGTTCGCTTTTCGGAACCGAACTTTAATTTCACAGGCAACAAAGCTCATTTTAGAAGTTGCCTTTCCTTGCCCAACATCAAATTAGCCCCAGTTTATGTTTTGTTTTAATTAGTCATCAAAGCAGGCGCCCGCACCCGGGACTGCAAAAAAAAAAAAATAATAATCAAGGATATGTATTCAATATTGGAACATAAAAAGAACTTTTACCGCAATGTTGTTTAGCAGCTCATTAATCCTTAACGACATCTCTGTGAAGGTAGCTATTAACGTTAAAAAATTTTCCATCTTCTGGATGAAGGCGTAAATCAGAGAGGTAAATAAACATCTCAGAGTGATTAGATCTCGCAGCTTGGTACCAATCTGGGCCAGCCAGGCTGCCTAAAACTTTGGATGGAGGGAAATCCAAAGTCTTTGAACTTGGTTTTTGATCCTTTTTCCCTGCTGATTTCGCCTCTGGTGGTCTCTAGAGAAGGGAAGGGGCCCTCGATTATTTCCAGCCCCCACTAATCATTTTGAGGGCGTGGTGCAGATTTTTTATATCGGATCCTTGGTGCTTTCTCAGCCGGACTGTTTTCTTGCAGAGATCTCCTTACCAAACTAGGCGCTAGAAGGGAGTGGAGTTTGTCGAGAGGAGGAGGAGAACTGTGGGATCCTTGGTATTCTCTGAGCTTCGTTTTTTTTGTGTGCAGACGTTGGATGACCCAACTAAGTAACATCATCAGTGTTCAAAGGGAGTGGGGTTTGTCGAGAGGAGGAGAAGGAAGACTGTGGCCTCCTTGGTGCTCCTGAGTTTGGTGGCTTCCTTCCAGACATTTCATGACCCAAGTAGGGAACATCATCAGTGCTAGGAGGAGAGAGGTTTGGGGGGGGAGAGGAGGAGGAAAACAATGACTGTGGGGTCCTTGGTCCTCTCTGAGCTTGGTGATTCTCTTGAAGATATTTCGTGACCAACCGAGGTGACATCATCAGTGTTAGGACGGAGTAGGGTGTGCAGAAGGGAGGAGGATGAGGAGGAGGAGAAGGGGGAGGAGGGGGAGGAGCTCGGTCCTTGGTGATCTCTAAGCTTGGTAGTTTTCTTGCAAACTAGGGAATTTCATCAGTGCTAGGAGGCGATGGATTTGTGGAGAGGAGGAGGAGGAGGAGGAGGAGGAGGAGGAGGAGGAGGAGGAGGAGGAGGAGGAGGAGGAAGAGAAGGAGGAGGAGGAGAAGGGGAAAGGGGACTGTCATTGGTGCTCTCTAAGCTTGGTGATTTTCTTGCAGACATTCTGTGACCCAACTAGGGATCATCATCAGTGCTAGTGAGTGTGGAGTTTGCTCCCTGTTTAAATCCAATAGCTTGCCTACATAGTGTGGGAGGGGTGGAGTTTTCTCCTGGGCAGTCCCTGCATTAGAATGTTCTTTACTGTTTGACCATTTGTTTGGAGGAGGAGGAGGAGGAAGGAGTTTGAAATATGTTCAGTGCAGGGGTGAAATGCTACTGGTACGGGCCGGTTCGTCCGAATCGGTAGTAAAAAATATAAAAATAAATAAATAAATTCTGACACGTTTTAAGCACTTTTTTTACTACCGGTTCTCTGGAAGGTAAGTAGAACTCTGTGTGTGTGTGTGTGTGTGTGTGTGTGTGTGTGTGTGTGAGAGAGAGAGAGAGAGAGAGAGAGAGAGAGAGATTAGCTGTGGCGCACGTGGGAACATTTTTTTATCCTTTTAAAACCATTTTTATACTACCAGCTAAAAGCGAATAGGCTGTAGCCACGCGATTGTCAGAGCCTTTTTTTAAAAAAAAATTTAAAGCATTTTTTTACTACCTATTCGCCCGAGCCGGTAGTAAGAAATGCTTTAAAAAAAATTTTTTAAAGGTTCCCACGTGCGCCACAGCTGATCACTCCCCTCCGCACTATTCTACTTACCTTCCCAAGCCTCCTTTGGCGCCCACTGTGCATGCCAGAGAACTGGTAGTAAACTGGTTCAGATTTCACCACTGGTTCACTGGCCTTGAGTTATCGATAAAAATAATAAATAGCGATCAAAAATAAATAAATCAAAAATAAAATCTATAATTTTGGCAGCGCCCCACTTGTCTCGCTCAACATTTCACGCAACACCAAACCAAACCGGTTAAAAATTGTGCAGGTGCACCTATCACGGAAACACAGAATAAGAGAGTTGGGAGGGACCTTGGAGGTCATCTAGTCCAACCCCCTTCGCAAGCAGGAGACCCCATCGCATTCCGGGCAACTGACTGTCCAACCTCTTTTCTTAAAAACCTCCAGTGATGGAGCACCCACAAAGGCAACCCACTGATTAAATTTCCTCCTCCTTTTTGTCCCCCTCTCTGTAACCCCCTTTCCTTCTAGCATGGATGAT
>CM075962.1:2919534-2963325 GCA_038048745.1 Coluber constrictor foxii | reverse complement strand
TTTCCTTTCCTTTCCTTTCCTTCCCTTCCCTTCCCTTCCCTTCCCTTCCCTTCCCTTCCCTTCTCCTTTCCTTTCCTTTCCTTCCCTTTCCTTCCCTTCCCTTCCCTTCCCTTCTTCCTTTCCCTTTCCTTTCCTTTCCTTTCCTCCCCCCCACCCCCGTCCCCCAGCTGAGCAGATCCAGCCAGCTGCAGCTTCAGCACCTCGGACAGTTCCGGGCCAAGAGAGGCAGGAAGCAAAGTCTGCTTTTTCCCAGCTTCAAGAGGATCAGACAAGTCCCAGGACTACCTATATATATGTGTGTGTGTGTGAGTGTGTGTGTGTGTGTGTGTGTGTAGGTCTTTGGTTATTCAGGTTTCTCCCACGTAAAATTGGAAGCGTCTTGGCAACGTTTTGACGAAGTCTCATTCGTCATCTTCAGGCTGGTGTCATTGGCTTCGTGCTTCTAGGAGCAATGTGAGATCGCAGCTGTTTCTTCCTTTTAACTGCTAGTGGGGATGTGAACTGATTGGGTGGGAGCTTGGCTGTGTTCTGATTGGGAGGAGGCGTGTTCTGATTGGTTGGGGGCTTGGCTGTGCTCTGATTGGATGGTGGGTTGACCCACCCTTTGCTTCTTTCTCAGCCTGGCTGCCTGCGCCCGTGGTCTACGGCAGCGCCATCGACACAACCTGTCTCCTGTGGCAATATAAGTGCAAAAAGAGAGCAGGCTGTCGATACTACAACCACACAGCCTTCCGCAAAGGTAACTCCTCTTCCTTTCCTTAATAACCGGAGATTAGTTGGTCCCGCGCAGAACCGAGGAAATATGCCGCATGCAAAGCATCTCGGTTTGTGTAGGGCAGGGATGGCTAACCTTTTTGCCATCACGTGCCAAAAGCTGGGGGAGCGCGGTGGGGGTCACACATCCTTAATCCTATGTGCCCCGCCTCCCACTTTTGGCACGTGATGGTACGGAAAGGCCCAGAGCCTTTCTAGGAGCCTGGGGAGGGCAAAAACGGCCTTCCCCACCCTCCCCGGAGGCCGGAAACAGTGTGTTTCCTGACTTCTGGTGGGCCCAGAAGGCCCGAAAATCAGCTGCGTGTCAGAGCTGAGCTCATGTGCCCACCAATATGGCTCCACGTGCCACCTGTGGCACCTGTGCCATAGGTTCGCCATCACGGATGTAGGGGGAAGGTGGCAGAACTGGGGATGGAGTCAAAAGAGGCAATAGCCTAGAATTTCTACGTAGTCACAAATTAAGTCCAGGGGAGCCAGTGGAACGGCACGCCTCCAGAAGTTGTGGATGCCTGCATCCATGGAGGTTTTTAAGAAGAGCCTGGACAGCCATTTGCCTAGATCGGTAGAGAGTCTTAAGCAGGTTTTTTTTTGCAATATCCTTCCCTGCCACGCCCACCAAGCCACACCACGCCCACCAAGCCACGTCTGGCAGTAAAAATATTGAATTTCACCACTGACCCGGATGACAAAAATGCTTCCCTCCCCCTGTTAATATTCTTAAAAAACAGAGAGAGAAATGAAATGTGCACTTATTAAGACGGGATTTTAGGCCTCTTTCCAACCGCAACGTCCCAACGGAGCAAGGGAGGGAAGCTGTTGCAAATGACTCTCTGTTTTTCATTCTCTCCCAGGTTCGTGGGCATCCAGCTTTTATTCGAAATCTGCTGTTGTCTGTCCTTCTGTGTCGTCTACGTCTTTCTCATTCGAACGGGGAACCAAGAGGAGGGGGAGGAAGAAAAACGGAGAGCTTCCTCAAAACCTACCAGTTAATCATATCCTGGATACTATTGGGGGGGGGGGGGGGCTCGGCCAAATGAATGGAAATCGGATCGTTTGGGAGGAGTGAAACTAGAATGAAACTGAGGACTTCCCTGCGCCGAGATCCAATTTGGACCTATATTTCTATATTTCTTTTTTTGTTGTTGTTGTTGTTCCTTTTTTCTTTCGTTTCCTTCTTTCCTTCCTTCCTTCTTATCCTTCCTTCCTTCCTTCCTTCCTTCCTTCCTTCCTTCCTCTTCCTTCCTTCCTTCTTTCTCCTTCTTTCTTTCTTTCTTTCTTTCTTCTTTCTTTCTTTCTTCTTTCTTTCTTTCTTTCTTTCTTTCTTTCTTTCTTTCTTTCTCTTTCGTGCATGTGACTGGATGTTCCTAGCCCGTCTGCCATTGCTGTAGGGCAAAATAGAAATAAATATGTAATTTGACTGTCTGGTGAGCTGCATCGGCCAACCTATTGTAGCTGCTGAAAACCTCAAGGAAAGGAGAGGCTTAAGTTTCTTTTCCCCATTCGGGGGGGGGGGGGGTCCCAGAGAAACCCTGGAATTGGGGGGAGGGGGGAGCCACTGTTGAGAACACTCCTTTCCGAGAGGACCCCTTGTTCTTTGCAGCTGGGGATGAGGGGCGTTGAGTGGGAGGGAGGGAGGCCACCTCTTTCAAAGTCATAAATGTCCTCCATGCTTTGAAGGTGCTGTGAGCTCCTGGCCATGCTCTGCACAAGCATAAAAGCATCATTTCATTGAGGACCACATCCGCATCTTCTAGGCTCCTAGGCTGACCCTCACGGGCCAACCCTCACCCTGCCAAGCCTCCTGATTTTGAGCTGGCTCACCTGCTCAGATTGTCCTTGGACATCCCCCTGAATTCTCCTGGACGAAGAACACTCCTGATGGAATGTTACCCCAACGCATGTGAAGAAACAGGACTGGAGGATCCGACAGAAGAGAATATTTGCAGCTCAGGGTTGAACGGTGGGGGCCTTGGTGCTCTCTGAGCTTGGCAGTTTTCTTGTAGATGTTTGATGACCCAACTGGGGAACACCATCAGTGCTGGAAGGGAGTGGGATTTGTAGGGAGGAGGAGGAAGAGGAGGACCGTGGACTCTCTGAGCTTGATTTCTTGCAGGCCTCTCATGACCCAACTACATAACATGATCGGAGCCAGTGCGTGTGGGATTTGCTCCCTACTAGCATAACACCCACTAACACGGATGACGTTCCTTAGTTGGGTTATGAAAAGTCTCCAAGAAAACCATCCAGCTCAGAGACCCCACAGTTCAACCCTGAGCTACAAATCTTCCCTTCAGTTAATGGCAGCAGTTTTATTTATTTTATTTGGGGGGGGGTGGGGGGCGGGATCCTGGCAGTTGCCTGAAAATCAGGCCTGGCATAATATCTGCAGCGATTCCGCTCTCATTTCTCCCTCGGCTGCCTCTTTCAACGAGCAGCTGCTGCCTTTGAAATGGCGGTGTTACAATCTGTGGAATCTGGCAATGAACTGCCAAGGCAGCTAAGATCTGGAATCCTTCGCTTGTCATTCAGCCCCGGACAATGGGCAATCCTGGGAGGCTTTACGAAGAGGCATCGAACGCGTACAGAAATCTTGCCAATTGCAATTTGCATCTTGCTGGCTTCCAATGAATCCAAGCTGCACGGGAAAAATGGATAATAAACAATTCATTCAGAAATAATGGAGAAGGCTTGGTTCTGCCCTCTTAACTATAATATTCAGAATATTTTTCATTTATTTATTATTTATTTATTATTTGGACTTAATATGCCGCCCTATCTCCGAAAGGACTCAGGGCGGCTCACATCAATAAAACACACAAAGGTCATTTTTTTGTAAAAACACCCAATAAAACTATAAAACTCATTAAAATCCCCTCTAAAACTCCTTCAGTCCAAGCCAGGATATTATTTATTGTTTGATTGTTGGTGTAGTATGAATCTTGATGTGATCTCTGTTTGTCTTGGTGTTGATTGCTGGCGAAGAAGCTTTTTTTTCTTTTTAGCTTCTTGAACTGTCTCTTTTCAATGGTGTGTAGATGTTGTTTACCTCTATGTGCCTGTAGATTTGTCTGAGTGCCAGATTTTCAGATACCCAGCTAAGCAGGGATTAACACCAAGATTATTAATGAAGCAATGAACAATATCCCACTGAAGAAGCTGCCAACTCGGGGCAGTCAATCAAACAATAAACCACAGCCTAATCAAGCATTGGAAGGAACAAATCCATCCGGTTCAGTTCCAAGTTGGGAGAAAGACACTGGAAATGGAGCGGAGGCTGATCGGAAAGAAAAACTCTGTTCATTTATGAGCAGAAGCACAGCGTGCAGTTCTGGGCAGCTGAACCCAACGGCTGATTAGGTGGATGGATCTTTACAGTTTCTGGAACTTTGAAGGATGGGATTTGTGCAATATGGGCTTTGTGTTTCTCAAAGGGTGGTGGGCATTTCCTATTGTGGCTTAATGGCTTTCGTCCTGTGTTGGGACTGCTTGTTCTAATCCTACCACTCTGCTTTCGTTAGCTGTCAAATAAGGGGTTTCGAAATATCCTGTCATGAATGGACATCTGCCTGCAGTGTTTGCTTTGCTTATGAATGGAGCCATCTAGATAGTCTTCCTCGTTCAATACAATCTTGATCTCCTTCAGTGCCGGCATCTGCTGTGGGCTATTAAGAAAGACTTAGGGGGTTCCTTTCTGCCTCTAAGAACATATTTCTCTGTTTCTCCTTTGGGGAAATATAATATTCTGTTTCTTTCAATATTCCCCAAAATATCTCATTCTTTTAGGGGCGGGGGAGGTGGGGATTCCGCACAAGGAACCACCAAGAACAC
The DNA here is from genome assembly GCA_038048745.1 of Coluber constrictor foxii. Lineage (NCBI taxonomy): Eukaryota > Metazoa > Chordata > Lepidosauria > Squamata > Colubridae > Coluber > Coluber constrictor. Next base: position 2,958,723 of record CM075962.1, on the reverse strand, counting down.
TCCCACCAGCACTGACAGGGCAACCCTCTGTATATATAAAAATAAGAGCAAACCACGCCTCCGTTCTAACACTGATGATGTTCCCTAGCTGGGTCATAAAACGTCTTCACGAAAACAGAGAGCTTTGAGGATCCCAGTCTTCTAAATATGCTGATGATGAGGTGGAAGCTAATCAAACTCAGGTTGGGGAAACACGGGTGTAGAGGGATGCACAAAACTGAGAGAATCCATATTTTTTTAAAAAAATTAATTTATATGCTGCCTTTCTCCAGAAACTCATGGCGGCTTACAATGCGTTAAGCAATAGCCTTCATACTTTTGTATATACCTACTTAGTAGGGCTTTCAGCCCCCCCCCCCAAGCGGTGTTCTTTTTAATACAAAGTCAGCTTATTGCCCCCACAATCCGGGTCTTCATTTTTATCTACCTCGAAAGGATGGAAGGCTGAGTCCACCTTGAGCCTGGTTAGATTCAAATACGCAGTAATTGCAGACAGCTGGTGTCACTTTAACACGACTTCAGCTGCTGCGCCACCAGGCTCTTATGGCTCCTCCTGCTTCAGATCTCTCTAAAATCCACACCCCCATCCAAATTAGGGAATTTCCCTAAAAACCCTAGTTAAGGCCACACCTGGAATCCTGCAACCAATTTTGGTCACCATATTACAAAAAATATAGTGCAGAGAAGAGCAAGTAAGAGCCTGTGTAGCGTAGTGGGCTAATGCCTCCTACTAAAAGGCAGCAATTAACATCCAGCTGCCTGTAATTCTGTGAGTTCAATCCTAGCCAGGCTCAAGGTCGACTCAGCCTTCCATCCTTTCTAAGGTGGGTAAATTGAGGACCCAGTTTGTGGGGGCAATAAGCTGACTTTGTATAAATATACAAAAGTAGGAAGGCTATTGCTTAACACATTGTAAGCCGCCCTGAGTCTCCGGAGAAGGGCGGCATATAAATCAAATTAAAATAAATAAATAAATAAATAAATAAATAAATAAATAAATAAATAAATAAATAAATAAGATGATCAAGGGCCTGGAGACTAAAACATATGAAGAACGACCAGTCTAGAGAAATGGAGGACTGGGGGCAGGGGGGACATGATAGCAGGATTCCAATATTTGAGGGACTGACCCCAAAGAAGAGGAGTGGGTCCATCTATTCTCCAAGCACCTGAAGGCAGGAGAAGAAGCAACGGATGGACACTAAGCAAGGAGAGAAGCAACCTGGAATGAAGGAGAAACTACCTATCAGTGAGGACAATTAACCAGTGGAACAGCTGGCCACCAGAAATCATGGTGCTCCATTACTGCAGATATTTAAGATAGACTGTACAGTCATTGAGTAGGGGCGGACTAGAGGATCTCCAAGTTCCCTTCCAACTCTGTTCTATTCCAGTAAAACAGAGGACTAGGAGAATTGGAGACAATTACCAATGGACCCATCCAGAAGCTTTCACGCTTCTTCCTTCCAGCTGGTTTCTGCAGAGGAAGAAACAAGGGGGGGGGGATATCTTTAAATGCATGAAGAATTTATATCTCCCCTTCCTACGAGCTTCCTCTGATCTTTGGGCCATCTCAGCCGGGTTTTCTGGGCAGGAAAGCAGCATCTGCGGCAGCGAGAGAGAAGGATCTGAGATGTGGCACTCGGAGAGATCAGAGAAATAAAAATTTGCCTCGGGGGGCAGAAGAGTTTAGCAAACCGAGTTACCGAGAATTCAGCCCAGGTGTCCTTCGGAGACTGATAAAGGAAATTTGGGAGAACAAAGTAACTCCCAAAACTTCTGCGACGCCTCGTGAGATCAAAAGGACGTCCCTTGATGCTCTTGTCTCATTAATCTCTTTACAGTAAATCACCAGCCCGCTCCTGACTAATTAAAACTCCCCTTCTCTGATCCATTCATTGGCAAATGCATCAATTAAAATCTAACTACTCTGTTTTGGCAACCTCGCTGAAGACTCCTAGAGGTCTCTTCGGAAAAGGATGCCTTGTGGAGTTGCGCCGGAGAATAAAAAGCCCAGGTGGTCCTTGACTTATGACGGCAATCATCATCATCTTTTAATGACCCCATAATCCCTTGAAGCCTGGAGTCTGGGCAACTGAATGGAGCTGAGTGTTTACTGGCCAGTTGCCCTTCCTGTCGCCAGTACAGAGTTTTGTTCAACAGATATTTTATTTTATTTTATTTTATTTTATTTTATTTTATTTTATTTTATTTTATTTTATTTTATTTTATTTTATTTTATTTTATTTTATTATTTTATTTTATTTTATTTTATTTTATTTTATTTTATTTTATTTTATTTTATTTTATTATTTTATTTTATTTTATTATTTTATTTTATTATTTTATTTTATTTTATTTTATTTTATTTTATTTTATTTTATTTATTTTATTTTATTTTATATTTTATTTTATTTTATTTTATTTTATTTTATTTTATTTTATTTTATTTTATTATTTTATTTTATTTTATTTTATTTTATTTTATTTTATTTTATTTTATTTTATTTTATTTTATATTTTATATTTTATTGCATTGCATTGCATTGCATTTTTATACTGCCCTTCTCCCAAAGGACTCAGGGCGGTGCACAGCCATAATAAAACAGTAACAATGCAAAAGTTAAAAAACTATTAAAATAATTCAATATATTCTCATTGCGCCCAGAGAGAGATACCTAGAATCGAATTCACAGCCTCCTGATTGTGAGCTGAGAGCTCCATCTCTAGGCCACCGCACCACTCGACTTATGACCCCAATGGAGCCCCAATATTTCTGTCGTTAAGCGAGACATTTGTTCAGGGAGTTTTGTCCCATTTTACGACCTTTCCTTGACACAGTTATTAAGCAAACCACTGCGGTCGTTAAGTTAGGAACATGGTTGTTAAGCGAATCTGGCTTCCCCATTGACTTTGCTTATTGGAAGATCCCAGAAGGGGCTCACATGACTGCGGGACGCCGCAGCTGTCATAACTACGAGTCAGTGGCCAAGCATCTGAATTTTGATCACGTGACTGTGGGGATGCTGCAATGGTCGTAAGTGTGAAACACGGTCGTAAGTCACCTTTTTCAGTGCCGTTGTAACTTTGGACAGTCATTAAATGAACTGTTGTAAGATGAGGACTGCTTGTATTACAAAGAAGGGAAATTAATTCATTTGGGCTCGAGTGACTTAAAAAACAGGGAGCCAAGTCAGTGTCAAAGGTCAAACAACATTAAGTTGGGTTATTGAATGATCCCATTTTTGGGGTTCACACAAGCCAACGAATCATAAAGTAACAAGATGGACTTTCAGGAGAACTAAGAAATGCACCAAGTCCACTCGTCACAGTTCAGCTTAACCAAGCAGATGTGATGAATAGATGCTAAAACTCTTGAGTTTTATTGTGCAAATATTGGCAGTGGGTCGATATACCAAAAAAATGATCCATGATTTATGAACCTTGGTGCTCTCTGAGCTTGATTGTTTTCTTGCAAATGTTTCATGATCCAGCTAGGTAACATCATCAGTGCTAGAAAGGAGTGGGGTTTTAAGGCAGGGATGAAATGCTCCCGGTTCGGACCGGATTGCTCGATCTGGTAGCGATGGAGGTGGGAGGTTCGGAGAACCGGTAGCAAAAATCCCTGCTCTCCCCCCCCCCCCCATTGCCCAGCTGAGCCGCATGATCATCAGAGGCTTTTTTTTTTACTTTAAAAAGCATTTTTTTCTATAACATTTTCGGCTTTTAAAAGTAAAAAAAAAAGCCTTTGATGATCGCGCGGCTCAGCTGGGATCATCAGAGGCTTTTAAAAAAAAGAAAAAAGCCTCTGCCGATCAGGCAAGTCAGCTGGGATCGTCAGAGGCTTTTAAAAGCATTTTTTTTACAACCTCTTCGGCTGAAGAGGTTATAGAAAAAGTGTTTCTAAAAGAAAAAAAAGCTTCTGCCGATCAGGCAAGTCAGCTGGGATCGTCAGAGGCTTTTAAAAGCATTTTTTTACAACCTCTTTGGCTGAAGAGATTATAGAAAAAGTGTTTCTAAAAGAAAAAAAAGCTTCTGCCGATCAGGCAAGTCAGCTGGGATCGTCAGAGGCTTTTAAAAGCATTTTTTTTACAACCTCTTCGGCTGAAGAGGTTATAGAAAAAGTGTTTCTAAAAGAAAAAAAAGCTTCTGCCGATCAGGCAAGTCAGCTGGGATCGTCAGAGGCTTTTAAAAGCATAACAAATTTTACATTTCACCACTGGTTTATGGGGAGGAGAAGGAGGCCCGTGGGGTCCTTGGTTCTCTCTGAACTTGGTGGTTTTCTCACAGACGTTTCATAACCTAACTAGGTAACATCATCAGTATGAGGAGGAAGAGGAGGAGGACGACTGAGGGATCCTTGGTGCTCTCTGAGTGGGATTGTTTTCTCACAGATGTTTCATGACCAAACTGGGTAACATCATCAGGGCCAGAAAAGAAAGGAGTTTGTGGAGAGGAGCAGGAGAACAACAACTGTATGGTCATAACACTTTATAACCCATCTAAGGAACATCATCAGTGCTACAAGGGATCAGAATTTGCTCTCTGTTTATATACCAGTTGGTTGTAGATGGACTTGGCATTTTCATCTACCTATCATGTCCTTTCTATACATTTTTTTATTTTTTATTTTTTTAAAATTTGATTTATATGCTGCCCTTCTCCGGAGACTCAGGGTGGCTTACAATGCGTTAAGCAACAGCCTTCATACTTTTGTATATTTATGCAAAGTCAGCTTATTGCCCCCACAAACTGGGTCCTCCATTGAGCTACCTTAGAAAGGATGGAAGGCTGAGTCAACCTTGAGCCTGGGGAGATTCGAACTTGCAGTAATTGCAGGCAGCTGGAGTTAATCACAATGCTTTTAGACTGCTGAGCTACCAGGCCTACATTCCCTAGGGTAGGCAGATATGGATGTCTGATGGTGTTACAGATGTCGTCGCAGGAGGTCAGCTGTTTTGAGCAAAGCTGCCTTTTGCAGTTGACCGATGGGGAATTTGTCAATGCCAGTGATGATTCAAGTGGTGCTCCAGTTGTTCGGGGATTGCACCGAATATTACCGTTGGGACTACCTTTGCTTTCTTGTGCCAGAGTTTTTGCTTCCAGGCAAAAGTGGAATTTCGTGCAGATCTTCCGAGGGACCCTTGTTGCTACTTTGTCGTGCCGTTGTTTGTAGTCCGTCTATGTGACCTAACCAGCATTGTATAACTTCAAAAGCCCGGAAGATTTTGCTTAGAATCCCACGCATGAATCGGTCAACGCCGAAATCGGTTTAATGCAATTAGAGGTGGCTTTGGAAGAGAATGAGGCAACCAAGCTGGCAAAGACCCGGAGACCCTGGCCTCCGGGTCGTGCGTGGGATAGGGAGGACTCAAAGAAATCAAGATGACAGTTGGAGTGACAGAACTGAAGCCTCAGCCCTGTTGATGTTTTTTTTTTTTTAACCTCACCCCAGGGAATTCGGAGATGGCCTGGCCTGACAGTTGCTTCTGGGCACACGGTTCCTGGCACTGCCACAGACGACCAGATGGGAAGGACAGAAGGCGACAGAGTCTGTGCGACGCTCATCCGAAACTTTGATGCTTGGCGCATAAATAGGATAGCAGTCTTCCAATATCTCAGGAGCTGCCCCAAAGAAGAGGAAGCTCAACCTTGTTAAGGATATTCTTGGCTCATAACCGATGTTGTGGGTTATTGAGCAGAGTACCCTTTGAGTAAATGCATGAAAAGCGACTGGGCGTGGTAGTGAATAATTCCAGTCAACATACAAACACACTGAGTGGTTGTAGTCTTTTACTTTTAGAAAAAAATAAAGCAAAGTCCAAAAACAATCCAAGTCACACACAGATAAGACGAGAGTTAAAAGATCAATCCAGGGATATTTCAAGTACAAAGTCTTCTTACCAGTTGTTATCGTACACAATAAAACAGTTCTTCTGGAGTTTCAAAACAGGAAGAAGGTCAATATCAAAACATTCAATAAATAGTAGAAAGCAACACATAACTATGATCGAACAGTGATCATGCAGAGATCAGGTAGAGAATAACAGCAAATAAGCAAGTAAAATGGTGTAGTATCCACACAAGCCATGATCATTGGCTACAGAGCTTAGCCAATCAGGATACAGGATACAAGCCGAAGAGCCAGTGCTGTCCAAAGACGTCTCCGTGGTCATGTGGCCAGCATGACTCAATGCCAAAGGCGCACGGAACGCTGTTCCCTTTCCACCAAAGGTGATCCCTATTTTTCTACTTGCATTTTTTTACGTGCTTTCGAACTGCTAGGTTGGCAGAAGCTGGGACAAATAACAGGAGCTCACCCCGTTATGCGGCACCAGGGACTCGAACCGCTGAACCGCCGACCTTTCGATCGACAAGCTCAGTGTCTTAGCCACTGAGCCACCACATCCCTTTTACCCCCTATGATTCTATATTAAATAAGTCCTTGAAAGATTTGTAGAACATATACAGCCTCTTAAGATGAGTTGGCTCCTCATTAGGAATGATATGATAGGTCCTAGGAGTCTTCCAATATTTGAGGGGCTGCCCCAAAGAAGAGGGGGTCTGGAAATTGAAGTCCGCCCCTCTTAAAGTTGCAAAGGCTGAAAAATATTGCCCTAGATCAGGGGTGTCAAACTTGATTTCATTGAGGGTCCCATCAGGGTTGTGTTTGATCCAGTGGTGAGTTCCTCCCAGTTCGGCCCGGTTCTCCCGAGCCGGTAGTGTTTCTGCCCCCCCCCGCCCCCCTGCGCCCCCCCCACCCCATGTTATATTTACTTTTTATTTGGCCCCACCCCCAATCTATTGCTGCCTCCTGAGTCCCAGCTGATGGCTAGAGGGAAACAAACTGTATAAACTCTTGCCGCGGGGCTTCAAAGGGCCGCCCTACAGCTTATCAGTGTTAAAAAAAACCAAATGAGTAGATCAGTGCCTGCAAAAATACATGAGTGGATCAGTGCCTGCAAAACCAAATGAGTAGATCAGTGCCTGCAAAAATACATGAGTGGATCAGTGCCTGCAAAACTACATGAGTAGACCAGTGCCTGCAAAAATACGTGAGTAGACCAGTGCCTGCAAAAACAAATGGGTAGACTGGTACAGCTCTGCAAACAGTTAAAAGCCTGGTAGACCAGTACCTCTGCTAAATCCTAAATAATTGTCACATGACCATCAAGCCACGCCCACAAAATAAGCCACACCCACAGAACTGGTAGGAAAAAAAATTAGAACCCACCTCTGGTTTGATCTCAGGGAGGGGCACAGGGAGGATAGCTAGGGTGGGTGTGGCCAGCTGGAAATCCGTTTTTGGCTGTGACAGCCTCCTGCAGCCCTCTACCAATGAAAATGGAGTTCAGAGGATGCTGCACGCAGCCCTCCCGAACTCCATTTTCCCTGGCAGAGGGACCGCAGGCCCGTCCTTCGCTATTTTCAAGGCAGCTCTGTGGGCCAGATCTAAACACCCTACGGACCAAATCCGGCCCCCGGGCCTTAAGGTCGACCCACCTTCCCTAGATTGCAGGAAGACATTGAAAACTTTTTCCCTAAACATTTCCCCTTTTTCCTGCAAATCCTGCATGCCCGTTTTGCTAATATCCCCACGGACAAGAGTCGGGCAACGTGGAACATCGCCAGTCCAGAGAAGTCCAAAAAAGTGATGGGGATGGTGAATTTTTCATCTCTTTGCCTGCCTCGTTCATTCGTTCTCACGAAATTCACCTCCAATCTCTTTACGAGCTTCCCGTCATTGGGCATTGGATGAGTACACTTCGGTCCTCAACAGATAGGAATGGGTGTCTCTCTCTCTCTTTCTCTCTTTTTTTTTTTTAAGTCAAGTTTTATTGATTTTTTTCTTTCACATACATATTTTATGAACAGAGAATTGACCGGATCATCTTATACAACTTATCTCATCCAAATACAATTTACATATTTCAATTTTTGACAAAATATTCTTTTTCCCTACTTTTTTTTTATCTTGTCTTAATACCTTCTATACTTATTACAGAATAAACAGTATCACCATCCGCCCTTCAAATCTTAATTTCTTAACATTATTTCAATTAGTTATCCATTGTTAATTGTACATATTCTCTTTTAACTTTCAAATTAGTTCATTCTTCATCCTAACAAGTTTGAGTATACTCGGGGTTGCTCTGCTACCATTCCCTTTTTTTACAACAATCCTTCTTCTCCTTCTCCTCTCTTTGCCTTCCCACCCTTCTTCTACCCTTTTCTATTTTCTTCTTTCCCCCTCTCCTTCCCCTTCTCTCCTTCCTTTCCCCCACTCCTCCTTTCTTCCTCCTGTTCTGACCTTCTCTCCTACTCGTTTCCCCTCCCTTTCTTCCTCTTCTTTTCCCTTTCTTCTATTCTTCTCTCTCCTTCCTCTCTTCTCTGGAGGGGGCGTCTCTTAAAGGATGGCCAAGAGGGATTGCATTTGATTAAAATGGGCAACTGGCTGTAGATGATTAGATTAAATCAATTAACAGGGGGATTCATTTCTGGCAAAGGACCGAGCGTTCTGTTGCAAACTCTGTGTGTGGCCAGGAGAGAATTTCACCACCATCGTTTTTGCACAGATGATCAAGAAAGGAAAAACATGTGTTCCACTCTTGCCATGTTCCTTGTCATTCTTGCCATCATCCACATCACCCCCTAGCCTGGGTCATCCCTGACCAGTCAGTGAATCTCTGTTCAGGAAACTAAGGACCAGTTGCCCTCTGGAACGAATTGCCCCCAGAGATATGGATGATCCCTGACTTATGCACCTTTCGCCATGCCCTCAAGACGCTATTATTCCAACAAGCTGGGCTGGCCTAAACAGGAATTTTAATTGGGGTTTACTTTTAATGATTAGGGCCAAATTGTCTAATATGTTTTTAAACTGCTTTTAAATTTTGTATTTGGGTTTGTTTTATTGTTGGCTGTGCACCGCCCTGAGTCCTCTGAGGGAAGGTGATATAAAAATTTAATTAATTAATTAATTTAATAATAATAATAATAATAATAATAGACGATCAAGATCAAGGGAGGTACTAATACCACTCCATAAAGCCTTACTAAGGCCTGTTGTGGCTCCGTTGCCTGAGCCTGTGTCATCGTCAGGAGAGGACTCCGAGACTGAAAGGGAGGAATTGACAAGACCTCCCTCTCCAGGACCCTCCTCTCTGGCAATGCCCCTGGAGGACACCGAAGGGCAAGAGATAGGCCCAGAGCCAAACACATCCCCACAGCCACAGGTGGACAGCGACGAGGGAGATAAGTGCTGGCTGGATCCTCGCCAGCGACGCAGGGAGAAACGTGCCCAACAGAAGGCACGGCGTGCTCGTGATTAGCTGACTCACTGGACCACACCCCACAGCCTATAAAAGAGAGTGAGTCAGCCTACACCTTTGTGACGAACAAAAACAGATATTCTTGCATCCCAGCTTCAGATCTTCCTGCATCTCAGCTTCTATTTCTGGACATTTTGTGGTGTGTATTTTTCTGTTACGATAATAAAGGTTTTGGCACGCAGCTGCTGGGATTGCTGCCAAGCTCCTTATCAGACTACTTGGTTGCCTGCCAGCTTATTTTAACCTCCGACTGTCCGTTTGGGTGTATTCCTGGGGGCGGGGACAGAACAAGGCCACACCTAGAATTCTGCATCCAGTTTTGGTCTCCACACTATAAAAAAGAGGTTGAGACTCTAGAAAGAGGGCAGAGAAGAGCAACCAAGATGATTTAAGAGACTGGAGGCTAAAACATACGATGAACAGTTGCAGGAACTGGGCCTGGCTAGTCTAGTGAAGAGAAGGACTTGGGGAGACAGGAGAGCATCTTCCAATATTTGAGGGGCTGCCACAGAGAGGAGGAAGGGGGTCAAGCTATTCTCCAAAGCACCCGAAGGCCAGATAAGAAATAATGGGTGGAAACTGACCAAGGAGAGATTCAACCTGGAAATAAGGAGGAATTTTCTGGCAGTGAGAACAATCAACCCATGGAACAGAAGTTGCCTTCGGAAGTTGTGGGAGCTTCATCCCTGGAGGCTTCCAAGAACAGACTGGACTGCCCTCGGTCAGAAATGGTGTAGGGTCTCCTGCTTGGGTGGGGTGTAAGGGTTGGACTCGATGACCTACAAGGTCCCTTCGAACTCAATCTGCAAAACACCCGTAAAACTTTTGCAGCTAAGTTTGACTGAAACTGTTGTCAAGATTGAATCGTTTTTCTTCTTTCAAATCTTAACGCTTTTCAACTTGCCAATAGACTGGGGGGAAGGAAGGGGGAAATATTATGCTGAGAATGTGTGTGTGGACCGAGGGAGCCTGTGCAACCATCAAGGACACCACTGCAGGTGCTTGAGAAAGAGATGGACTGTTCCCATAACGAAAGAACGTCTCATAATTGGACAATGGGCTCACAGAAGCATATATTACTCCCCACAGCAAAGAGAAGCCGGAGATGGTCAAATTGATTCTTTTATCCAAAGAAGAGACTCTATGTTCCTTTGTATCTTATACGTATGTTTGTTTCTGTGCTGAAATTGCATCTGGCTTTTGTACTTGCAATGGGGGAAAAAAATGAAACTTTGATTTTGTTTTTGTTAGCCAGATAGTTTTATTGTTCTAGAAATGACTTGCACATTGTAAAAGTAAAAAGTTGTGGTTGTAATGTTGTTATCTTCTACTGTGCTAAAGAGAGTCGGACGTGGGTGCCTTTTTCTTTCATTTTTTTCTCCCTTTACACTGTATTTCTTTACTTTTCCCTCCCCCTCGTCTTAGTTCTCCACTACTTTTTAATTTTTCTTTGTATTTTATATTTTGAAAAGCCAATTTAAAAAAAAATCATATATATGGACAATGTGCTCACCCAGGAGTGGAGAAAAATGGAAGTTATTGTTTAACTAAGCAAGCCTTTGTGCAAGAAAACGAGAGCTGGTTTTTGATCCTTCAGCACCAAAATGGTGCATCCAATAAAGTTTTACTTTTGGGAATTCAAATCTCCTGAGAGTGTTTCCTTATTTTGGGTGGACTGGTCAGACCGTTGACTGAAACTGATTAATTGCATATCTCGATAGGAATCTGGTAATGCAATCCTGGGCTGAGGGAATAGCATCAAAAGCACGATAGCATGGCTATGGGGAAGGGATGAGAAGGGGGAGGAAAAGGAGTGAAAGAGGGAGGGGAAAAGAGGGAAGGAAGGAAAGGAAAGAAGGAAGGAAGGAAGGAAGGAAGGAAGGAAGGAAGGAAGGAAGGAAGGAAGGAAGGAAGGAAGGAAGGAAGGAGAGAGGGAGAGAGGCAGGGAAGGAAGGAGGAAAGAGAAGGGAAGGGAAGGAAGGAGGAAGGGAAGAAGGAAGGAAGGGAGGAAGGAGAGAGGGAGGGAAGGAAAGTGGAAAGGGAAGGGAAGGAAAGAGAGAGGAAAGGAAGGAAGGAGAGAGGGAGGGAAGGAAGGAAGGTGGAAAGGGAAGGGAAGGGAAGGAAAGAGAGGGAAGGAAGGAAGGAGAGAGGGAGGGAAGGAAAGGAAAGAGAGGGAAGGAAGGAAGGAAGGAGAGAGGGAGAGAGGCAGGGAAGGAAGGAGGAAGGGAAGGAAGGAAAGAAGGAGAGAGGGAGGGAAGGAAGGAGGAAAGAGGAAGGAAGTAAAGAAAGAGAGATGATAAAGCTAGCTAAATAAAGACAGAATACCAAGATATACAGCATACAAAGGGCAAAGGCATGAAAAAGTGCAGTGCATCCTGAAATAAATCCTTCCATCTCCACCTAACCAACAATCTTCAGGAATTTTTGCCTCTTGGCAAGAAGCACATACGTCCCTCCATTACACAATATATTTTCCTCTCTCGGATTGGAGTTTGCTCGGAAGAAGACATTTTCGTGACCCATAAAACAGGTGATTTAGGCAAAGGGCCCTCCAGAGGCTGTGGGTTAACAAGACTTGTAATTTAATAGTATTTCTTCTCTCTCTCTCTCTCTCTCTCTCTCTCTCTCTCTCTCTCTCTCTCTCTCTCTTCCCCCCCCCCCCCCCCTCTCTCTCTTCCTCTCTCTCTCTCTCTCTCATTGGCAGTCCAAGAATGGACAGCTCGGTCTATAAAAACTCTCAGGGAAGCCCCAGGCTTTCCACTCAGAGCCCAGGGCCTCTGCCAGATGCAGTTGTATCCTCCATCTGTTGTACTAAGTAGCAGTAAAGATTTGCACACTCAACCTGGCTCTGTTGTGGCTGAATGTTTCTGGCTCGCAAAATGGGTGGGTGGCCGGGAAGCTCCAGAGCAGCTGAAATGTGGAAAGAAAGGGATGGAAGTCCCACTACTCAAGCATTTTTTATTTTTTTTTACCTCCCCTGCAGAGTCAGGGTTTGCAGAGACGGAAAGTTCCCCTTGGCCCAGCAAACATGGACAATAGCAACAGCAATGGCCCTTAGACTTGTATAGTTATATAGGAAGGAAGGAAGGAAGAAGGAAGGAAGAAGGAAGGAAGGAAGGAAGGAAGGAAGGAAGGAAGGAAGGAAGAAGAAGGAGAATGGGGGAGAAGAAGGAAGGAAGGAGAATGGGAAAGAAGAAGGAAGGAAGAAGGAAGGAAGGGAGGGAGGGAGGGAGAAAGGAAGGAAAGAGGAAAGGAAGGAAGGAAGGAAGGAGGGAAGGAAGGAAGGAGGGAAGGAAGGAAGAAAGGAAAAAAGAAAGAAAGAGAAAGAAAAAAAGAAAAGAAAAGAAAAGAAAAGAAAAGAAAGAAAGAAAGAAAGAAAGAAAAGAAAGAAAGAAAGAAAGAAAGAAAGAAAGAAAGAAAGAAGGAGAATGGGGGGAAGAAGAAGGAAGCAAGCAAGCAAGAAGGAAGGAAGGAAGCAAGAAGGAAGGAAGGAAGGAGGGAGGGATAGAGGGAGGGAGGGAGGAAAGGAAGGAAAAAAGAAAGAAAGAAAGAAAGAAGAAAGAAAAAAGAAAGAAAGAAAGAAAGAAAGGGAATGGGGAAGAAGAAAGAAGGAAGGAAGGAGGGAGAGATAGAGGGAGAGAAGGAAGGAAGGAAGGGTGGGCAATAGCATTTATATACAGTACCACTTCACAGTGCTTTCCAGCCCCTCTTTATGCAGTTTACAGAGCCAGCCTCTTGCCCCCAACAATCTGGGTCCTCATTTTACGGACCTCGGAAGGATGGAAGGCTGAGTCAATCTTGAGCCTGGTTAGATTCGAACCACTGGCAGCGAGCAGTGAATTAGCCTGCAATACTGCATTTTCAACCACTGTGCCAACAAGGAAGAAGGAAGGAAGGAAGGAAGGAAGGAGGGAGGGAGGGAAGGAAGGAACAACATGGTCGTTAAGTGAATCTGGCTTCCTACATTAATTTTGCTTGTCAGAAAAGGGGATCACGTGACCTTGGGACATTTTAACCGTCATAAGTCCATGTCAGTTGCCAAGCATCTGAATTTGGATCACATGCCCACAGGGACGCTGCAACGGTCATAAGTGTGAAAAATGGCCGTAAGTCACTCGTTTTTAGTGACATCGTAACTTTAAATGGTCACTAAACAAACCGCTGTAAGTCTAAGATGACGTTGGGTGGGGATATCTCTCAGATTCGGTTGAAGTCCATGCCTTGCACCACCGAGTCAGATGTTGAAGGACACCAATTTAGAGAAGTTTTTGGATCTCAGCGGAACAAGGGGGGGAAAATGCAACATTAAAAAGAAAAAAAATTCAACTTTGCCCGTGTTTTGCAAGAAACCACGGAAGGGAAGCACTGCAGAGAGCCCAGAGTAAATGGGCCAAAGCTGTTCCTGGAATAATAGGGGCCTTAAATGGCTCTCACGCTGGGTGCTTGTCTTTAGGGCAGAGCTTTCCAAACTTGGCAACTTGTAAGGGTGTGTGTGTGTCTACTTCAACTCAGAGAATATTTGTGGCTCAGGACTGAAATGAGGAGTCCTCGGTGCTCTCTGAGCTTGGCTGTTTTCTTGTAGATGTTTCATGACCCAACTAGGGAACATCATCAGTGCTAGAAGGAAGGAAGGAAAGAAGAAAGGGAGGGAGGGAGGAAGGAAGGAAAGAAGGGGAGGAGGAGGAGGAGGAGGAGGAGGAGGAGGAGGAGGAGGAGGAGGAGGAGGAGGAGGAGGAGGAGGAGGAGGAGGAGGAGAAAGACTGTGGGGTCCTTGGTGCTCTCTGAGGTTGGTAGTTTTCATGCAGACATCTCATGACCCAACTAGGGAACATCATCAGTGCTAGAAGGAAGGAAGGAAAGAAGAAAGGGAGGGAGGGAGGAAGGAAAGAAGGGGAGGAGGAGGAGGAGGAGGAGGAGGAGGAGGAGGAGGAGGAGGAGGAGGAGGAGGAGGAGGAGGAGGAGGAGGAGGAGGAGGAGGAGGAGGAGAAAGACTGTGGGGTCCTTGGTGCTCTCTGAGGTTGGTAGTTTTCATGCAGACATCTAATGACCCAACTAGGGAACATCATCAGTGCTAGAAGGAAGGAAGGAAGGAAAGAAGAAAGGGAGGGAGGGAGGAAGGAAAGAAGGGAGGAGGAGGAGGAGGAGGAGGAGGAGGAGGAGGAGGAGGAGGAGGAGGAGGAGGAGGAGGAGGAAGAGGAGAAAGACCGTGGGGTCCTTGATGCTCTCTGAGCTTGGTAGTTTTCATGCAGACATCTCATGACCCAACTAGGTTACATCATCAATGCCAGAAGGGGATGGTATTTGTAGAAAGGAGGAAGGGAGGACTGTGGGGTCCTTGGTGCTCTCTGAGCTTGGTAGCTTTCATGCAGACATCTCATGACCCAACTAGTTAACATAATCAGTAATGGGAGCAGTGATGGGAGTGGGATTTGCAGGGACGAGGAGGAGGAGGACTGTTGGTGTTCTCTGAGCGTGGTTGTTTTCTTATTGACATTTCATCACCCAACTACATAACATCATCAGTGCGAGTGAGTGTGAGGTTTGTTCCCTGTTTACATGCAATGCCCTGCCGGTGTTGTTGGGGATGTGGTGTTTTCCTTGGCAGTTCTTTGATTAGAATAGAATTCTTTATTTATTGGCCAGGTGTGGCTGGACACACAAGGAATTTGTCTCTGGTGCTTCAGCTCTCAATATACATAAAAGAAAAGATACATTCATCAAGAATCATAAGGTACAACACCTAATGATAGTCATAGGGGACAAATAAGCAATCAGAAAACAATATCAATATAAATCGTAAGGATACCAGCAACAAGGTTACAGTCTTACAGTCAGGAGATGGGAGGTGGGAACGATGAGAAGTTTAACAGTAGTGTAGACTTAGTGAATAGTTTGACAGTGTTGAGGGAATTTTGTTTAGCAGAGTGATGGCATTCGGGAAAAAACTGTTCCTGTGTCTAGTTGTTCTGGTGTGCAATGCTCTATAGCCTCGTTTTGAGGGTAGGAGTTGAAACAGTTTATGTCCAGGATGCGAAGGGTCTGTAAATATTTTCCCAGCCCTCTTGTTGACGCGTGCAGGATACAGATCCTCCATGGAAGGCAGGTTGGTAGCCATGGTTTTTTCTGCAGTTCTAAACTGCAGAAGGCTGGACCAGAACATTTCCTCTCCAGCAGCATCCAACATCCAGATAAGCAGGGATTAACACCAGACAAACAATTAAGCAGAAAACCATGACCCAGTCAAGGAACGGCCAAGAAGAGCTCCCATCACAACCAGGTGAGCCGCTTGCCAAGTACCCGAAAAATGTAGTCACGTGACCAGGCAGGAGGGTGAGGAGGTGCTACCATCAGAACTAGGTTGCAAGCACCTTTTAGGGGGTTGTCTGTCAAATCCTTGAACGGACACTGAGTGAGGACTACCTGTATTGTTTTTAAATCCCTCTCTTACAAGGGAAGCCTTGGGGCTTCTGCCAGAAGCAATTCCACTTGAAAAAAAAAATAACCTCGGAAGGTTTGATGAGCAGGGCATGAAAATGGCTTTTCTCTGAGACGCTGACATTTAGGAGAGATCCGAGGCCGGCTTAGTGGGCAAATTGGGTGCGTTACGGAAGGACCTTCGAAGGAAATCAACACCATTTAGGAAAGATTGGAGCTTCTCTCCCACAGGCTGAGCTGAGGGTTGAGGGGCCACTTCACCAGAGCTGGAGCATTCAAGGATTATGGGATTTGCTGGCAGGAGCAGGTCCTTGAAACCTTATTAATGGATGGGGGGTGGGGGGAAACCTGCTGGGAGGGAGAAGGATTTGGCCGGCTTGAGAACTAAGGGTGGAAGGACAGGAGGAGGAGAGGGTGGGGAAAGAAGGAAGGAAGGAAGGAAGGAAGGAAGGAAGGAAGGAAGGAAGGAAGGAAGGAAGGAAGGAAGGAAGGAAGGAAGGAAGGAAGGAAGGAGAGAGGGAGGGAGGCAGGCAGGGAGGGAGGGAGGGAGGGGGGAATGAGAGAAAGAAAAATACAAGAAAAGGGAGAGGGAGGGAGGGACAGACAAAGAAAGAAAGGAAGAGAGAGAGAGAGGGAGGCAGGCAGGCAGGCAGGGAGGGAGGGGGGAATGAGAGAAAGAAAAATACAAGAAAAGGGAGAGGGAGGGAGGGCAGGAAAGAAGGGGAGAGGGAGGGAGGGACAAAGAGAGAAAGAAAGAAAGAGAAAGAGAGAGGGGGGGAGGGGGGGAAATGAGAGAAAGAAAAATACAAGAAAAGGGAGAGGGAGGGAGGGCAGGAAAGAAGGGGAGAGGGAGGGAGGGACAAAGAGAGAAAGAAAGAAAGAGAAAGAGAGAGAGAGAGAGAGAGAGAAAGAGAGAGGGGGAGGGAGGGGAAATGAGAGAAAGAAAAATACAAGAAAAGGGAGAGGGAGGGAGGGAGGGAGGGAGGGAGGGAGGGAGGGAGGAAGGAAGGAAGGAAGGAAGGAAGGAAGGAAGGAAGGAAGGAAGGAAGGAAGGAAGGAAGGAAATATTGTATTGTGTTTGTGAGCTGGGGAATTCTGGGAGTTGAGGTCCACCCATCCTAATTTGACAAGGTTGAGGAATTGTGGCTTAACATGATGTCCTGGTTCACACAACCAAGAAAAATAAGGGGTTTGCTTCTCACAACACGCTAATCCAGCCCTTTTCCTGCATCACCATAAACTAAGTTAGCAGATTCACACAACATGCTGGGCTTTTAATGAAGCTGGTTGAGCAAGCTGGGCCAACCCAGCCTGCCTACCCCTTCCAAGATGTTCCCATTAATTGTCCACTAACAGAGTAAGAGAATAGCAAAACAACAGAATAGCAGACTATGGCAGAATAAAATAATAGAAACAGAATAACAGAATAGCAGAATAACAAAATAGCAGAATAACAGAATAACAAAAGAGCAGAATAGCAGAATAGCAAAATAGCAGAATTTCAGAATAACAAAATAGCAGAATAGCAGAATGACAAAATAACAGAATAACAGAATAACAAAAGAGCAGACTAGCAGAATAGCAGAATAACAGAATAATAGAATAGCAGAATAACAAAATAGCAGAATAGCAGAATGACAAAAATAGCAGAATAACAGAATAACAAAATAGCAGAATAGCAGAATAACAAAATAGCAGAATAGCAGAATAACAGAATAGCAGAATAACAAAAGAGCAGAATAGCAGAATAGCAGAATAAAAGAATAATAGAATAGCAGAATAACAAAATAGCAGAATAGCAGAATGACAAAAATAGCAGAATAACAGAATAACAAAATAGCAGAATAGCAGAATAACAGAATAACAGAATAACAGAATAACAGAATAACAGAATAGCAGAACAACAGAATAGCAGAATAACAAAAGAGCAGAATAGCAGAATAGCAGAATAGCAGAATAACAGAATAATAGAATAGCAGAATAACAAAATAGCAGAATAGCAGAATGACAAAAATAGCAGAATAACAGAATAACAAAATAGCAGAATAGCAGAATAACAGAATAACAGAATAACAGAATAGCAGAACAACAGAATAGCAGAATAACAAAATAGCAGAATAGCAGAATGACAAAATAGCAGAATAATAGAATAGCAGAATAACAAAATAGCAGAATAGCAGAATAGCAGAATAACAAAATAGCAGGATAATCCAACAGCAGAATAATAGCATAGAAGAATGAGAGAATTGGTCTTCCAGTCCAACCCCCTGCAGAAGCAGGACACCCTATATCATTGTCCTGTTCTTAATTTCTTGGTTGTTACAAAACGAGAAAGCCCACCTCCTGCCTTAAAGCGTGCCTGGGGTTGGGGGAAAATAAATGTTCTTCCAGGCCAGGTGTTTTGGATCCAAGATCTGCTGCCTTCCCCAAGCTTTGCTGATGGATGGGAGCGATCTGGATCTCTTCATCTCCCTGGCTTGTTAATGTCTTTGGAAAACCAGGCCGAGCATCCCAATATTAATGGGCCGATTAGCAGGAAAAGTTGCTGCCCTGCAAACATTTGTTCCTTCCTTGACAGCTTGACGAAAGAGTTTCGGAAATCTGCTTGTGTTCGGGTTGCATTTGGGCCGTTCTGAGATCAGCCAAGGTCGGCTGAATGCTGATCGACCTCATTTAAAAAAAAAAAAATTTTTTTTTTTACAGAGACAGAGATTATTTTGGGGGGAGTTGATATGTCAAATGAGGGCCTTCCCACCCAGGTTTTCCTGCAATAATCTTTGGACGTACAGATGGTCACAAAGATAATTTTTTTTCTCAAGAGGCGAATGGAGTTTCTGGTTTGTTTCTTGAAGACGTTTTGCTTCTCCTCCAAGAAGCTTCTTCGGCTCTGGCTGGATGGTGGAGAAGGGAAGGATTGATATGCCTTGCAGACAGCTGGTCAGCTGCATCCTTTTAGAGAGTCGTTGAGGCTACCTGGAGCCCTCAGGATCTCACCTAAATGGGGTGTGGAGCCTTCTTGGAACTGCTGAAAGGGTTTGTGTTGTAGACTGGAGACAGACGGTGTTGTATCCCTCCCCCTCTGTTGAGAGGGGAGGACGTACAATTTTGACCTAGATGGCCTCTCTGGCCCCTCTTTTAAAACAGCTGCCCTCTCTGTCCAAAATATGGACTTTGCTGCCTTCAAATGAGTGGCCTTTGTCTTTTAAATGCAGATGGACTGCTGAATCTCGTCCTGATGGGTTTGTTCTCCTGTGTTGTGCCACGCGTTTGTGAAGTGGCTGTTTTGTTTCCCCCAATGCACAGATCTGCACACGGCTCACTGCATTGTACTGCATACAACACGTCGGTCATTTGCATCATTTTAGAGAGTCGTTGAGGCCACCTGGAGGTTTACCTGTGCCCTCAGGGTCTCACCTGAGTGGTGCAAATGGGTGTGGAGCCTTCTTGGAACTGCTGAAAGGATTTGTGTTGTAGACTGGAGATAGACGATGTCGTATCCCTCCCCCTCTGTTGAGAGGGGAGGACGTACAATTTTGACCTAGATGGCCTCTCTGCCCCCTCTTTTAAAACAGCTGCCCTCTCTGTCCAAAATATTGCAGATGGACTGCTGAATCACATCTGATGGGTTTGTTCTCCTATGTTGTGCATGCGTTTGTGAAGTGGCTGTTTTGTTTCCCCAATGCACAGATCTGCACAGTGAGAGCTGAAGAAGCTTGTAGATGAGAAGCGAAACGTCTTCAGAGAAAAACCAGAAGTCAGTTGTCTCTTGAAAAAAATGCACCTTTGGGACAACCATGACTGGATGACGGAGAATCTCCAGAGACATTTGGGGTACAAGTAGTCCTTAACAGTTCCTAGGTCCTTGGTTAGGACTCGAGCTGCTGAGCTATTAACCAGCCTCAAAGACTGTGAATCTCACTACAGATTAAATAATAATAATAATAATAATAATAATAATAATAATAATAATAATAATAATAATAATAATTATTATTATTATTATTATTATTATTATTATTATTATTATTATTATTATTATTATTATTATTATTATTATTATTATTATTATTTTATTTCTATACCGCCCTTCTCCCAAAGGACTCGGGTGGTCCACATCCTATTAAAAGCCCAAAAACAAACATCAGTTAAAAATAATTAAAATTAATAAATAATTTAGGCTCAGATTTAAAAACCCAACATTTAAAACACCCAATTTTTTTAAAAAAAACTTTGATAAGCAAAGTCAAGGGGGAAGCCAGATTCACTTAACAACCTGTTACCCACTTAACAACTGCAGTGATTGGCTTAACGCCTGCGGCAAGACCAGTCGTACAAGGGGACAAAACCCACTTAACAAATTTCTCCCTGAGCAACATAAATTCTGGGCTCAATTGTGGTCGTAACGTGAGGACTACCTGTATATGGTAGATTTGGAGTATCTCTAGGGGCCAAGTTATGTTGCAATCCATCAACTTCATGGAGTCTTTTTGAAAAGGTTAATTAAATGGAGGAGATTTTTAGAGTGGAAAAGAAGACACCCAATTGTTGATGAGAAGAAAATTAAACAAAGCCGCTGCCTCGGTGTGTAATTCATCAGTGTCAAAAAAACAAAACAAAACAAAATTCCCTGTTACCTGTCACACTGCCTGTGCAAGAACACGTTTAATCACATCCGTTAACAACGAACAAGTAAAGGTGAACTCTGCCGATCTGACTCCACTTGAACCTGGGTTAATTTTCCGGTGATTCTGCTCAGGGTCAGGAATCGTGTTGCCCCCACTAAAAAGAGTGCAATTTCAGGGCTGGGAGAATTAGGTTGTGTGAAGGCAAGTCCTCCCTTGCAGGAGTTGGAGCATGGAAGGACCTGAGGGGTCTCTCTGAGTTTGGTGGGTTTCTTGAAGACGTTTCTATGACCCAACTAAGGAACACCATCAGTGCTAGAAGGAGGAGGAGAGGAAGAAGGGAGGCAAACTCCCCGCTCTTCAAGCATTGATGATGTTACTTAGTTGGGTCATGAAATGTTAGCAAGAAACCAGCCAAGCTCAGAGGACACCGAAGACCCAGACCCCACAGTCCTCCCCTGCCTCCTCCTTCTCTTCTTCTTCTCTTCCTCCTCCTTCTTCCTCTCTTCCCCTCTTCTTCTTCTTCTCCTCCTCCTCCTTCCTCCTCTTCTCCTCTTCTCCTCCTTCTCTTCTTCTTCTCTTCCTCCTCCTTCCTCCCCTCTTCTCCTCCTCTTCTTCTCCACCTCCTCTTCCTCCTCTTCTTCTTTCCTCCGCCTTCCTCCCCACTCACTCTCCCCTCCTCCTTCTCCTTCCTCCCCTCCCCTCCTCCTCCTCTTCTCCTCCTCTTCTTCTCCACCTCCTCTTCCTCCTCTTCTTCTTTTCCTCCGCCTTCCTCCCCACTCACTCTCCCCTCCTCCTTCTCCTTCTCCCCTCCCCTCCTCCTCCTCTTCTCCTCCTCTTCTTCTCCACCTCCTCTTCCTCCTCTTCTTCTTTTCCTCCGCCTTCCTCCCCCACTCACTCTCCCCTCCTCCTTCTCCTTCCTCCCCTCCCTCCTCCTCCTCTTCTCCTCCTCTTCTTCTCCACCTCCTCTTCCTCCTCCTCTTCTTCTTTTCCTCCTCCTTCCTCCCCACTCACTCTCCCCTCCTCCTTCTCCTTCCTCCCCTCCCCTCCTCCTCCTCTTCTCCTCCTCTTCTTCTCCACCTCCTCTTCCTCCTCTTCTTCTTTTCCTCCGCCTTCCTCCCCACTCACTCTCCCCTCCTCCTTCTCCTTCCTCCCCTCCCCTCCTCCTCCTCTTCTCCTCTCTTCTTCTCCACCTCCTCTTCCTCCTCCTCTTCTTCTTTTCCTCCTCCTTCCTCCCCACTCACTCTCCCCTCCTCCTTCTCCTTCCTCCCCTCCTCCTCTTCTTCTCCTCCTCCTTTCTTCTTCTTCTCTTCCTCCTCCTTCTCCCGCTCCCCTCCCCTCTTTGCTCAAAAGATAAGACACTTCCTTATCTTTTGAGCAAGGCACCACAAACGTCTCTACGTAATCCTGGTTTACTAGATGTCATGTCACCCTAAATGTGGGGTGGGGCCAGAGACAAAGCCAGAAGCAACTAAGCCCCCCACAGACCTCCACCATGTCAGGTGAGGCCTCAGTCAGGACTGGTAG
Source organism: Coluber constrictor foxii (assembly GCA_038048745.1). Lineage (NCBI taxonomy): Eukaryota > Metazoa > Chordata > Lepidosauria > Squamata > Colubridae > Coluber > Coluber constrictor. The sequence goes on along the minus strand of CM075962.1, from coordinate 2,936,807 downwards.
CATTGCACACGGTGGGAATATCGAATATTTTGGTGTCCTGGGACAGGAGCTCACAGCTTCTCTGCTAAACCATCATAAACATTTGGTTAGAGGCTGTTTTGAGATCATCCTGGCCTGCGGGCAGATTCACAAAACATGCTAACTATGCAAAGAAGTAATTAGCATCCTTTAGAGAGCTTAGTCTGGTGGCCTAGTGGTTTAGGCACCGGTTAGACTGTTCACTAGCTGGTGACCTTGGGCCAATCACCAGGAGATGGGGAGTTCTAGTCCCGCCTTAGGCATGAAAACTGGCTGGGTGACTGTGGCAATCACCAGGAGACGGTGAATTCTAGTTCCACTTAGGCATGAAAGCCAATGGATAATTTTGTGCCAATCATTGGGAGATGGGGAGTTCTAGTCCTGCCTTAGGCATGAAAACTGGCTGGGTGACTGTGGCAATCACTAGGAGACAGTGAGTTCTAGGCTCGCCTTCAGCATGAAAGCCAGTTGGATGACTGTGGCAACCACCAGGAGATGGGGAGTTCTAGTTCCACTTAGGCATGAAAGCTGGCTGGGTGACTTTGGGCCAATTACCAGGAGACGGTGAATTCTAGTTCCACTTAGGCACGAAAGCCAGTGGATAATTTTGTGCCAATCATCGGGAGACGGGGAGTTCTAGTCCTGCCTTAGGCATGAGAGGCAGCTGGGTGATTTGGGGCCAGGCCGTCTCTCTCTCAGCCCAGTCCACCTCACAGGGTTGTTGCTGTGGGTAAAATAGGAGGAGGAAGGAATAACAGATACGCTCGCCACTTTGAATTACTTGTAAAAATAATAAAGGCAAGATAACAAATAAATAAATCTGATGACATCATTGCGATGTGATGATGGGATGTGGCTCATTTCTTTACGGGCACCTTTGACCCCAGATGCAGATTTGAGGCTCAGGTACCTCATTTCTTGCTTTTTTTCCTCCCTGAAAAATGCAGATATTTGCTTCTTTGAAGAAATCCGAAGAAGCCGACAGTGACTTTCGATGCAATCAGAGCCACAACCTTCCTCCTCCTGGACCGCCCAGCAGAAATGAAAACATGTTTGAGATCCTTTTATGCACAACTTGCAAATATCTGGAGGTGACCGGCGAGGCCAGCCGAGAAGAGAAGAAGTGAATAATTTAACGTGTCGTGGCACAGCAGAAAATCACAGCTAGGAAACCGGCTAATAAAAGGAGCTCTCGCACCAACAAAGTTCATCAGAGGTTTTTTACAAAGAAAAGAAGAAAAAAAGAACTCTTTTGCCATTTTTTAAAAGCCAAATATCTTTTCAAGGCAGCGTTCCTCAACCTGGATGGACTTCAACTCCCAGAATTCGATAGATAGATAGATAGATAGATAGATAGATAGATAGATAGATAGATAGATAGATAGATAGATAGATAGATAGATAGATAGATAGATAGAAATGAAAGATGATAGAAGAAAGAGAGATGGATGGATGATAAATAAGAGATGATAGAGAGAGAGAGAGAGAGAGAGAGAGAGAGAGATGGATAATTAGATAGATGCAATTGAGAGATGATAGAAAAAGAGAGATGATGGATGATAAATAAGAGATGATAGATATAGGTAGGTAGGTAGGTAGATGGATAGATAATTAGATATAAATGAAAGATGATAGAAGAAAGAGAGATAGATGGATGATAAATAAGAGATAGATAGATAGATAGATAGATAGATAGATAGATAGATAGATAGATAGATAGATAGATAGATAGAGATAGATAGATAGATAGATAGATAGATAGATAGATAGAGATAGATAGATAGATAGATAGATAGATAGATGATAGATAGATAGATAGATAGGTAGATAGATAGAGATAGATAGATAGATAGATAGATAGATAGATAGATAGATAGATAGATAGATAGATAGATGATAGATAGATAGATAGGTAGATAGATAGATAGATGCAATTGAGAGATGATAGAAGAAAGAGAGATGGATGGATGATAAATAAGAGATAGATAGATAGATAGATAGATAGATAGATAGATAGATAGATAGATAGATAGATAGATAGATATAGATAGATAGATAGATAGATAGATAGATAGATAGATAGATAGATAGATAGATGATAGATAGGTAGGTAGATAGATAGATAGATAGATAGATAGATAGATAGATAGATGATAGATAGGTAGGTAGATAGATAGATAGATAGATAGATAGATAGATAGATAGATAGATGCAATTGAGAGATGATAGAAGAAAGAGAGATGGATGGATGATAAATAAGAGATATAGATAGATAGATAGATAGATAGATAGATAGATAGATAGATAGATGATAGATAGATAGATAGATGCAATTGAGAGATGATAGAAGAAAGAGAGATGGATGAATGATAAATAAGAGATGATTGAGAGAGAGAGAGAGAGAGAGAGATAATAAGAAATGAAAGAAGAGGAAGGGGGGCGTCATCAGATCAGTTCTGCTGACTCCACATTTTTAATCTCCAACCTTGTCCTTCAGATCTTTCAAGGGTGCATCCATCACCACTGTCATGAGTTCCTCTACCTTGCTGTGGTCATCTTCTCCTTCTCTTTCCTCCCACCTTTCCCAGAACTATGGATCCCTCAAGAGGGCTGAATCGTTGCATCTATTGATCGATCGATCGATCGATTGATTGCCCTCAAAATCAGTGTTGTCATCTAGCAAGCACATAGATATTGTTCTCCCTGAAGATTTCTCCTCATCGTGGTCCTTCAGCGGTGACTGAGACCTTCTCCTTGCTGCTGGCCATCCTCTTCTTCTCCTTTCTTCCATTTTCCTCAGGATTAAAGTTGAATTAGACAAATCTGTGTTTTAAAAAAATGATTAGTGAATTCATGCCCTCAAGTCAAGGTCAACTCTTCAGGAGAACATACGTAGACGTTCTCCTTGATGATCTGTGCCCAACCTGGTCCTTCAGCTCTTTGGCCCCATCCAGCTAGGCAAAGCCATTTCATCTGGTGCTTTGACTCTCTTGGTCTCTCTGTTGAGAAAGCAACAGCCAGAACCTTGGTTTCACTGCAGGAAATTCACAAAGTCACATCCCATCTGGTCTCAGTTATTAGCATTCATGGAGGGAGCTTCAGAATTACGATGTGCTTACACCGAAGATGAGCCAGTTGAGATCACAAGGGCATCCAAAGAAATGTAGGGTAGATGCTAAATCTTCCGAAGGGGAGTCCACTTTGAGGCATTAAATCTTGTCCTAAATCATTAAAGCTTACTTCAGCAAAATTTCATTCTCTTCTTATAGCCATTTTTCCAAATCTTGGCCATTTGAAGATGCATGGACTTCAACTCCCAGAATTCTGCTGGCTGCAGAATTCTGGGAGTTGAAGTCCACCTGTCTTAAAGCATGCTGGCTGGGGGATTCTGGGAGATGAAGTCCACCTGTCTTAAAGCATGCTGGCTGGGGGATTCTGGGAGATGAAGTCCACCTGTCTTAAAGCATGCTGGCTGGGGGATTCTGGGATATAAAGTCCACCCATCTTGAAGCATGCTAGCCAGGGAATTCTGGGAATGGAAGTCCACCCCTCTTAAGGCATGCTGGCTGGGGGATTCTGGGAATTGAAATCCACAGGTCTTATCTTTGCCAAGGTTGGGAAACACTGTTCATGAATGCAGAAAATCCACAACTTACAACCATTTGTTGACTAACTATTCAAAGGTACAATGGCCCTGAATAAAGGGACTATTGACCTGACCTCGCACTTATGACCGTCGCAGCATCCCAGGGTCCTTCGACCACCTTTTGCAATCTTCTCAGCTGGTTTTTGACAAGTCAAGTCAATGGGGGAAACAGGATTTATTTAAGGACCTCGTGATTCACTTAACAACTGCAGCTTAACAACCGTGGTGTAAAGGTCATAAAAATCGGGCACGGCTCCCTTACCAACTGCCTCGCTTTAGCAATGGAAATTCTCTTCTCATTTATGGTTCTAAATCGAGGACTATTGTGAAATGCAAAACAGGCTGTTTTATTTCCACTCCATAATAAAAATTAGCCCATCTGCTTTCTCTCTCTCTCTCTCCCCTCCCCTTCCTTTCAGAAGCTTTGCTGGGAGTTGGTGATAAATTATGGATAGCAATCAAACAAGAAACATCGGCCTGAATGTTTGATATCTGGCTGTGTAATAGATCGGGATTAATTTTATTTCATTTATTATAAATGCCCAGCTCTTGAGCAGTGAAGGTAGCTCTTTTGCATTCCTGCTTTATCCATCCATCACATGTTACTTAGAGGCCTCCATTGCACCGATAATAAACCACTGAAAATATAGGTATTTTCTACCCAACCATCCTGGTCAACAGAGGCCATCAAAGGCAGGCTTAAGAAAGTTTGGAAGAAGAAGAAGAGGAAGAGGGGGAGAATGAAGAGAAAGAAGAAGAGGAGGAGGAAGAAGAGATGGTGGAGGAGGAGGAAGAAGAAGAAGAGGAGGAGGAGGAGGACAGGAGGAAGAAGAAGAGGAGGAGGAAGAGAAAGAGAAAGAAGAGGAGGAGGAGGACGGGAGGAAGAAGAAGAGGAGGAGGAACAGAAAGAGAAAGAAGAGGAGGAGGAGGAGGATGGGTGGAGGAGGAAGAGGAGGAGGAAGAAGAGGTGGTGGAGGAGGAGGAAGAAGAAGAAGAGGAGGAGGAGGAGGAGGAGGAGGACAGGAGGAAGAAGAAGAGGAGGAAGAGAAAGAGAAAGAAGAGGAGGAGGAGGAGGACAGGAGGAAGAAGAAGAGGAGGAGGAACAGAAAGAGAAAGAAGAGAAGGAGGAGGAGGAAGAAGAGGTGGTGGAGGAGGAGGAAGAAGAAGAGGAGGAGGAGGAGGAGGAGGAGGACAGGAGGAAGAAGAAGAGGAGGAGGAACAGAAAGAGAAAGAAGAGGAGGAGGAGGAGGACGGGTGGAGGAGGAAGAGGAGGAGGAAGAAGAGGTGGAGGAAGAGAAAGAGAAAGAAGAGGAGGAGGAGGACAGGAGGAGGAGGAAGAGGAGGAGGAGGAACAGAAAGAGAAAGAAGAAGAGGACGAGGAGGAGGAAAAGGAGGAAGAAGAGGGGGTGGAGCAAGAAGAAGAAGAAGAAAATACTTGGTTGACACCTAGGATGCTGGCTAAAGGGACGCGGTGACTCAGTGGCTAAGACGCTGAGCTTGTCGATCAAAAGGCCGGCAGCTCAGAGGTTCGAATCCCTAGTGCCGCGTAACAGGGTGAGCTCCCGTTCCTTGTCCCAGCTTCTGTCAACCATGCGGTTCAAAAGCATATAAAAATGCAGGTAGAAAAATAGGGACCCCCTTTGGTGGGAAGGTAACAGCGTTCCGTGCGCCTTTGGCTTTGAGTCATGCCAGCCACATGACCATGGAGACGTCTTCGGACCGCGCTGGCTCTTTGGCTTTGAAACGGAGATGAACACTGCCCCCTAGAGTCAGGAACAACTAGCACATATGTGCAAGGGGAACCTTTACCTTGACCTAGGATGCTGACAGCAACCTGTATCAACCATCAGTGCCAATCAATGATATTTGTGATACATTTTTAAATGTTCAATTGACTGAGTTTTATGTTTAAAGAATAAAAGAGATGATAATCACAATAACAATAATAACAGTAGTAGTAATGAATAAAAAGGCAGAAGTTTTCCAGCAGAAGTAATTCTACCCAGATTGCCTTAAGGAATTTCCTTAAATTGAATTTATTTCACAGTCTCCATCGTCATAGCCACCGGAACAGAATTCATTGGAATACTGCAATCAGTCCTAAATTCTTCCCTGAGTGCTGATTGTCCAATTATCTGTTGAAAACCTGCTGCCCAGTGATGGCTTTGCTTCTTTCAGGATGGAAGAGGGAAATCAAAACACTATTTCTCAATTTTGGGAATTTTAAAATGCTGGCTGGGGAATTCTGGGAGTTGAAGTCCACAAGTCTTAAAGTTGCTGAGTTTGGAAATCCCTGTACAACCTTGGGCTCGGAAATTCTCAAAATCTCACATAGCATCTCCGGATGGCTGGATGAAAAGAAGAGCAGGGCCATTTTTCTTCCTTTGAATTATCTTTTATTTTATTTCCCTGCTTTGCAGCTTTGAAGAGATAAGAAGAAAAGCCAGATAGGAAAAGAGACAGAAACCCGGAACATATTATCATCTCTGGTGGACATGTCCTAAGGTGAAAAAATATTGGGTTAAAACTAAAAGGTGGATAGAAGAGATAATTAAAAGAGCCTTGGTGGCGCAGCAGACTAAATGCTGTTAAGTAACACCAGCTGCCTGCAATTACTGCAAGTTTGAATCTCACCAGGCTCAAGGTTGACTCAGCCTTCCGTCCTTTCGAGGTAGGTAAAATGAGGACCTGGATTGTGGGGGCAATAAGCTGATTTTGTATTAAAAAAAGAACATCACTTGAGGGGGGCCCAGAAAGCCCTACTAAGCAGGTATATACAAAAGTATGAAGGCTATTGCTTAATGCATTGTAAGCCACCCTGAGTCTCCAGACAAGGGCAGCATATAAATCGAACTAATAAATAAATAAATAAATAAATGGCTATAATGTGGACTTGAAACTAGGAACGGTTTTACTGGGGATATTGAATAGAACCTACAGGAAAGAAATTGGATATTTAATTTTGCATATAATTACAGCGGCAAGGATAGTCTACGCACAGTCCTGGAAAAGTGGGGGAAAAAAACTCTTAACAGAGGAAGAAACAGTTAGGAAAATTCTGGACTGTGCGGAGATGGATAAATTAACGAAAGAAATAAAAGAAAAAGAAGATACGGAATATTATCAAGTATGTAATAAGTGGTATGATTAGCTAAAGACTAGGGAAGGTAAAAGGGAATAAATAGTGTGATAAACGTGTAAAATATTGTAAATGGATAAAACTAGAAATAAAGGGACAATAAAGATAAAAACAATAAAGAATGAGAAAAATGGGGAATGTAGAAAGTAAGAGGAACGAAACTGATATGTAAAAAGACACACACAGGGTGTGTTGATGTTTTGTATGTTGTGTTGTGTTGTGTTGTTGTAAAATCAATAAAAAAAATTTTTTTTTAAAGGAAAAGAGACAGAAAAGAGGAAAAAAGATAAATAAATACTCGAGATTTATCATCCTATGGGGAAAATAGTAGTTAGAATTTGTCCACTGTTAAAAAAATAAAATAAAATAAAGCATTTGACCTCTGGCAATATAAGGAATGCAGTTGTGATTTGTTCAATGTCCAGAAAAATCAAAAGCTCGAGGATTTGTTTTGTAGAGCTAACAGATGAGATTCACAGCCCGAGAGCTGAATTGAGGATTAAAAAACACAATTGATGTATTCATATCATTATCATTTAACGACCCCATAATCCCTTGCGGGGTGGAGTCAGGGCAATTGAATGGAGCTGTGTGTTTACTGGCCGGATGCCTTTCTTGTCGCCAATGTGGAGTTTTGTTCAGCAGATATATTCTCATCATGCCCCGAGACAGAAATACCTGCCTCTACCTAGGATTGAACTCACAGCCTCCTGATTGTGAGGTGAGAGCTCCATCTCTAGGCCACCGCACACTCTAGTTGATGTATTCATATCCAAGTAATTAAATTGTGTCCTGGACTAAAACTCAGTTTTTCTCAAGCTTATCAGCTTTCCGATGGGTGGACTTCAACTTCCAGAATTTCCCAGCCAGCAAAGCTGGCTGGGGAATTCTGGGAGTTAAAGTCCACCCATCGGAAAGCTGACAAGCTTGAATAATAATTATTATTATTATTATGGAGAGAGGAAAATATCTCAACCGGATATTACAAATACAGATAGTCCTCAACATATTGAACGCCAGAATTTCCTTGGCTAAGCAAGGCGGTTGCTAAGTAAGTCACGCCCGATCTTACGACCCGTTTTGTCCTCGCTGTGAAGCGAACCCACAGCAGTCGTTAAGTGAATCGTGTGGTCGTTGAGCGAATCCGCCTCCCCCCTCCCCCCATTGACTTTGTTTGTCAGCAGCCGGCTGGGAAAGCCATAAAGGAGGAACACGGGTCCCCAGAGCAGCTCACACCGTCATAAATACGAACCGGTTGCCAAGTATCCAAATTCTAATCCTGTGATTTTGGAACCGGTGAGATGGTCGTAAGTACGAGGACCGGTTGGGAGTCACTTTTTCCCAGGGCCGTTGTAACGCCAAACGGTCACTAAACGAACGGCCGTAAGTCAAGGACTACCCATATAAGAAAGGCAGAGAACTGAGCTCGTAGATGAGACGTTGAAACTGGATGGTGAATGAGTCCAGCTCTTCAACTTACAACCACAACTGAGCCCAACATTCACATTGTTAAGTGATACATTCGATGAGTTTTGCCCCGTGTTACTGTCTTACCACCGTTGTTAAGCGAATCCCTGCAGTTGTTCGTCACAAGGTCGTTAAACGAAACTGGCTTCTGACGTTGCTCATCAGAAGGGGATCACGTGACAATGGGACTGTCATAAATATGAGTTAGTGGCCAAGCCTCTGAGTTTTGATCCCATGACCACAGGGATGCGGTGACGGTCGTTAAGTGTGAAAAATGCTTTTTTTTAGTGCCGTTTTAACTTTGGTCACTAAACGAACGGTCGTAAATCCAGGACTCCCTGCGCTGCACTCGCCTGGTGTTTCTTTCTCGTGCCTTGGGCCAAACAGACACTAAGTGAACCGTAAATTCAAACAAAATCGGGGAATAGATTTAGATCCGGTCAACAGAAGCTGCTCTATGCTTGATGATGGAGTTTCTCCCTCGGCTGTTTTTTTTTTTTTCCTCCTTTTTTTATTGCTTTTTAAATTGCTTTTAATGCACATTTTTACGATGTTGTTTTTGATGGCAAAGACAGCCATCCGGATAAATTTGCTAAATAAATCAAGCGGTAAAGAGAAGACGACATCCAAGCAAGGTTAAAAGCCCGTCACATTTCCTTCCCCTGCTGGGCTTCCACAAAACTTGGTTTTCAACTAACCCGGTTAAATCTGTGGTGGGAACACCGTTGTTGCCTTTTCCACGTGGGTCAAAATGAGCCGGGAGTGACTCCCATCCGAGAAACGAATCTGGCCTCTTTACAGATCCATTTAAAAAAGGGGGGAAATTTTTTTTTTTTTTTGGTTTTTTTCCCCTCAAGTGATGATGAAGCAGATGGAACGCTAAGCCCATAAAAAAAAAAATCTCTTTGCAAAATTAAAATGTAATTTTCCAGGGCATAAATCAAGATTCAGCAGCAAGAGACCCAGGCGAGAAACAAGCCTGATTTGGGGGCTGTGCTCCATGATTTACTCGGGACTGTTCTGTTAATAACTCTCTCGTTCCCTGGTCCACCACCAACCCATCTCAAATATATCTTTATCCATAAGTTATCATCTCCTTTTAAAATCCCCATAATCCCTTGCGGGATGGAGTCTTGGGCAACTGAATGGAGCTGAGTGTTTACTGGCCGGATGCCTTTCCTGTTGCCAATGTGGAGTTTTGTTAGCAGATATATTCTCAATGTGTCCAGAGAGAGAAATATTAGCCTCTATCTAGGATTGAACTCACAGCCTCCTGATTGTAAGGCCAAAGCTTTACCTCTAAGCCAACCGTGCCACTCTATCTTTATCCATAAGTGGAAGCTAAAAATATATTTATGAGCCTCCATCCTCTCTTTGAAGCAGAACAAATCTCCTTCCTTTTCCTTCATCAGAAATTTGATTATTATCGAAGAACTGAAAATGTTTTCAGTTCTTCAAACTTGACAAGTGGAAGATACCATTTTCCTGCTTTCTTAAAAAATAAAATTCCTTTAAAAGGAAATACAGGGAGTTCTCGACTTAGAACCTTTCGTTTAGTGACCGTTTGAAGTTGCGACGGTACTGAAAGAAGCGACTTAAGACCATTTTTCACACTTACGACCGTTGTAAGTCGGGGGATCAAAATTCAGAAGTTTGGCAACTGACTCATATTTATGACGATCACAGTGTCCCGGGGTCACGTGATCCCCTTTCTGACGAGCAAAGTCAATGTGGAAGCCGGATTCACTTAACGACCGTTACTAACAATTGCAGTGATTCACTTAGTAACGGCGGTGGAGAAAGATCACGAAATGGGGCGAAACTCCCTTAACAACCATCTTGCTTAGCAATGGAAATTATGGGTTCGATTGTGGTCGTTAAGTCGAGGACTACCGGTAATCAGAGGCTGGCGTGCCTGCAAGACAGCGTTATTCAAGCAAATCCTTGGAACTCCCCACCACTTGCTTTAAGGCTGCCTGGCTGGAACCACAAACTGTTTCGAAACAATAAAATTTGGTTTGCTTGAATTGGTTTCTTCTTTGGTTTTGTGATTAATTTCTTGTTGATTCCCTTGAGGTTTTTTTGGCTTCGTTGTGCAAGATTTGTTCTTTGGATCAGAAAGAGAGAGAGAGAGAGAGAGAGAGAGAGAAAGCAAGCAAGAAAGAAAGAGAAAGCAAGCAAGCAAGAAGGAAAGAAAGAAGGAAGAAAGGAAAAAGGAAAGAAATAAGGAAGGAAGGAAGGGAGGGAGGAAGGGAGGAAGGAAGGAAGGAAGGAAGGAAGGAAGGAAGGAAGGAAGGAAGGAAGGAAGGAAGGAAGGAAGGAAGGAAGGAAGGAAGGAAGGAAAGGAGGGAGGGAGTGAGGGAAGGAAGGAAGGAGAGAAAGGAGAAAGAAGAAAGAAGAAAAGGAAGAAAAAAGGAAGGAAGAAGGAAGAAGGAAGGAAGAAGGAAGGAAGGAAACAAAAGAAAGAAAAGAAAGAAAGAAGAAAGAAAAAGAAAGAGAGAGAGAGAAAGCAAGCAAGAAAGAAAGAAAGAAAGAAAGAAAGCAAGAAGGAAAGAAAGAAGGAAGAAAGGAAAGAAGGAAAGGAAGAAGAAAGGAAGGAAAGAAGGAAAGAAGGAAAGAAAGGAGGAAAGAAAGAAAGAAAGAAAGGAAGGAAGGAAGGAGGGAAGGAAGGACGGAGAGAAAGGAGAAAGAAGAAAGAAGAAAAGGAAGAAAAAAGGAAGGAAGAAGGAAGAAGAAAGGAAGAAGGAAGGAAGGAAACAAAAGAAAGAAAAGGAAGAAAGAAGAAAGAAAGAGAGAGAGAGAGAGAGAAAGCAAGTAAGAAAGAAAGAGAAAGCAAGAAAGAAGGAAGGAAGGAAGGAAAGAAGGAAAGAAAGAAGAAAGGAAGGAAAGAAGGAAGGAAGGAGGGAAGAAAGAAAGAAAGAAGAAAGAAAGAAAGAAAGAAAGAAAGAAAGAAAGAAAGAAAGAAAGAAAGAAAGAAAGAAATTTCCTTATTCCCTCCAAAGACCCTCCAAAGACACAGAAAGCATTTTCTTCTGCTTTCATTCAATTTACCAGAAAGAAAGAAAAAAAAAGAACATTTCAACGTGAATTAATCAGCTGAAACCCAATTGTCACAGAATCACTGCAACTGATGCCTGCATGTAAATCATCTATTTTAAGGAACTGCAGCTGGGTTTCACAATGCCCTCCCAAGGACTGCATCTTTCCATCCTTCTGACTCCGAATTTCCAGTTTCATATTTTTTATTAGTTATAAAATATGGTAAAATACAGAAAACAAAGGTAAATAGAAAAGCGGTGGGGAGGAAGAGGGAGACGAGAAGTGAGGAAGGCTAAGAAAAAGAAACCGGAAGACTTCTCTCTGTTGCAGTAAAATAAGGCATTGACATCAAATTATTTTTTCATAATAATATGGACCAGTCATTTCTGTAAAGATCTTATCAATCTATTCCGGAAAACCCATAATCAAACTTTCATTCTTCTCCACATCAAGCACGAAGTTCAGAAACGTTTTCCACGTGGAAACAAAAGCACTTACTGTATGTTCTTTTCTTTAATCAAAGTGGTCAGTTTAAGCAACTCCATTCACTTCTGCAATCCTTCGTCCCTGGTGGGAATCGAACTGTCCTTCCATTTTTGTGCATACAATATTCTTGCTGCGGTCAAAATATATAATAACGAAGTTCCAAATTTTTCCCCCAGTTCTCTTTCCATGAGGCCCAAAAGGAAAAGTTCTCCGAATTTCCAACCAGCAAACTAACATTGAAATAAACTGTAGAAATTCAAAATTTGGAGCTTGCCGCTCTCTTTTTGACCAATCCCACCTTGTAGGGTTGTTGTTGTTATGGGAAAATAGGAGGCGGGGATATTAAGGAGATTGATATATTAGATTTTTATCCAGCCTTTATTACTTTATAGGTAATTCAAGGTAGCAAACATGCCTAATAGTCTTTCCTCCTCTATTTTCCACACAACAACCCTGTGAGGTGGGTTGGGCTGAGAGAGGAACTGGCCCAAAGTCACCCAGCTGGCTTCCATGCTTAAGATGGAACTAGAACTCACCGTCTCCTGGTGATTGGCCCAGAGTCATCCAACTGGCTTTCATGTCTAAGGCGGGACTAGAACTCACCGTCTCCTGGTGATTGGCCCAAAGTCACAGCCAGCTTTCATGCCTAAAGCAGAACTAGAACTCACTATCTCCTGGTGATTGTCCCAGTGTCACCCACCCAGCTTTCATTCCTAAGGTGGAACTAGAACTCACTGTCTCCTGGTGATTGGCCCAGAGTCATCCAACTGGCTTTCATGTCTAAGACGGGACTAGAACTCACCGTCTCCTGGTGATTGTCCCAGTGTCACCCACCCAGCTTTCATTCCTAAGGTGGGACTAGAACTCACTGTCTCCTGATGATTGGCCCAAAATCACCCAGCCTGGCTTTCATGCCTAAGGCGGGACTAGAACTCACAGTCTCCTGGTGGTTGGCCCAAAGGCACCTAACCAGCTTTCACGTGAATTCTGATGTTCGCTTTTCGGAACCGAACTTTAATTTCACAGGCAACAAAGCTCATTTTAGAAGTTGCCTTTCCTTGCCCAACATCAAATTAGCCCCAGTTTATGTTTTGTTTTAAATTAGTCATCAAAGCAGGCGCCCGCACCCGGGACTGCAAAAAAAAATAATAATAATAAAAAATCAAGGATATGCATTCAATATTGGAACATAAAAAGAACTTTTACCGCAATGTTGTTTAGCAGCTCATTAATCCTTAACGACATCTCTGTGAAGGTAGCTATTAACGTTAAAAATTTTTCCATCTTCTGGATGAAGGCGTAAATCAGAGAGGTAAATAAACATCTCAGAGTGATTAGATCTCGCAGCTTGGTACCCATCTGGGCCAGCCAGGCTGCCTAAAACTTTGGATGGAGGGAAGTCCAAAGTCTTTGAACTTGGCTTTTGATCCTTTTTCCCTGCTGATTTCGCCTCTGGTGGTCTCTAGAGAAGGGAAGGGGCCCTCGAGTATTTCCAGCCCCCACTAATCATTTTGAGGGCGTGGTGCAGATTTTTTATATCGGATCCTTGGTGCTCTCTCAGCCGGACTGTTTTCTTGCAGAGATCTCCTTACCAAACTAGGCGCTAGAAGGGAGTGGAGTTTGTCTAGAGGAGGAGGGGAATTGTGGGATCCTTGGTATTCTCTGAGCTTCGTTTTTTTTTGTGTGCAGACGTTGGATGACCCAACTAAGTAACATCATCAGTGTTCAAAGGGAGTGGGGTTTGTCGAGAGGAGGAGAAGGAAGACTGTGGCCTCCTTGGTGCTCCCTGAGTTTGGTGGCTTCCTTCCAGACATTTCATGACCCAAGTAGGGAACATCATCAGTGCTAGGAGGGGAGAGGTTTGGGGGGGGGGAGGAGGAGGAAGAGGAGGAGGAGAACAATGACTGTGGGGGTCCTTGGTCCTCTCTGAGCTTGGTGATTCTCTTGAAGATATTTCGTGACCAACCGAGGTGACATCATCAGTGTTAGGACGGAGTAGGGTGTGCAGAGGGGAGGAGGAGGAGGAGGAGGAGGAGGGGGAGGAGCTCGGTCCTTGGTGATCTCTAAGCTTGGTAGTTTTCTTGCAAACTAGGGAATTTCATCAGTGCTAGGAGGCGATGGATTTGTGGAGAGGAAGAGGAGGAGGAGGAGGAGGAGGAGGAGGAAGAGGAGGAGGAGGAGAAGGAGGAGGAGGAGGAGGGGAAAGGGGACTGTCATTGGTGCTCTCTAAGCTTGGTGATTTTCTTGCAGACATTCTGTGACCCAACTAGGGATCATCATCAGTGCTAGTGAATGTGGAGTTTGCTCCCTGTTTAAATCCAATAGCTTGCCTACATAGTGTGGGAGGGGTGGAGTTTTCTCCTGGGCAGTCCCTGCATTAGAATGTTCTTTACTGTTTGACCATTTGTTTGGAGGAGGAGGAGGAGGAAGGAGTTTGAAATATGTTCAGTGCAGGGGTGAAATGCTACTGGTACGGGCCGGTTCGTCCGAATCGGTAGTAAAAAATATAAAAATAAATAAATAAATTCTGACACGTTTTAAGCACTTTTTTTACTACCGGTTCTCTGGAAGGTAAGTAGAACAGTGTGTGTGTGTGTGTGATTAGCTGTGGCGCATGTGGGAACATTTTTTTATCCTTTTAAAACCATTTTTATACTACCAGCTAAAAGCGAATAGGCTGTAGCCACGCGATTGTCGGAGTCTTTTTTAAAAAAAATTTTAAAGCATTTTTTTACTACCGATTCGCCCGAGCCGGTAGTAAGAAATGCTTTAAAAAAAATTTTTTTAAAGGTTCCCACGTGCGCCACAGCTGATCATTCCCCTCCGCGCTATTCTACTTACCTTCCCAAGCCTCCTTTTGGCGCCCACTGTGCATGCCAGAGAACTGGTAGTAAACTGGTTCAGATTTCACCACTGGTTCACTGGCCTTGAGTTATCGATAAAAATAATAAATAGCGATCAAAAATAAATAAATCAAAAATAAAATCTATGATTTTGGCAGCGCCCCACTTGTCTCGCTCAACATTTCACGCAACACCAGACCAAACCGGTTAAAAATTGTGCAGGTGCACGGAAACACAGAATAAGAGAGTTGGGAGGGACCTTGGAGGTCATCTAGTCCAACCCCCTTCGCAAGCAGGAGACCCCATCGCATTCCAGGCAACTGACTGTCCAACCTCTCTTCTTAAAAACCTCCAGTGATGGAGCATCCACAAAGGCAACCCACTGATTAAATTTCCTCCTCCTTTTTGTCCCCCTCTCTGTAACCCCCTTTCCTTCTAGCACGGATGATGCAACTTAGCTGGGTAATGAAATGTCTCCAAAACAACTAAACTCAGAAAGAATACTAAGGACCCCACAGTTCTCCTCCTCCTCTTCTTCCTCTCCACAAATCTCACTCCCTTGGTTTGGGAAAGAAGGAAGGAAGAAGAAAGAAGAAGAAAGATAGGGAAAATAAGGAAGGAAGGAGAGGAGAACGTGGATGAAAAGAAGGAAGAAGGCAGGAAGTGACGGCAAGAAAGGCAGAATGGAGAAAAAAGGGAGGAACAGCAGAAGAAAAGGCAAAGCAGGAAGGAAGAGAGGAAAGAAGGAAAGGAGGAAGTGGATAAAAGGAAGAAGGAAGGGAGGGAGGCAGGCAGGCAGGAAGGAAGGAAGGAAAGAAGGAAGGAAAAGAAAGAGAGGCAAAAGAAGAAAAAGAAAGCAAGAAATATATATATATATTCAAACCTTACACCAACATTTCATTTAACAACTATCAAATTGTAGAATTTATAACTCCAACCTTTTCCCTTACTTCAGCACGGGACCGAAAAGAAATTAAATGCCAGTAAATCAGATTCATTACAGGGGAGCTGAAGGAAGGAGCTGCCGAATGCTGACTCTCGAAAGCCAAGGAGAGGCTGGAAAAGGGCCTCAATGATTCTCTGGACTTTGATGGACACTGCTCTCCCCACCCAGGAGGAGAAATGTTTGGGGGGTCAGCGATGCCCAGCGGCTGTTGTGGGGTGCCACACACTTCGCTTCTCCTCCTCAGGGTCTGCTTTGTTAAATCAATCCCTTCCCAAATGAACTGAACGGGCTGGAATTGCACAAAACCCACAATCGCTATGCCACAAGGAAAAGGACTGAGGGGGGACGAGGAGGAGGAGGAGGAGGAGGAGTGTTGTAGTGTTTGTAGTGTTGGAAGAAATGTTCATCTGGGTTCGGTTCCAAGTGGGGAGAAAGACCCTGGAAACACGGTGGCTGCTGGGAAAGATGGTTTTAATGGTGGACAGGATCCCATGCCTTGAAGATCTTGGGCGAAGAAAAAAAAAAGGGAACAGACGCTGAGAGTGCCCTCTTTCGGCTTTTGAATTTGAGCTTGTATTCTGATTGGTGGTTAAGGCTCCCATGGAGCCATGCAGGGGTAACTTTGTAAGTTGTCTATGTCCCAGGCTTGGTTGACCCTTGCTGGGTGATGATGTAATGAAAGGGGCTTTGGGCAATTCCTACTATGGCTCCGCCTGAAGGAGGTAGAACTTTGTTAGGTAGAATGGGCCTTCATGACCCATTGACAAACGTGGTGGGGTGAGTTTCAAGCTCAGAATGCATGAAGTCCACAGTCCTTGTCCTCCTCCTCCCTCTGCAAATCCCCCCCCCCCTTCTAGAACTGATGACGTTACCTACTTTAGGAAACGAGAGTCCTGTGAGAAAACAACCCCCATCTCATGAGAGCACCCAGGAGCCCTCAGTTCCATTATCCTCAGCCTCGGTTTCACTGCTTTGGACAAGTTTAGACCAGAGCATCCCTGATTATAAGAGGCCTGGACACCCGGCCCCAGGAGAACCCGCAGGATGCTGGCATCTCTGAAAACGGGCCCCTCCTGCGTGACTCCCAACTGCCTTTAGCAATTCAACTCTCTCTGCAGTTTTACATCGCTTGCAAAATGGGTCTCCATCTGTGCCTCGAAGATCCTTCCATTCGCTTCGGTTGGGTCTCTTGCCTCGATCAAAAGCTCATTGTTGCAAAAAGACACCCAGGAAAGGGTTAGCTGCTCTCCGCTTCCGTCAAACACCCCCCCCACACACACACACATAATTTTAATTACTGTCTTGTCATTGTTCACAGCAAGAACCTCATCGCTTCTGAGCAAAGCTTTTACAATGTCTTTCTATCAAGCATGCTCCCTGCTGGAGAAGATTAAGGAGGGTAGAAGGAGAGGGGGCACAGCAGGCCTCCGAGGAAGGAAGGAAGGAAGGAAGGAAGGAAGGAAGGAAGGAAGGAAGGAAGGAAGGAAGGAAGGAAGGAAGGAAGGAAGGAAGGAAGGAAGGAAGGAAGGAAGCTTCTGAGGTTAAAAAAGAAAGGGATGGTTGCATTGCATTTCACTTGGTTATGGCATAGAATAGAATAGAATAGAATAGAATAGAATAGAATAGAATAGAATAATAGAATAGAATAGAATAGAATAGATAGAATAGAATAGAATAGAATAGAATAGA
>CM075962.1:2694185-2914334 GCA_038048745.1 Coluber constrictor foxii | reverse complement strand
AAGTCACTGTCTCCTGGTGATTGGTCCAAAGTCACCCAGGTGCCTTTTGTGTTTGAGGCCGGACTAGAATTCACTGTCTCCTGGTGATTGGCCCAAAGTCACGCAGTTGGTTTTTGTGCCTAAAGTGGGACTAGAACTCACCGTCTCCTGGTGATTGGCCCAAAGCCACCCAGTCGGTTTTTGTGCCTAAAGTGGGACTAGAACTCACTGTCTCCTGGTGATTGGCCCAAAGTCACCCAGTCGGTTTTTATGCCTAAAGTGGGACTAGAATTCACTGTCTCCTAGTGATTGGCCCAAAGTCACCCAGTCGGTTTTTGTGCCTAAAGTGGGACTAGAACTCACCGTCTCCTGGTGATTGGCCCAAAGCCACCCAGTCGGTTTTTGTGCCTAAAGTGGGACTAGAACTCACTGTCTCCTGGTGATTGGCCCAAAGTCACCCAGTCGGTTTTTATGCCTAAAGTGGGACTAGAACTCACCCTCTCCTGGTGATTGGCCCAAAGCCACCCAGTCGGTTTTTGTGCCTAAAGTGGGACTAGAAATCACCGTCTCCTGGTGATTGGCCCAAAGCCACCCAGGTGCCTTTTGTGTTTGAGGCCAGACTAGAACTCACCCTCTCCTGGTGATCCCAAAGGTGCTTTTTCAGGCAGCAACTGAACTTTTTTGTTTTTCCTTAAAGATGTTTCGCTTCTCATCCAAGAAGCTTCTTCGGTTCTGACTTGGATGATGGGGAAGGGAAGGATTGATACTCCTTGCAGACAGCTGGTCATTGGCATCCTTTGAGAGGGTCGTTGAGGCTACTTGGAGGTTTCTCTGTGTCCTGGATGAGAAGCCAAACCTCTTCAAAGAAAGAAGAAAGTGCAGTTGCTTCAAAAGATTAACTTACTTACAGGTTGTTTGTTGTGTAAATGTAAGTGTTTTTATATCTGTTTTAATAAAATTTATAAATTAAAGTAAAACACGAAAGTCCAGCTGCCCCTTGAAAGCAAAGCTCCTTTGGGAGAACCATGACTGGATGACTGAGAAGGAAATGCACTGGCACAGCTTTTGTCCCTGGCTGTCAAATGAACAACTCGATTTAAATGGAAAAATCTTTCCAATAGCTCCGGAGTCTTTTGTATTTCTGCATTCCTCATTACCTCTGTACAACTTTAAGCTTTAGGACGGTTGCATGGAAAGAAAGAAATGGGAACATCACAGTTTCCCTCTGTAAAAACTGCAAAACCATATTTGGTAGCTGCCCATCAAAATTGTGCGTTTTCTTCACATTCTATATTTAAATCTGAATATATTTGATACGGAGCGGGAATTTGAAAGGATTTCTTCTTGTTTTGTCCTGGTTTTTTTTTTTATTTGTTTTACGTTGCAACATTTCATCAACTCAGAGAAGTAAATCTGAAATAGATTGTATCGGGCATTTAATTTCAAATCGTGAACTGTTATGGAGCAGTTCGTGATCAAAGAGCCGAGATCTCCATCTCTAAATATATTAGTGAGCAAAAGGATTTAAATATTTCCCCGCTTCTTAATGAAGATAAAAATGCTTGAATGAAAGCCAGAAGTACCGGAAGACTTACTGAATCAGGTGCGTGGACGAATGAGTGAGTCAGTGGGTGGATGGGTAGATGAATGGATGGATAATTAGATGGATGGATGGATGGGTGAGTGGGTGGGTGGATGGAGGGATTGAAGGGAGGGATGGAGAAATGAATGGATGGATGATTAGATGATGGATGATTGGATGATTGGATAGACGGATGGACGGATGAGTTGGTGGATGGGTAGGTGGCTGGATGAATGGAGGAATGGAAGGATTCAAGGATGGAGGGATGGAAGATTAGATGATGGATGATTGCATGATTGCATAGATGGATGGACGGATAGGTGGGTGGATGAATGAATGGAGGGAGGGATTCAAGGATGGAGGAATGGAGAAATGGATGGATGGATGATTAGATGGATAGATTGGATGGAGGGATGGAGGGATGGAGGGATTGAAGGGAGGGATGGAGAAATGAATGGATGAATGATTAGATGATGGATGATTGCATGATTGCATAGATGGATGGACGGATAGGTGGGTGGATGAATGAATGGAGGGAGGGATTCAAGGATGGAGGAATGGAAAAATGGATGGATGGATGATTAGATGGATGGATTGGGGGAGGGATGGAGGGATGGAGGGATTGAAGGGAGGGCTGGAGAAATGAATGGATGGATGATTAGATGATGGATTGGAAGATTGGATAGACAGATGGACGGATGAGTGGGTGGATGGGTAGGTGGCTGGATGAATGGAGGGATGGAGGGATTCAAGGATGGAGGGATGAATGATTAGATGATGGATGATTGGATAGATGGATGGACAGATAGGTGGGTGGATGAATGAATGGAGGGAGGGAGAGATTCAAGGAAGGAGGAATGGAGAAATGGATGGATGATTGGAAGATTGGATGGATGGGTGGATGGACAGGTGGTGGATGGGCACAAGGATGCATGGATGCTCTCGGAGCTTGGTGATTTCCTTGCAGACGTCTCATGACCCAACTAGATGACATCATCAGTGCTAGAAGGGAGTAGAGTTTGCTTCACACTTACCCCACATTGCAAACCTAGCACTCTGCACGCTTGTCCCATCACTCCCTTTCATTTGTCCACATTTCCTTTTTGCCGGTTCCTGACCATTGCCGCCAGTGGCTATCATCTCTGGGCGTCTCCAAGACAAGGGGGGAATGGGTCAAAAAAATGGCCGATGAAAACCCCACTCCTCCTTTACGTGCTACCTTGAGTTTATTTTTCACTCCCCTGCAGAGATCCCTAAAGGGCGGGTCGGTAACCTCTGACCCGACCTGAAATTCCATCAAAGAGCGAGTCGAGAAATAGCATCGAAAATCCCGTTTTTTGTTTTTTTTTAATCCACGAAAAGAAGAGCCAGTCCGGCTGCAATGCCGGACTCTCGAAAGAGGCTCTCGAAAGAGGTTAAAAGGGTCACCAGGGGAGCACATTAAACATTAAAGAAGGCTTTTATGCTGAATCAGCATAACATGAATCGCATTGTGCTAAATCCCTCCCTCCTTGCAGCCTGCCAGGCTCTGAAACGCTGCAGGGAAATGTTGAGGACAACAACGGATGCATTCGATGTTCAAGAATAAATCTGAAAAATCCTGGAAATGTCACCAGATACCAGGTTTATATTACCGTATGTAGTGGATATGTGCAGAAGCCAAAAGATATTGGACTAAAATCCACACGTGTTTGGAAAAAATGATAAAAAAACACATCGATTTTAAACCAGAGATTTTTTTATTAGGGATTGTCCTTGAAATATATAATAGAGAATTGAGATATCTGATTGTTGAAGGTATGAACAGCGGCCAGAATTGTGTTTGCTAAAAATTGGAAAAATGATAAAATACCAACGCAAGATGAAGTTATTAAGAAAATCATGGAATGTGTAAATTGACATTTGAAATTAGAGAACAAGAAGATAAACAATATTATAAGATATGGGATTTATTTTCAATGGTTAGATAAAAAAAAATATGGAAATGAAATATGATAGAGATTTTTACAATACAAGAATTGTAGAACTATATAAAATACAACGTAAAGATGTATTATTATTGGATCGATTCGGGAGGATGAAATGAATGTATTAAATATAAGAATGAGGCGTGGGACAGCGGGTGTCGTAACTGCGAGGACACAACAGAATGCTATAATATAAATTAACTCAAATCTTACAATATTTTGTACAAAATGAGGGAAGAATAGCTATAGTCAAATAAAGGATTAACGAGGACAATAATACATAGATATATATATATTAGATCGATTATATAAGAATTTAGGAAAACTGCAAGCTATGAAGATGAAGATGCACCAAAGACTTGTAACCAACTGACACACTTTGTGTAATTGAAGATGGTTTTATGTTTTTATGTATGTTTGTTTAAAAATAAAATAAAACTTTTTTAAAAAACCAACAACAACGGATGCATTCAGAAGAATCCAAGGCCTTCCGTTTTAATTCACTTTTCCCCCCCCACCCCATCGTCCATATTAGTAGCTTTGTTTCGTTTCTCTTCAATTTGTTTTTTCTTTTGAATTTTGCACCTTAAGCTCTCGAATAAAACAAGAACTGGAAATGAAAAAAGGAGAGTTCTACAGCCTCTCCGGTGTTTCTCGACTTATGACCACAATTTGTCAGAGTATGAATATTCAGAAATAGATCAGCCAATGGAGACTGAATGGGGACATAGTAACAAGACTCAGCCAATGAGGCTTATTTGGAAACTGAAACTTAAGTCTGAAGTCTGGGCGTGGCTTAGGCAACAGAGTCTGTGCAGAAGTTTAACTCAGAGGTGAAATCTAAAAATTTCCCCTACTGGTTCTGTGGGTGTGGCTTAATTGGTGGGTGTGGCTTAATTGGTGGGCGTGGTTTGATGGTCAGGTGACCCAGTAGGCATGGCCAATAATAATAAAGAATAAAAATAACAAAAGTACACAAAACAATAAGAGGTATGAAAAACCAACTTTCACACTTTACACACACTCAACACAACATAACTGACTCACACACAATGTAAAAGCAGCTGCACTTGACCCAAAATGGCCCCTGCAACAAGCAGGAACCTCACCCAGCCACAAAAAGCTCAAAAACCAACTTTCACACTTTACACAACAGAACACAACACAACACAACTCACACACAGTGTAAAAGCAGCTGCACGTCACCCAAAATGGCCTCTGGCAGGAACCTCACCGAGGCACAAAAAAGCTCAAAAACCAACTTTCACACTTTTTCCACACAAAATGCCACATACAGCTTTGTGAGATTTTGTGTGTTTGTGTAGTTAGAGTGAAACACTACAGAAACACACCAAATCTCAGAAAGCTGCACAAGTATCTTATTTTATTATTTTATTTTACTTACTGTATTTTCCGGCGTTTAAGACGACTTTCTAACACACAAAAATCTTCTCAAAAGTCGGGGGTCGTCTTATACGCCGGGTCTCATTCTCCTGTAACCAGGCAGACCAGCCCATAAGGCTCTGACTAGCCTTAAATGGCTCTAAGAAGCCAAGCTGAATTGCCTGCTGAGTTGCCGCTAATCAGCTGAGTTACAGGCAAGCCCCCTGTAAAAGGGAAAAACTTTCCTTTTACACAACGTTGGCCATCCCAGCTGAGTTGCCTGATCGCCAGAGCTTGGATGGCCAAGCCCCGTTTAAAAGGGAAAAACTTTCCTTTTATACAACGCTGGCCACCCCAGCTGCTAATTTTTGCCTGCTAATTGATAGGTAGCAAAAATCCCCCCCCCCCCCCTCCAGCTTGCTTACCTTAGCTGCTAGCTGCAAGCTTGCCTTGCCTTGCCTGCAATCCATTGCATCAGCAAGCAACTAAATCTCCCTGCCTGCTTGATTGCAGGCAGGGAGATTTAGTTGCTTGCTGATGCAAGCAACTTGTGGACTTCAACTCCCAGAATTACTCAGCCAGCAAAGCAAAGCTGGCTGAGGAATTCTGGGAGTTGAAGTCTACAAGTCTTAAAGTTGCCAAGGTTGGAGACCCCTGTTCTATCGGGTAAGTTTTTTTCCCCCTTTGGGAGCTTTAAAAAAAATAGTTAATTGGGGGGTTTTTTAGTTGTTCTTTTTTAGACCTAGCCATTTAAAGGCTAGGTCTAAGTTTTAGGCTAGGAAGTTTTAAATTTAGCTTTCATATAAAAATAAAAATAAAAATAATAAAAATAAAAATAAAAATAAAAATAAAAATAAATAAAAATAAAAATAAAATGTGTGCAACTTTCTGAGATTTAATGTGTTTCTGTAGTGTTTCACTCTAACTACACAAACACACAAAATCTCACAAAGCTGTATGTGGAATTTTGTGTGTGTAAACCCACAATGTAAAAGTTGTATTTTTGGGCTTTTTGTGGCTGTGTGAGGTTCCTGCTTATTGCAGGGGCCATTTTGGGTCTAGCACAGCTGCTTTTACATTGTGGGTGAGCCAGTTGATGTTTTTTAATTTTTATTTGGTGTGCGTTGGAAGAGGGGTCGTCTTATACAGCAAGTATAGCCCAAACCCTATATTTTTACAGGAAAGGTCAGGGGTCGTCTTATACGCCCAGTCGTCTTATACGCCGGAAAATACGGTATATTTTTAGATAAAAGCAGCTAAATTTAAAACTTCCTTAACTTTAAATTGCTATGCCTAAAAAAATAAATAAAACAACTTTAAAAAACCCAATTAACTGTTCTTTTTAAAGCTCCCAAAATAAAAAAAAACCCAGTTACTTTTTTAAAAAAAATGATTTATATGCCGTCCTTCTCCGAAGACTCAGGGGGGCTTACAATGCGTTAAGCAACAGCCTTCATACTTTTGCATATTTATACAAAGTCAGCTTATTGCCCCCACAAACTGGGTCCTCCATTGACCTACCTTAGAAAGGATGGAAGGCTGAGTCGACCTTGAGCCTGGGGAGATTCGAACTTACAGTAATTGCAGACAGCTGGTGTTAAACACAATGCTTAGTCAGCTGAGCTATCCAGGCTCATTGCTTACTTACAATTACTTACCAAATTGAAGGCACAAGGCAGACAGATTGAGTTGCTAGCTGATGCAATGGATTGCAGCAGCCGAAGCAAGGCAGGACAAGCGAGCGAGCCTGAAAGAAGCAACAAACTGCCAAGTGGGCAAGTGGGGACCGGGCGATTGGGTGGGCATGGGCGGGAGGGGCAGGGATTTTTGCTACCGGTCCTCCGACTACCCACCGCCATTGCTAACGGATCGCCCGATCTGATCCGAATCGGGAGCATTTCACCCCAGAGGCTCTCTTTGTATTAAGCTCTGCTCTGCTGAAATGAAACTAACTGTTCTCTCTTGCCGTGTGTTTTGCTTATAACTGCTACTACGTTGAAGAAGAATCTGTATTGGTATTGTACATTGATCTTCATGTATTATTATGTATATAAAGAAGTGGATGAATCCGGCTGCATCAGTCTGCCCTTGTGTGCTTTCTGGATTTGATTTCTGCAACGAACTCTGACACAATTGAACCCCAAATTTCGGTTGTTCAGGGAAACATTTGCTGAGTGAGGGGTTTTTTTGCCCCGTTTTATGACCTCACTGTCATTAAGTGAGTCACTGCCATGGATAAGTGAGTGACGCGGTTGTTAAGGGAATGTGGCTTCCCCGTTGATTTTGCTTGTCAGGAGGTCACAGAAGGGGGATCACGTGACCCCCTCGGGATGCTGCGACCGTCATAAATATGAGTCAGCTGCCAAGCGTCTGAATTTTGGTCATGTGACTGTGGGGATGCTGTAATGGTCGTAAAGTGTGAAAACTGATCGTAAGTCACCTTTTGCAGTGCCGTTGCGACTTCAAACGGTCGCTAAATGAACGTCTAGTCTAATGAAAAGAAGGACTAAGGGCAGCCTTCCAATATTTGAGGGGCTGCCCCAAAAAAGAGGAGGGGGTCCACCTCTTCTCCAAAGCCCCTGAAGGCAGGACAAGGAACCACGGATGGAAACTCACTAAGGAGAGAAACAACCTGGAACTAAGGAGAAACTTCTTGACAGTGAGGACAATTAACCAGTGGAACTGCTGGCCACCAGAAACTGTGAGTGCTTCATCACGGGAGGCTTTTAAGAAGAGACTGAAGAGATAACCATTTGTCTGAAAAGGTATAGGGTTTTCTACCTGAGCAGGGGGTTGGACTAAATGACCTCCAAGGTCCCTGTGATTCTATTATTCTGAGGACTGCCTGTACTCAGAGCAGCATCGGATTTCTACCTTAATGGACCCTTGAGTGACTCAACGCAACATTATGGTCAGTTGAAAATCTCCAGATACCTTTTCCTTCTCCTTCCTTCCTTCCTTCCTTCCTTCCTTCCTTCCTTCCTTCCTTCCTTCCTTCCTTCCTTCCTTCCTTTGCTGCCCTTCTCTGGAGACTCAGGGCGGCTTACAGTGCGTTAAGCAACAGCCTTCATACTTTTGAATATTTATACAAAGTCAGCTTATTGCCCCCACAAACTGGGTCCTCAATTGACCTACCTTAGAAAGGATGGAAGGCTGAGTCAACCTTGAGCCTGGCGAGATTCAAACTTACATGCCTCCTTCATGCCTCCCTCCCTTTCCATCTCTCTCCCTCCCTCCCTCTTTATTTCTTTTCTTTCTTTCTTCTTCCTTCCTTCCTTTACTACCTCTTTCCTCCTCCTTTCCTTTCATTCTCCTCCTTCCTCCTCCTTTCCTTTCATTCTCCTCCATCCCTCCCATTCCTTTCTCTTCCTTCGTCCCTCCCTCTTCCTTTATTCTTTTTATTCTATTTCTCTATCTCTTTCCTTCCTTCCTTCTTTTTCTTTTCTCTCTTTCCTTCTTCTTCCCTCCCTCCTCTCTCCCTCCCTCCCTCCCTCTCCTTTTTCCTTCCCTCCTCCATTTATTTTTTCTTCTTTTCCCTGCCCTCTCTCTCCTTCTTCTCCTCATATTCCGTGTTTCAATTACTTCTAGCTAGAAACCCCAAAGCAGACCCCGTGGAGTCAAAGAAACAAAAGCATCAAACGAACAACAATATCTCACCAACTGCTACCGAGCAAAACGAAGCAACCTGCCCTGTTATTTCTGCAGAGACAAATTAAGCAGCTAAAAAAAAATATCCCAGCCTTTTCTTCAGCCAGCTGGCCCGACCAGCAACTAATGAGGCCAGGAGTCCATCGGAGGCCTAGAAACAATAGATAAATCAGCAGAAATAAAAAACCCACCAGAAAATGTCTCATTCAGCCACAAAATAATCCGCCCCCCCAAAGTCAACAGCAATCTTGCAAAGAACCGCAGTTGTTATACAAGGCGTTAAATTTGCTCAAAGAAAAGAGTTTGCAGAGCAGAACAAATGAAGTGAAGTTGTGGGCTGCAGTGAAAGGCCCGGACAGATTGTGCATCACTTCAGAAGGGATGAAGATGGACGACCCCTGGGAAATGGGGGGAAGGGAGAGAGGGAGGGAAGGAGGAAGGAAGGAAGGAAGGAAGGAAGGAAGGAAGGAAGGAAGGAAGGAAGGAAGGAAGGAAGGAAGGAAGGAAGGAAGGAAGGAAGGAAGGAAGGAAGGAAGGAAGGAAGATATAAAGGGAGAAATATGAGAGGAGAGGGAGGAAGGGAAGGAAGGAAGGGAGGGGAAGGGTGGAAGGGAAGAGATGTGGAGGGATGGAGAAGGGAAGGGAAGTGGAGGGAGGGAGGAAG
This sequence comes from Coluber constrictor foxii, assembly GCA_038048745.1. NCBI lineage: Eukaryota > Metazoa > Chordata > Lepidosauria > Squamata > Colubridae > Coluber > Coluber constrictor. The sequence goes on along the minus strand of CM075962.1, from coordinate 2,905,111 downwards.
GAAAGGAAGGAAAGAAGGAAGATACAAAGGGAGAAAGAAAAATATGAGGGGAGGGATGGAGGAAGAAAAGGAAGGGAGGAAGGAAGGAAAGGAAGGAAGGAAGGAAGATATAAAGGGAGAAAGAAAAATATGAGGGGAGGGAGGAAGGGAAGGAAGGAAGGGAGGGGAAGAGTGGAAGGGAAGTGGAGGGATGGAGGAAGGGAAGGGAAGGGAAGTGGAGGGAGGGAGGAAGAAAAGGAAGGAAGGTAGATACAAAGGGAGAAAGAAAAATATGAGAGGGGAGGGATGGAGGAAGAAAAGGAAGGGAGGAAGGAAGGAAGGAAGATATAAAGGGAGAAAGAAAAATGTGAGAGGGGAGGGAGGAAGGGAAGGAAGGAAGGAAGGGGAAGGGTGGAAGGGAAGAGAAGTGGAGGGATGGAGGAAGGGAAGTGGAGGGAGGGAGGAAGAAAAGGAAGGAAGGAAGGTAGATACAAGGGAGAAAGAAAAATATGAGGGGAGGGAGGGAAGGAAGGAAGGAAGGGGAAGGGAGGAAGGGAAGAGAAGCAGAGATGGAGGAAGGAAGGAAGGAAAGAAGGAAGGAAGGAAGGAAGGGAAGTGGAGAGAGGGAGGAAGGGAAGGAAGGAAGGAAGATACAAAAGGAGAAAGAAAAATATGAGAGGGGAGAGAGGGAGGGAAGGGAGGAAGAGAACAGAAGTGGAAGGACGGAGGAAGGAAGGAAGGGAAGGAGGAAGGGAAGTGGAGAGAGGGAGGAAGGGAAGGGAAGAAGGAAGGAAGGAAGGCAGATACAAAGGGAGAGGGGAGGGAGGGAGGGAAGTGAGGAAGGGAAGAGAAGTGGAAGGATGGAGGAAGGAAGGAAAGGAGGAAGGGAAGGGGAGGGAGGGAGAGAGGAAGGAAGAAAGGAAAGGAGGAAAGGAAGGGAAGTGGAGAGAGGGAGGAAGGGAAGGAAGGAAGATACAAAGGAAGAAAGAAAAATAGAGAGGAGGAAGGGGGGACAGGGAGGGAGGGAAGCGGAGGGAGAAGGGAAGGAAGGAAGGAAATGGAGGAAAGAAAGAAGGAAAAAAGGAAAGCAGAATAGACCCTTCTTTATTCCACTCATTGCCAGGTCAACCAAGTCACCCTTCCAAAAATGCAGAAATGCAAATCCGAAGCAGCTCAACCTCCCAAGGCCAGGCCTATTTCGGAATTAAATTGCTTTTGCTAGATTTTATGGCCAGGCCCTGATCTTGCTTCAGCAGTTGCCTGCTTTCCATTTCCAGGAACGGTAAACTCGCTCATAAATCTCTGATGCGCACAATTCACACACACACACAATGCCCCTCCTTCCCAACCGAGGCTGGCAGGGAAAGTTGCTTACTTGGGCATTATCTCACCTCTGCTCGCAGGAACGAACCGGAAGAACAGAAGAACAGAGTCGGAAGGGACCTTAGAGGTCATCTAGCCCAACCCCTTGCTCAAGTGGGAGATAATACCAGGAGCCTCCAACCTTGGAATTTTAAGATTTGTGGACTTCAACTCCCAGAATTCCCCAGCCGGCTGGGGAATTCTGGGAGTTGAAGTTCACAAGTCTTAAAGTTCTCAAGTTTAGGTACCTTTACCCTAAATCATTTCACACAAACCATCGTCCAATCATGTCTTCAAAACCTCCAGGGTTTCGATGCTGTCTGTTCCCCAAATGTGATAGGCACACCCCCGTCTGTGTGCGCAACACAACCACCGTCCTGGGAAGCTATAGCTTGAAACGATCCTGAAACAGAATAGAATAAGAAATAGAATAGAATAGAGTAGAGTAGAGTAGAGTAGAGTAGAGTAGAGTAGAGTAGAGTAGAGTAGAGTAGAGTAGAGTAGAGTAGAATAGAATAGAATAGAATAGAATAGAATAGAATAGAATAGAATAGAATAGAATAGAATAGAATAGAATAGAATAGAAAATAGAATAGAATAGAATAGAATAGAATAGAATAGAATAGAATAGAATAGAATAGAATAGAATAGAATAGAATAGGAGAAAGGGAAGGGAAGGGAAGGGAAGGGAAGGGAAGGGAAGGGAAGGGAAGGGAAGGGAAGAGAAGAGAAGAGAAGAGAAGAGAAGAGAAGAGAAGAGAAGAGAAGAGAAGAGAAGAGAAGAGAAGAGAAAATAGAAGAGAATAGAACAGAGCAGAGCAGAGCAGCGCAGCGCAGCGCAGAACAGAACAGAACAGAACAGAACAGAACAGAACAGAATAGAATAAGGAAAGAGAAGAGAAGAGAAGGGAAGGGAAGGGAAGGGAAGGGAAGGGAAGGGAAGGGAAGAGAAGAGAAGAGAAGAGAAGAGAACAGAACAGAACAGAACAGAACAGAACAGAACAGAACAGAACAGAACAGAACAGAATACAATCAATGGAATGGAATGGAATGGAATGGAATGGAATGGAATAGAGTAGGGTAGGGTAGGGTAGAAATAGAAGAGAAGAGAATAAGGAAAGAGAAGAGAAGAAAGAGAAGAGAAGAGAAGAGAAGAGGAACGGAATAGAATAGAACAGAACAGAACAGAATACAATCAATGGAATGGAATGGAATGGAATGGAATGGAATGGAATGGAATGGAATGGAATGGAATGGAATGGAATGGAATGGAATAGAGTAGGGTAGGGTAGGGTAGGGTAGGGTAGAAATAGAAGAGAAGAGAATAAGGAAAGAGAAGAGAAGAAAGAGAAGAGAAGAGAAGAGAAGAGAAGAGAAGAGAAGAGAAGAGAAGAGAAGAGAAGAGAAGAGAAGAGAAGAGAAGAGAAGAGAAGAGGAACGGAATAGAACAGAACAGAACAGAACAGAACAGAACAGAACAGAACAGAATACAATCAATGGAATGGAATGGAATAGAATAGAATAGAATAGAATAGAATAGAATAGAATAGAATAGAATAGAATAGAATAGAATAGAATAGAATTTTTTATTGGCCAAGTGTGATTGGAGACACAAGGAATTTGTCTTGGTGCATAGCAATAGTAGATTTCAAAATTTTTTACTACCGGTTCTGTGGGTGTGGCTTGGTGGGCGTGGCATGGCTTGGTAAGCGTGGCTTGGTGGGCGTGGCAGGGGAAGGATACTGCAAAATCTCCATTCCTACCCACCCCAGGGGAAGGTTACTGCAAAATCCCCATTTCCTCCCGATCAGCTGGGACTCGGGAGGCAGAGAATACATGGGGGTGGGGCCAGTCAGAATTTCCACTACCGGTTCTCCAGAACTGGTCAGAACCTGCTGAAACCTACCTCTGGTCCAATCATCTTAAAGCTTGCTGGCTGGGGAATTCTGGGAATAGCATTCCATTCGTGCCGTCTGGGGAATTTTGCGACTTGAAGTCGATCCACGCTGCCTGGGGAACTCTGGGAGTTGAAGTCCACCCATCTGAAAGCTGCCAAGGTTGAAAAAGACCGTCTAGGTGCAGATTAAAAATAGAACATTGATCTGACTCCCATTATCAGCGAGTAACCGAAAGGCATTATACTTGCTCGTGAGCTCCTTCCTCTCTCCTTGAGGTGATGAGGTTCGTGATAAAGAGGCATCAGTGGATGATGGGCAGCCTGGGATGTGAGGAGGGGAGCGGGAAGCCCTGCAGATGTCAGGGGGGGTTGTCTCAGAAAAGAAAGGCTGAAATTTGTAGCAAGGCTCAGAACAACAGTGGCCAAATCGCCTCTTCTAGACCCGAAAGTCAAAAGTTCCAAGGTTGTACTTCCCTCGTCTCTCTGCTTCCAATTCTGTAATTCTGTTAGAAGACCTCCAGATTTGTTCCTTCCAAATTTGTTATTCTTATTCTCCAAAGCCCCTGAAGGCAGGACAAGAAGCAACGGGTGGAAACTCATCCAGGAGAGAAGCAACCTGGAATTCAGGAGAGATTTCCTGACAGCCTTAGAACAATTAATCAGTGGAACAACCTGCCACCAGAAGTTGTAAATGCTCCATCACTGGAGGTTTTAAAGAAGAGATTGGACAGCCATTTCTCCAGACTGGCACAGCATCTCTCTGGTTTCCTCCTTGGGCAAGGGGGTTGGACTAGATGACCTCCAAGGTCCCTTCCAAATCTTGTTCTTCTGTTATTGTGGCTATTACAAACCTCACTCGGGGTCAATGTCCTTTTGAGAAGAGTTTCCTAGCCAGAAAAATCCCATTACTGCACTTAAAAGTTTAACCTGTCGTTCTGCCTTTGCCCACAAATCCTTCCGAGGTTTTATCGATTGCCAAATGCTTGGCATCCTCTCATCTTCTGGTGGAGCACTTATGAAAAGGGCCTGAACGGAACAAGAGACCGTATAGCATTCCACACAAGTGGTGGTTTGCTTTCTTCTTAAAAACCTCCAGGGATGGAGCATCCACGATTTCTGGTGGCAAGCAGTTCCACTGCTTAATTGTACTAACTACCAGGAAATTTCTCCTTAATTCCCGGTTGCTTTTCTCCTTGCTTAGTTTCCATCCGTTGCTTCTTGTCCTGCCCTCAGGTGCTTTGGAGAAGAGCTTGACTCCCTCTTCTTTGGGGCAGCCCCTGAGATACCGGAAGACTGCTATCATGTCTCCCCTGGTCCTTCTTTTCATCAAACTAGAGATACCCAGTTCCTGCAACCGTTCTTCCTATGTTTTAGCTTTGAGCCCCCTAATCCTCTTTGAGTCTCTTTCTCTGCACTCTTTCCAGAGTTTCCACATCTTCTTTTATATCGTGGCAACAAGAATCACGTAATCCAAAAAGACGAGGCCAAGCTATTTAGAAGCTGCGTAAAGTCCAGGAGATATTCGGAAACTGCTTCCTCTGCAATCTCTACGGAGCGTCTGGAGGCTGTGACCTGCCAGAAAAGGTTGCCCCCAAAGCGATTCAGAAAATTAGAGACGGACGACTTCGGCTAAGCAAAAATCTGTGTGATATCCAGAGCTTTTTTCCAGTCTTTCTGCTGAGTTGGCAAAGCTCCTTTGCAAGAGGGAGAAACGAAGACCAGAAGAAGAAGAGAGAGAAATAAGACAACTGTAGGCTTTTTTTTTTCTTTTCTTTTTTTTTGCATGAAATGGATAAAAAAAGATGCACCAAGGATTTGTGGTTGTGAGGATTGGGGGTAATAGAAAAATGTGACCAGGTTTGCTCCATTTTTTGACTGTGGATGATTTTTTGCATCGTCACTGAAAATGCAAAATTAAAACACCGTACCAACTAGCAGCATCGAAGTCTGAAACAATACAAATCAAAATACAATTCAAATGCAACTGAGGACCAATTAAAATGCAATTAGTTTTAAAGTGAGGTTTTTTCTTTCCACTATTATTCTCTCCTTCCATAGTTTTGCTTCTTTCTTTCTTTCCTTTCTTATTCTCATCCTTTCCTTCCTTCCTTCCTCCTACCCTCCTTCTTTTCTTGTCTCTCTCCCTTTTTTCCCTTTCTTCCCTTTCTTTCTCTTTCTTTCCTTTTTCTCTTTCTTTCTTTTCCTCTTTCCTTCCTTCCTTCCTTCCTTCCTTCCTTCCTTCCTTCCTTCCTTCCTTCCTTCTTTCCTTCCTTCTCAATTTGGGTTGCATCTTATATTCTTTGTAAAACTCTTAATAAAAATTACTTTATAAAAGACAAAAGAGGAGAGATACTCTGTTTGGAAAAAGCAGACATTTTTGAAACAATGTCACACACATCTGCTGAGGTTTTGGGGGTTTCTTTTTTAAATTAAACTGCCCCAGCTGATTCCCCCAAAAAACCCCTTTTATTAGTTTATTAGTTTGATTTATATGCCACCCTTCTCCAGAGACTCAGGGCGGCTTACAATGCATTAAGCAATAGCCTTCATACTTTTGTATATACCTGCTTAGTAGGGCTTTCGCCCCCCCTCCCAGAGGTGTTCTTTTTATACAAAGTCAGCTTATTTTATTTTAATATTTTCCATGATGACCCTGAATTTTTTAAAAAAAATTCACACACACCCACTAAGCCCATTAACACCCCCGTCCCAGCTTCTCCTCTTCTCCGGTTTCATCTCTTTCTATTTCAATAGAAGCTGAAAAGGCAGTAATTTAATTTTTTAAAGTCTCTTTGAAGTCTATTTTAAAGCCCGAAATAAGATGGGGAGAAATGGGATCGAACCAGGGCTAAAAACAGAATGTCTCCATTCAAAGAGGCCTCTCAGTTGGCAAAATAAGCAATAAAACCTGGCAATATCCAAAAAAAACCACGAATTGTCTTTACATGATCCACTAATAGTCTCTTCGGAGGTTTTTGCTATAAAGCTTCGACAAAATAGTTGTTCCGTTCCATTCTTTGGATTCTGTCTTCACGTCCCCATGGGAGGGGACCTCACTGCTTTGGAAGCCATAGTTAGGTTCTAATTAGGTTTTCTCTAGGAGGACTTTTAGATCTTCCAATTCTTCCTCCTGGAGAAAACCATGTGACTGAATCCGTCCATCTTAGTGCTAGTCTCTCCTCCTCCTCCTCCTCTTCCTTCTTCTTCCTTCTTCCTCTTCTTCTTCTTCTCCTCCTTCTCCTTTTCTTCCTCCTCCTCCTCCTCCTCTTCTTCTACTCCTTCTCTTCCTCCTCCTCCTTCTTCCTCTTCCTCTTCCTCTTCTCCTCCTTCCTTCCTTCCTTCCTTCCAACATAACTAGCATTATGGACTTCTCAAAAGTCTTCACATGGATTGATTATTTGACATCAGGTCAGTTCCTACTGATCACACAGATGTTCCATAGAGGAGAATCTGTCCCTAACCTGGTCCTTCAGGCCTTCCAACGATAACCCCATCACCAGTGTCCCTGGGTCCATCCACCTTATTGTGGTCTTCTTCTTTGCTTTTCTTCCACCTTTCCAAGAATTATGGATCTCTCAAGAGGCCTGGGTCTTTGCATTGATTGATTGATTGATTGATTGTGCACCTTCAAGTTGGTGTTGACTCCTAGCAACCATGGATGGAGGAATGGAGGAATGGATGGACAGATGGATGGATGGGCAGATGGATGGATGGATAGATGGATGGATTCTGTTCCATCAGGTCACCATCTAGTCTTAGAGACCACAAAGATAGATTTTCTTCATGAAGATATCTCTTCAACCTGGTCCTTCAGGCCTTCCAACGATAACCCCATCGCCAGTGTCCCTGGGTCCATCCACCTTATTGTGGTCTTCTTCTTTGCTTTTCTTCCACCTTGCCAAGAATTATGGATCTCTCAAGAGGCCTGGGTCTTTGTAATGATTGATTGATTGATTGATTGTGCACCTTCAAGTTGGTGTTGACTCAACCATGGATGGAGGGATGAATGAATGGATGGACAAATGGATGGATGGATGGGCGGATGGATGGATGGATGGATGGATGGAAGGATGGATGGATGGATGGATTCTGTCCCATCAGGTCACTATCTACCATGTTTCCCTGAAAATAAGACCCTGTCTTATATTTTTTTGAACCCTGAAATAAGCACTTGGCCTTATTGCCATGCGCTCAAAAGCCCGATTGGGCTTATTATCAGGGGGTGTCTTGTTTGGGGGGAAACAGGGTAGTTAAGGGACCACATAGATAAATTTTCTCCATGAAGATATGTCTTCAACCTTCAAGTCTTCTAATGGTGGCCTTATTGCTACTATCACTGGGACTCCTCCTTGCTGTTAGTTCCCTATGATCATGAGATCAAAATTTGGATACTGGCTTGTATTTACAACGGTCACAGCGTCCCGGGATGATGTGTTCCCTTCTTGCGACCTTCTGACCAGCCAAGTCCCTGGGGAAGCCAGATTCATTTAACGACCACGTGACTCACTTAACAACCGCAGTGGTTTGCTTAAGCCACCGTGGCAAGGAAGCCCGTAAAATATGGCAAAATTCACTTGACAGCTGTCTCACATAGCAACAGAAACATTGGCCTCAATTGTGGTCGTAAATCGAGGATTCCTTATTCTTAAGCTAGACTTCTTGGCAATCTAACGCCATTCGGTCAGTGTGTGAGGATCACAACCAAGGTCATTTTGCAAAGGGGGGAGGTGTTCCCCAATCCCTCCCCAAAAGAGGATAAACAGAACCCACTTCTCCGTCTGGGCTTAATTCAGGTTGCACAGAGTAGTGGGGTGTCAGGGTTATCCGTTGCTGATCTGCATATGTGAATACCCCCCCCCCCCACTTTCCATGCAGGCAGCTTAGAATAGAACAGAGCCGGAGGGGACCTTGGAGGTCTTCTAGTCCAGCCCCCTGCTCTGGCAGGAGAACCTGCTGCTAGAGCCTCAGATAGCTCAACAGACTAAGTAGCCTGTTATTAACATTCAGCTATCTGCAATTATTGCAAGTTCGAGGCTCAAGGTTGACTCAGCCTTCCATCCTTTCTAAGGTAGGTCAATGGAGGACTCAGTTTGTGGGGGCAATAAGCTGACTTTGTATAAAATATACAAAAGTATGGAGGCTATTGCTTAACGCATTGTAAGCCGCCCTGAGTCTTCGGAGAAGGGCGGCATATAAATCTAATTTTTTAAAAAAACTCTATACCTCGTCCTCCCTCTCAGCCCAGGAATCTTCTTCCTCTCCAATAAGGGTTTTCTTAGATCCTTAAAATCAAATAATAAGGGTAACCATCAGATAAATTGCTCCAATCCAGACGGGCATCCCTAGAGAAAAATCTTTGGGACGTCCCGGGCGCCGTCTTCCTGCGTCCTTCTCCCCCCTTCCCCATCCCCCACCCCATCCCAACATCTCTCCGGGCGCAGCCACGCGACTTGCGCCTCGCCTCTCCCACCCATCCACGCCTGGGACTCGCTCCTCCGACACCGAGGAAAGAAGAGCCGCTCCGCCCGCCCCGCCGACCGACGCCCCCCAAAAAGAGGCAGGCAGCGAGAAAGCCTCTGAGAACGTGCAGAGAGCCGGAAGGTGCCGGGCAACAAAGCCGGGGCTCCCTTGTATCCACTCCACCGTCCGACGTCCGGAAAGAAAAGGCAGGCAAGAGACAGCGCCTCTGAGGACGTGCAGAAAGCCGAAGGATAGGAGACGCCAACGCCAGAGCTCCCTTTTGGCCCTTCCACGGTCCTACGCCCCCAGACAAGAGGCAGGCAAGAGGCGGAGCCTCTGAGAACGTGCAGAGAGCCGGAGAGTACCGGGGCCAAACTCGGGGCGGAGGGCTCTCTTTTGCCCACTGGGTCGTAGGAAAGAAAAGGCAGCAAGCGCTTCTTAGAAGGCGCGGAGCCAGAGCGCCCGAAAGAGACAGAGAGAGCGCCTCTGGGAAAGCACAGAGAGCCGGAGAGTGCCAAGCGCCAACGTCGGGGCGCCCTTCTGCCCACTGCACCGTCCGACGCCCCCTAAACCAGGAGCGGACAAGAGAGGGCGCCTCTGAGAAGGTGCAGAGCGCCGCAAAGTGCCAGAAAGAGCGCCTCTGAGAACGCGCAGAGAGCCGGACGGTCCCCACCATCAAAGCGTCCCAGCAACCGGCGGCGGCGGCGGCGGAGAGCCAAGCAGGCGCGCCCCCCGAAGCCCGCGCGCGCTCCCGCTCACCCTCCCTCCCTCCCTCCCCGGAGCCGAGCCGGGGCAGCCTCCCCGCGCCCGGGCCACTTCCCTCCGGCTGCCGTCGAAAGCAGCGGTCTCCCGGCCAGGCGGCGGCTGCGGAGCTGCAAGGGCGGTGGGCAGCCCTCCCGGGCGGCGCTCGCGGGGATGCCCGAGCTGGGCTAGCATGGCCCGGCGCCCCCCTCCGCTCCTCCTCCTCCTCCTCCTCCTCCTCCTCTTCCTCCCTCCGCCGCTGCAGAGCCGGGGCTGCTCGCCCTGCTTCTGGTTCGCCACGCCGGACACGGTGCAGTGCCGCTTCGTGGAGCTGCAGGAGCCGCCGGTGGAGCTGCCGTCCGCGGTGCGCAATCTGACTGTGGTCGGTGCCAACTTGACCGTGCTGAGCCGGGCGGCCTTTGCAGGCGGCTGGGCACCGCGGGCTCCTTCGCCTCGCCGGCCGCTGCTCCACTTAACGTTGCTGGCGGTGCTCCGAAGCCGCATCGAAGCTCTGGAGGAGGCGGCTTTCGCCGGGCTGCCGTCCCTGGCCGCCTTGGATTTAAGCCACAACCCGCTGCGCCGCGTCTCGCCCGGAGCCTTCCTCTTCTGCGCCCGTTTGCACCGGCTCAGCCTCAACGGGGCGCTGACGGACGGACGGACGGCCGAGGAGCTGCTGGGCTCGGCTCTGGCCAACCTGAGCCTTGCGCGGCTGGAGCTGGCCGGGAACGGCTTGCGCGCTCTGCCTCCGGGCTGGCTGCTGCCGCCGTCTTTGCAAGAGCTGGACGCGCGCAACAACTCGCTGCAGGCGCCGCGGCCCGACGGGCTGGCTGCCCCTCTCCTGCGCTTGCAGCTGGCGGGCAATCCCCTGACTTGCGACTGCCCCGCTCTGCGACCGCTGCTGCTCTGGCTGGGCAACGCCACGTGGCGGGCGCCGGATCGGCGGGAGCTGCGCTGCGCTGCCCCGCCGCAACTGCGGGACGCGCTGGTGCTGCGCCTTCGGCCGCGCCAGCTCAAGTGCCTGGAGGAAGGGGCGGTTTCGGGGCTGCTGGAGCCCGTCGGCGGGCCGGAGCCGAAGGAGCTGGAGACCGTCTCGTACGTCTTCCTGGGCATCGTGCTGGCATTGATCGGGCTGGTTTTCTTGATGGTGCTTTACCTGAACCGACGGGGCATTAAGCGCTGGCTGAACAACTTGCGGGAGGCCTGCCGGGATCAGATGGAGGGGTACCAGTATCGGTACGAGCATGACAGCGACCCCAGGCGAGCCAGCCCCGGTGGTCTCTGAAACCAGGCAGGGATGGGGCAGATGGAGGACAACTGGTGACCCCTCCCTCCTGAGCTTCTTAGACTGGCTGAGCTGGGGAGGATGGCACCCCAAGCTTTCTCTCTGGGACAGCTTCTTCTGATCTCCCCCCACCCAAATATTGGACCTCTGGGGGGGCTTTGGCCAGCACCAGCTGGAGGAGATGTTGAGGGGTCCTAAGCTGGAAGGCCAGGCTTGTGATGCCCTTGCCAGCTGCCCGGTATCCCAAAATGCCAACCTGGTGGTGACATCTGGGAGCTAAGCGAGGTCAGAGGTGGGCAAAGCTCGGAGGGGAGAACCGGAGGCTAAAAGGTGGGGTAGGAATCGCCCTGATCTTAGAAGAATGGACTATGCAGAGACTGAACTGAGACTGTCTTAAGACTGTCTAGGTAACTAGCATAGAAGTTAACCGTGGCTAATCTGGAGAGCCTAAACAACATTGGTTAGTTACCTAAATGAGAGGCAACCAAGAAGTCCCAAAGTTATGCAAAATTGCCACACGCTCGAAAATGGAAATGACCTTTTCTCTATATGATTTCTAAGGTGACGACGGATTTAATCTCCGAGAACTGAAATCCATTTAAATGCACTGTTGTTTAGCCCTATGGATTCTCCACTCTTGAACCCAGGACTCTAGATTCTGCCAAGGTTCCTTGCTGCCCACTTAACGGACGGAGGGGACGGGGTGCGAATTCCTCCACTGCAGTTTGATGCAGATTTTCCTGGAAAGCAAGCTTTGTGCAATATCGGGACTGCCTTCCCCTGAGATTTCCCCCCCCCCAGCTTGGATTGCACCCCCAAACTTTTTAACTTTGGACTTTGGGCAAAGCCTGTCCCACTTTTGATGCTCAGGGGGTGAACAGATACCCAGAAAATGCCACAAACGGAACAGATGTATTCTGCCAATTTAAAAGATTCCTTGCAATAATTTGGATACGGATGGAAAGTAACCATGGTTGATTTTCCCAAAGGAATTTGGGGAATTTGATCCCTGTGAATGAGTGAATTCCAGAGCCCCGATGTAGGTTTGCCAGTTAAACAAACGGGGGTCAGGAATCGTGAGGAAGGGGCTTCCACTGTCTTCCTGTCTGCACTGGAGGCTTGCCTCCCCTTAGAAAAAAATATTATCAAAGAAAGAACTATTTTTTTTTTCTCTCCTATCTGTGGGTCTTCCCTCCCCCCCCCAATTCCAATGGATCTGTGCCAGCACCCCATGCCAGCTAAGGGAAGAGGTGGAATCCCCATCTTCATCTGCCCTTAATCAACACAACACTCCCCCCTTCTTTCCCCAGCAGCATGGGTTTCGCAGTCAGTAACTTTCTGCCAGACCATTAATTTTGAATTATTTCAGACCCAATTCCCACAGAGTTTTGAGCTTCAGGGAATGTTGCAATAGAACAGAAAATCCTTTTTTTAAAAAAAAAAAAAAGAAACAAACTTTTCGGTGTGTTTCAGATGATTTTAGAAACACACACATGAACAGATGCCATAATCCCTCAGGGGAGAATGTCTGGAAGTGAAGCCTGATGAATTTCTTCTGAGTCGATTCATTCAGACCAAATAATTATTCCTTAGGAACCGTTTTGCCTGTTCCAAACTGATCTCTGCAGCTGTAGAAAACCTGGTATTCTCCAAAGTACCCGGCTGCAACCCTTGTTTAAGTCTTTACCTTTACCGCATTATTAGCCAATAATCAAATAGGATATATATAGAATATACCTTCCTATATTTATTGCTGTTCCATATTAATTCTGATTTATTTATTTATTTTTACTGCTGAAGGAGAACTGTAAAGGACTGGGGAAGTCATGTTGGAGAGCTCAGGGGAACAAATTAAAATCTTAATAAATTTAGTTTTTCTTCCGAGGAACCCGAAATTCTCATCATGTTGCTGTTTTTATCCGCCTGTGCACATACACACTGGATTTCAATGGAAGTCTACAGGCTGTTTTTATCACACGGCCTAAATTGCCTTCCGCAAAAAGTCTCCCTCCCACTTTTCCAGGTCCTCTTTCTGGTTTCACAGCTATGACCAGGTGACCTTAAAGCATTGAAGGGAAGGAAGGATGTGGCCCAGGCGAGAAGACAGAAGCCAAGAGGTGGGAGGAACCTTAGAGGCCATCTGGTCAACCCCTGCTCAGTGCAGGCTGAAACAGTGTCTATAAATAAGGTAAATTCCTTAAATAAGGAAGCTACCCCTTTCTTTGGAGTGGGTAGTACAAAGCAGGTAGTCCTCAGTTTATGTCCACAACTGGGACCAGACCAGGATGTTAAGTGAATGATGCCATTATTAAAGGAATGATGCAGTTGTTAAATGAATCTGGCTCCCCCCCCCATTGATTTTGCTTATCAGAAGCCAGCTGGAAAGGTTGCAGAAGGAGATCACATGACTCTGGGATAGTGTTTATTTACACTATCCCAAATTTTGATCACATGACCTTGGGAATGCTACGATGGTCGTAAATGCGAGGACTGGTCATAAGTCTTTTTTTTTTCAGTGCTCTTGTAACTTTGAACAGACACTGAACAAATGTCAGTCAAGGACCAAGAGAACTTTTAACTTTTATTATAGGGATGAGCTTTAAGAGCTGTGGATTTCAGGAATTCCTTTAACCTGCCAGCTGGGGAATTCTGGGAGTTGAAGTCCACCCACCTTCTGGGAGCCAAGGTTGAGAAACTCTCCCTAGTGGTCTCTAAAGAAGCACTTTTTCCAACCTTTTTTGGGATCCATTTGAGAAAATGCATCAGGTGGCTTGAATCCTCTGCTTTCCTTCCAGGCACCAGAGAATGCAAAGTGGCAGGGAGGATTTTCAGGTTTCTGAACTCTGCGGGAGCCACCAATGTGTTATGTTTTCACAAACAGGATGGAGATCTTAGATTAGGTCTGTTTTGATGGGTTTTTTTCCCCATCTGGTGGAAAATCTCTTGGAGTTTTTTTGGGACTTTGGATAATGAGACGGGTGAAAAAAAGAGAAGGAAAAAAGGAAAAGGAAAAGGGAAGGAAGGATGGAGAGAGAGAAAGAAAATGAGAAAGGGAAGGGAGGGAGGGAGAAAGAAAATAAGAGAAGGAAGGAAAAGGAAGGAAGGAAGGAAAGAGAAAGAAACAGAAAGGGAGAGAGAAAGGGAGAAAGGGAGAGAGAGAGAGAAAGGAAAGAAGACAAAAGAAAAGAGGTATGAAAGGAGAGTAAGAAGGAAAGAAAGAAGGGAAAGTAAGGAAGAAGAACAGAAAATGAGAAAGGAAGAGAGGGAGGGAGAAAAAGAGAGAAGGAAAAGAAAGGGAGGGAGGAAGGAAAGAAAGAAAGAAAGAAAGAAAGAAAGAAAGGGAGAAAGGGAGACAGAAAGAAAGGAAAGAAGGAACAAAAGAGGAAGGAAAGGAGACAAAGAAGGAAAGGAAAAAAGAAGGAAAGAAAGAAGGAAAAGGAAGTAGGAGAAAGAAAATAAGAGGGAAGGAAAAGAAAGGAAGGAAAAGAGAAGGAGAGAGAGAAAGAGAGAAAGGGAGACAGAGAAAGGAAGGAAAGGAGAGAAAGAAAGAAAGGAAAGAAAGGGAAAAAGAAGGAAGGAAACAAAAGAGAGAAAAAGAAAGGGAGAGAGAAAAAGAAAGAAACAAAAGAGGAAGGAAAGGAGAGAAAGAAGGGAAAGGAAGGAAAGAAGAATGAAGATGAGAGGGAAGGAAAAGAAAGGAAGGAAGGAAAAGAAAGCAAGAGGAGAGAGAAAAGGAGAAAGAAAGGAAAGAGGAAGGAAGTAAAGAGGAAGGAAAGGGAAGAAAGAAGGAAAGGAGAGAAAGAAGGAAGGAAGGAAATAAAGGAAGGAAAAGGAAAGAAGGAAAGGAAGAAAAGAGAAAGTTACAATAGTTTAAAGTTTGTTTAGAAAAGGACACCCCTTGAGTGTTCACATTTCTTGCACTTTTCATCACACAGGTCTTTAGCCTTTAACCTCCCTCTTAGAAACGGAGCTTGCATCTCTTCATCATATTATGGCATTTTTAACTATAAACCTTGCAAATATTTGCTCTGCAATCCTGGAAGGACAAAAATAGCATTGAGTGGAAGGCACCCAATACAGGTGGGAGGTGGGAGGGCTTTGAATCCCAGGCAGCAAAAATAGTGTAACTACTACTACACAGTTTTCATGCACTTTTTGTTTGTTTATTAAGCATTATTGAGCATTATTGGGTAAATCGTCAGAGAAGCTGATTGATAAGCATGAATTTGTGTTTCTGAGTTCTGATATTTTGGGGAGAAAAGTCTCCGGGGTTCGGTTAATGAGGAGGCCGATTTGTGCAAAAGTCCTTACAAAGATGCAACAGATTTTATTTTATTTTTCGTTTAAGTCTGGGGGGCGGGGGAGGGGACACCCAATTGCAAATTTCCTTTTTTTAAAAAAAATGTTTAATGGCAGAGAGCAAAAGGCCCTGGGCTGCTCCCAACTGGAAAATTCCTTCTGCTAACAGCTGTAAAACATGATGCAGCCTCCCCCTCTTTCATTTCTGAAGGATACCCTTGGAGAAGGGGAGAAATAAAAATAAAACAGAAGGCAAAGAAAGGGAGAAGGATGTTTTCACGGAGACATCTGTTTGAATTCGCTGCAGAGAGAATTTGGAGACCGGGTGGGAGAATCAAACGGCAGGCGTGCCTAGAGTTGGTTTTGAAGGACGTCTGGATAATCCTTGAGGACTAGAGACGTCCCCCCCAGGAGTTGTGGGCCGGAGCCAGCCTCGCTTGGCATGGAAATGTGGCATTAGCGGGCCTGAATTTCCTTTCCAGCAGTGCTTAAAAAGCCATCGGCTGTGAAATCTTGGCAGGGTTGACAGTCTGGCCAGGCTCTGCGCCTTGGTGTCAATTAGACCTTGTCACAAATGCTGTTAGAAGTGTGCGGTGCTTTGTTTTGGCTTGCTGCGGAGGCAGCTAAACCTCCAGCTCCAAAGGCAGTCTATCTGCATTCTTCAGGAGCATAGAATCTCTAGTTCCAGAGGCAATATACCTGCATGCTTCAAATAGAACCTCCATCTCCAGGGGCAGACCATCTGCATTCTTCAAGTAGAACAGTCCGCTGCAGAGGCAGGCTATCGGTATTCTTTGAATAGAACCTCCAGCTCCAGAGGTAGACTATCTGCATTCTTCCTGGGCATGGCAGCTTAGAATAGAGCCTCCAGCTCCAGAGGCAGACTATCTGTATTCTTTGAATAGAACCTCCAGCTCCAAGAGTGCATTCTTCCGGAGTATGGCAGCTTAGAATAGAGCCTCCAGCTCCAGAGGTAGACTATCTGTATTCTTCGAATAGAACCTCCAGCTCCAGAGGTAGACTATCTGCATTCTTCCGGGGCATGGCAGCTTAGAATAGAGCTTCCAGCTCCAGAGGCAGGCTATCTTCAGGGCATGACTGAGACAGCTCAGAATAGAGCTTCCAGTTCCAGAGGCAGTCTATCTGCATGCTTCGAATAGAATCCCCAACTCCAGAGGCAGGCTACCTGCATTCTTTGAATAGAACCTCCAGCTCCAGAGACAGTCTACCTGCATTCTTCAAGGGCATGGCAGAGAGAAGCTCAGAACAGAGCCTCTGTCCCCAGAGGCAGGCTATCTGCATTCTTCAGGGGCACAGCTGAGACAGTTGAGAATAGAACCTCCAGCTCCAGAAGCACACTATCTGCATTCTTTGAATAGAACCTCCAGCTGAGAGGCAGGCTATTCCCTGCTGGCTGGGGAATTCTGGGAATTGAAGTTCACATGCCCTTGAATGGCCCAGATTGAGAAATATTGAAAACAGACATACCCCTCTGGGAGGGCTTAATTAGTTCCCTTGCAGGTTTCAGAGGGCTAGACCAGATGATCTTTGGGAATCCCTTCTGGTGCTACAAATCAACGATTCTGAGATTTCCCAGGAATCCTCCATTAGGAATAGTGGCTGGGGAATTCTGGGAGTTGAAGTCCTCAGGGCTTAAAGTGACCCAGGACGTGAAGTTGGGAGAGACTTTAATGATCATCTAGTCCAGCCCCCTGCTTAGAAACATTTTTTTTTCTTTTTTCATTCTTAAAAGGAAATCATTTCAACATTCCTCAAGTAGAAGGTGCACAATTAAGTTGCCCTTTTCAGAACAAGGACAGCGTATTTTAACAACGCTGAGAAAATTCAGCGAAATGTAAGCTTGGAAGATAAAAATTGGTGTTGAGATCTGAATGGGATTTTTTTTTCCTCCCCGTGAGGATTTATCCTAATCCAGACAGTTTTATTCACAGTTTTTATTTACTACTTTTTGTCAGCATATTCTAATTTTTATACATTCTCTGCATGTATACAGTCAATGCATTTTGGGCAGATTTTGTCCCTAATATAATATACATTTTTAAAAGTCTGAGAACTGCACTGCGGAATTCAAAGCGTTTTCAAACAGAGGCACTGCAGATTCGTGCTTTCTGCCTTATCTTTAACCTTCCCATCCATGATTAAACCTACATTAACCTGCATGACCAGAGAAAAGGACTAGGGGGTGGCATGATAACAGTCTTCCAGGATTTGAGGGTCTGCCCCAAAGAAAAGGGGGTCAAGCTATTCTCCAAAGCACCTGAGGGCAGGACAAGAAGCAACGGGTGGAAACTCATCAAGGAGAGAAGCAACTTGGAATTAAGGAGGAATTTCCTAACAGTGAGGACAATTAGCCAGTGGAACTACTTGCCTCCAGAAGTTGTGGATGCTTCATCACTGGAAGTTTTTAAGAAGAGATTGGACAAGCATTTGTCTGAAATGGTATAGGTCATCTCCTGCTTGAACAGGGGGTTGGTCTAGATGACCTCCAAGGCCCCTTCCAGTTCTATTCTGGGCTGATGATTTGATCAGTTCTTCTTCTGAGGATCCAGACTCCTATTACATTCTTCTCATTGTCCCAAAAATAGTTTTCTTTCTTTCTTTCCTTCCTTCCTTCTTTCTTTCTTTTTCTTTTTTCTTTCTTTCTTTCCTTTCTTTCTTTTCTTCCCTCCTTCTGTTTCCTTTCCTTTCATCCTTCTCCTGCCTTTTCCTTCCTTCTTCCCTCTCTCCTTCCTTCATTCCTTTGCTCCTTTTTCTCCTTTCCTTCTCTCCCTTCCGTTCTTCTTTCCCTCTCTCCTTTCTTTTCCTCCCTCCCTCCCTCCCTCCACCCCATCCATCTCCTCCTTCCTTCTCTCTTCTCCTTGTCCATTCTTCTCCTTCCCTCTCCTTTCTTCCTTCTCCTTCCTTCCCATTTCTTCTCCTTCCCTCTCTCCTTCATTCGTTTGTTCCTCTCCTTCTCTCCCTCTCTTCTGTCTCTTCTTTCATTCTCCCCTTTCTCTCCCTTCGTTCCTTCCTTCCCTCCCTCCCTTTCTCAAAGAATTACTGAATTTCAGTTCGTGCGCCAATTCAAAACCTGACATTATATATACATTGGCAATGCTGTGCCAAGCAAATAAATTTTCCCTCTTTCTCTCTTCTCTCCTTTGGCAGCCAGGCTCTCCCTGGAAGCTTTCACCTTGCCCAATCCAGCAGGAACGGAGTGAATATTTTGCACTTTTTTAGGAATCTCTTGTAATCCCCTTTCTTGCCCTCGCAGCCAGATGGATGAGACGTCGCCTCTTTCAGTCGTGTTGGCAAATTGGGCGCCTTGTTGGCTCCGTCTTGCCGTTCAAAAGCTTAGAAAGAGGAGGTTTAGGACACAATGGCTCAGTAACGGGAGGGAGAACATTTTCTCCTCTTTCTCTGTATCCATCAGCTGCTTCCCAGTCCCTGGGCTGCCCGCCAAGCTTGCCAGCTGCAGTTGGTACGAAACATAAAAGGGAGAAGAGAGAGGAAGGAGCCAAAATAACAACATGCATCTTCAAGACTTCCCTGCCTTCTGAAGCTCTCCTTGACTTTATCCGCAAAACAAGCAAAACTTTTCCTGGCTGAATCTGTGCCAGTTGCCCCAATATTTAGCAGGGCAAAATATCAAGAGTCTAATTCAGAGGTCTTCAAACTTGGCAGCTTTAAGACTTGTGGACTTCAACTCCCAGAATTCTCCAGCCAGCTATGCTTGTTTGTCTGGGGTTAATCCCTGCTTATCTCGGTTTATAGGCTGCAGGGCAAGTTACAGTATAGATCAGAGGTCTTCAAACTTGGCAGCTTTAAGACTTGTGGACTTCAACTCCCAGAATTCTCCAGCCAGGTATTGTTTTCTGTTATATTGTTTGTCTGGGGTTAATCCCTGCTTATCTTGGTTTATAGGCTGCAGGGCAAGTTACAGTATAGATCAGAGGTCTTCAAACTTGGCAGCTTTAAGACTTGAGGACTTCAACTCCCAGAATTCTCCAGCCAGCATAGCTGGCTGGAGAATTCTGGGAGTTGAAGTCCACAAGTCTTAAAGCTGCCAAGTTTGAAGACCTCTGTTGTAAAGCCAACAGAGGGAGTTGGCTGGGAGTTGAAGTCCACAAGTCTTAAAGCTGCCAAGTTTGGGCCCCCCCTGGTTTAGTTAGATCTGTTGGATCCTCATCTTAGACAGACTTGTCGGTCGAACAGGTCAGCCTCGGTCACACGCTCTCGTGCAAAGAAATGGAGGCTCTCTCAAATGTCTGGGGAAGGAAAAAACTACCTGGCCAAATAATGCATAGAATCCCCTTTGCATCTCCCCCCCCTCCCCTTTAAGTAATACATTCAGTTTGCATCCAAAACAGGGAATGTCAATCTGTTGGGGTTTTATTGTTGTTGGTTTTTTTAAAGTAAAATTCAAAATACTTTTCGGATAAATCTCTCTCAAAAGAGCCAATTCTCAAATCCGGGTGCTGAGAC
This sequence comes from Coluber constrictor foxii, assembly GCA_038048745.1. Lineage (NCBI taxonomy): Eukaryota > Metazoa > Chordata > Lepidosauria > Squamata > Colubridae > Coluber > Coluber constrictor. The sequence goes on along the minus strand of CM075962.1, from coordinate 2,885,606 downwards.
TTCTAAGGATGCAGGTGAGATTCCGGCAGGACATTCGGAATCCCTTCACAGAAAATACCCAGGTTGTGTTTTACCCCCAATGCACCAAATCAGGTCAGTTGAAAATGGTGCAAGAAAATAACAGAGTGGGGAGGGATCTCGGAGGTCATCTAGTCTAACCCTCTGCTTAAGCAGGAGAGCCTAGACCATTCCAGACGAGGGATTATCCCGTCTCTTCTTAAAACCCCCCAGAGATGGAGCACCCACAACTTCTGGTGGCAAGCAGTTCCACTGATTAATTGTTCTCGCTGTTAGGAAGTTTCTCCTTAATTCCAGGTTGCTCCTCTCCTTTTTTTTTTAAATTAAAAAAGTTTTACAAATACAAATTTCCCCCCCTCTCCTAACCCCTCCCTCCCCTAGCCCCCCCTCCCGTAACCCCCCCTCCCCCAGCCCCCTCCTCCTCTAACCCCCCCCAGTCCCTCCCCCCCCCCACTTCCCCAGGTGAAATCCAAATCATGCCATCATTTACTATAACATACATTACCCTCATACAACCCTAACCCCTAACTACGCTACAAATTTCTACATCTTAACATTCAATTAAAAGCTATCTGGTACTTCCTTGTTTGATATTTGTTCTGCACATAGTCTCTCCATTCCTTCCATTCTAACATATAAGTTTCTTGAGTCTGGTCCCTCAAATATGCTGATATCTTCCCCATTTCTGCAAAACTGGCCACCTTCAAAGTCCATTCTTCTATAGTAGGCATAGAGTCTTTTTTTCCAGTATTGGCCAATCAGTAGTCTGGTTGCTGTAATCATGTATAATATCATTTTTGTCTCAGTCACTGAAGAATCCTTAACTATCCCCAATAAAAACAATCGAGGAGAAAATTTCAATTTTTTCTTCAAAACATTTTGCATAACCCACCATATTTCAATCCAAAAAGCCTTCACTTTCTAGCAAGTCCACCATATATGATAGTATGTAGCATCTAAGCATTCACATAGGTTGCTTCTCTCCTTGATTAGTTTCCATCCGTTGCTTCTTCTCCTGCCTTCAGGTCCTTCAGAGAATTGCTTGACCTCCTCTTCTTTCTAACAGATTAACAGAGTTGGACGGGACCTTGGAGGTCATCGAGTCCAACCCCTTGCCCGAGTGGGAGACCCTACACCTGCCTCTACCTAGGATCAAACTCACAAGCTCCTAGAGCTCTAGAGCCCCACTTTCATTTTCGTTTCATTTTCATTTTCTTAGATTTATATACCGCCCTACTCCCGAAGGACTCAGGGCGGTGAACAGCCAGAGAGATAAAACACACAAATTTACCAAATTTAAAAGAGAATATAAAACCCATTAAATAATTTGGCTCAGAACAATTTAAAACACCCCCAATGTTTTAAAACCAATTTTAAAAGTTACAGTTAAAAGAGAAGTTAGGCCAGGCCAGCCTGTTGAAATAAATAGGTCTTGAGGGTACGACGGAAGGTGCGTAAATCGGGATCCTCCGTATCTCCGGGGGGAGCTCATTCCAGAGGGCAGATGCCCCCACAGAGAAGGCTCTCCCCCTGGGGGCCACCAGTCGACATTGTTTGGCTGATGGCACCCGGAGGAGCCCCTCTCTATGAGAGCGTACCGGCCGGTGGGAGGCTATTGGTGGCAGAAGGCGGTCCCTTAAATTCTAGGCCCCCAGGTTCTACTTACTTTTAAACAGATACCAGTTGGGGAAAAAATATGAGTATTTTGAGCAAGTATCCTTGATTTAGATTTGGTGCAACCCCTCAAATATTGAAAGATGGCTGTCATGTCACTGTCCAGTCTCTTCTTGAAAACTTCCAGTGATGGAACTTTCTGGTGGCCAGCCGTTCCACTGGTTAATTGTCCTCACAGTTAGGAAATTTCTCCTTAATTCCAGTTTGCTTCTCAGTTTGCATCCGTTCCTTCTTGTTCTGCCTTTCGGGGTCTGGATCTTGAGATGAACTGATGAAATCAGGCAGGTCAATGAATGTTTAATCACGGATGGAGACACTAAAGATAAGTCAGATAGTATAAATTAGTGCCACCCACGTCTCTTTGAAAGTCGAGATCTCCAGGCCAAAGAGAGTTTGAATGCCACCCTGCACCGATTTGACGAGAATGGGAAAATAGAGGGGAAAGCGGTGTGACTTTCTGAATGACTGAGCTGCGGAGGGAAAAGGCTCCTCTGCCTGGTGACATGAATGAGCAGGAAACAGGTGACCGAGCGAGCGTGAGAAAAACTCATTTCTGACAATGCCGAGGATAAAGGAGAATTGGTAAAATAAAACCTGCTTGGAAAGGATCTCTTTGCTTTCAATATATGGCTTAAGCATGCCTGATCAGACGTGTCTGTGACCAAGGAATGAATAATATAAATCTAAAAGTATGATTAGTTTGACTGCTTGGGATGAACAAATAAGAGGATTGTTGCAGAGTAGAAGACAGATGTTTTGGATATGGGGTAGACAGGCCAGGGTTTCACATCCTTGGTGACTTTTAAGAGTGTGGGCTTCGACTCCCAGAATCCCCTAGTAAGCAGGTGTGGACTTCACTTTCCAAAATTACATTGCTAATTAACTTTCAGAAATGGGGAGAAGGTCCTTTTTGGAGCAGATGGAAACTTGATCCTAAATTATTTGGGCATCGATCTGGATTGGGCAGGAAAGGACCATGAGGGGCCAGTAACTCTTTTTTCCACAGCTGGAAAAAAACCCTGCATGGTTATTTTCTTTGCAAATGTTTCATGACCCAACTAGGGAACATCATCAGTGTTAGAAGGGAGTGGGGTTTGCAGAGAGAAGGAGGACGATGACAGTGGGGTCCTTGGTGCTCTTTGTGCTGAGTTTTCCTCAAGATGTTTCATGTCCTAACTACCATGTTTCCCTGAAAATAGGAACCTGTCTTATATTTTTTTGAACCCCGAAATAAGCGCTTGGCCTTATTTTCAGGGAGGTCTTATTATTTTGGGGCGCGTGGAGCAAGACGGGGCTCCTCTTGCCGTCTTACCTGATTTCCAGCTCTGCCTCCCTAACCCTAACCAGAGGAAATGGTGGAGACTGGCTGCAAATATGGACTAGCAGACTAAAAGCATTGTGATTAACATCAGCTGTTTGCAATGACTGTAAGTTCGAATCTCCCCAGGCTCAAGGTCGACTCAGCCTTCCATCCTTTCTAAGGTAGGTCAATTGAGGACTCAGTTTGTGGGGGCAATAAGCTGACTTTGTATAAAATATACAAAAGTATGAAGGCTATTGCTTAACGCATTGTAAGCCGCCCTGAGTCTCCAGAAAAGGGCAGCATAGGAAGGAAGGAAGGAAGGAAGGAAAGAAAAAAAGAAAGAACATCTAGCTGTCTGCAATTACTGTAAGTTCGAATCTCACCAGGTTCAAGGTTGACTCAGCCTTCCATCCTTTCTAAGGTAGGTCAATTGAGGACCCAGTTTGTGGGGGCAATAAGCTGACTTTGTATAAAATATACAAAAGTATGAAGGCTATTGCTTGGCGCATGGTAAGCCGCCCTGAGTCTCCGGAGAAGGGTGGCATATAAATGAATTTTTTTAAAAAAAAAAACCAACTGGGTGACTTTGGGCCAATCACCAGGAGATGGTGAGTTCTAGTCCCGCTTTTAGTGACAAAATCCAGCTTCTTGGATGAGAAGTGAAAGTAACATCTTCAAGGAAAAACAGGGCAGCGGGGGGGGGGGGGGGGAGAAGCACCTTTGGGGCCGCCATGATGTGGGTGTCCGAGAATCTCCATGGATAGACAATCCTTCAGCTCCCTTTTCCCCAAAGTGACTAGCTGGCTCAGTGGCTAAGGCATTGAGCTTGTCGATTAGAAAGATTCGGCAGTTCGGTGGTTTGAATCACTAGTACAAGGGGTTGGGCTAGATGACCTCCAAGGTCCCTCCCAACTCCGTTACTGCAAATTGTAAACAAACCACGGTTTGTTGCCTCTTTGCACCAAGGTCGTCTCCTTCCCCCTGTACCATCGTTCGGCTCATTAGCCTATTTCTTCTTTTTTTTAAAAAAATTGTGGGGGGAGGGCTTATATTTGGGGAAACCCAGTAGATAACATCAGCAGTGATGAGAACATCACCACAAGAAGCGAACTCATCTGTTTTGATCCCATGTTTCTCCTTCTCCTTTTCTTGCTGGATTATTTTTCCCTTTAAGGCCTGAAGGGATGGAGAGACCCAGAGACTAGCTCGTTCCTCTACATTAGGGGTGCCCAACCTGTGGGCCACAGTCCACTACCAGTTTGTGGCCTATTTGCAACCAGGCCGCATGAGTGGCCAGCTGTGCACATGCATGCACATCCCCTCACGTGTCATGGGTGCTCGGGGCCCCACTCGCATGAGCAATAGGTGCTTGCACACGGAAATGCACCTCTCCTTCCACAAAACCCCCTTCTCTTTCCCCCCTTCCCTCCTGGGCTCCAGGCCTCCAACCCGGAAAGTTTGTGGGAACTCTGCTCTATGTATTCAAGTCCTTGTCTTACAACCATTTGTTTAGTAACCGTTCAAAGCTGCAACAACACTGACAAAAGATTTAACTGACGGTCCTCGCTCTTACGACCGTTGCAGCCTCCCCGTGGTCATGTGGTTAAAAGCCAGGTGTTTTTGGCAACCAGCATATATTTGTGACACATCCCAGCATCCCGGGTTCACCCTCTGCCACCTTGCAAGATGGCTTCCGACAAGCAAAGTCAATGGATTCATTTAATGACCATGTGAGTCACTGAATCGGAACAACCCGTTTTAAGAACCGGGGCAAAAATGGCTCATAAAATTGGGTGAAAATTGATCGTCCGCTTTGCTTTCCCACAGATTTTTTTTTTTAAATTAGATTTATATACCACCCTTCTCCGGAGACTCAGGGCGGCTTACAATGCGTTAAGCAAATTCTTGTAGCCACTGTGGTCATAAGTCGAGGATTACCTCCTGTATTAAATCCCAGGAGACTTTTGATGCAGAAGCAAAACAGGCAATTTAGTTGCCATCAGTTCTGGAATTTGGAAGAATTCCAGCTTAGGAAATTGGTGAGTCACTGTTCCTCGTTGTCTTCAGGATTGAGATGCATAGGCCAGGTTTCCTGGTCAAACGGTCTGTTCTCGATCTTCATGAGGACCGGCACCTTGCATTGTTCTTAAGAGGAACAGCAAAAGAGCATTTTGTGCCGGCCAATGTCCCCCTTTGCTCAAATTGCTCGAAGTCTCCAGCTACATCTAGGAAAAAAATATCCTCTGTCTGAAAAGCCCCGTGATTTAGTCAACACATCTGCTCCCCGTGTGCAAATTACATTCTTATCTCTAATAAAGGGATGAAGCCACAACTTTTTGTAATTGGCTGCTTCGCAGGTCAAGTCTATCTGAATCGGAATTCCTTGTGGTTTAATAAGGGTGAACTTGGGATGCCACGAATTTGTGGTTTGGGTCGGTTTTGATAATTTAAACCGAGATGGGCTGCAAATTAGCTTGCATCTTCTGGACCTAATAGATGACGTCTCTAAATTCTGCCTCTTTTTAGGATGCCTATGCGCACGTTGCCTTAACTCTTTAGGTGCTGGAAATAATCTTAGATATTCCATTTGGAGGGCCAATGCAAAGTGACTCTCTTTATTCTTTAATGAGCCCTGGAAGAATGGATCTGGATTTTTGCTTAATAGTTTTATCGTTCTTGGGGATTGTGCGTGATAGTTGATGGGCAGAGAGAGGGTCCTTCCCTCTGTTGAGGCAAAACACCAGGGCAGAGGAAAATTTAAGCAAGATAGAATTGGAATGTATTTTCAATTGTTGGAAATATTATCTGAAATTGGCTATTTTATTTTTTTTATTTTGCAAGCCCTGTCACTGGAGTATAAGGACAAAGACAGGGAGGGAGGGAGGGAGGGAGGAAGGAAGGAAGGGAGAGGGATGGATGGAAAAGAGAGAGGGAGGGAAGATTGAAGGGAGGGAGGGAGGAAAAAAGGAAGGAAAAGGATGGATGGAAGAGAGGAAGAAAAAAGGAACTAAGGGAGGACAGAAAGGGAAGGAAGGAAGGAAGGAAGGAAGGAAGGAAGGAAGGAAGGAAGGAAGGAAGGAAGGAAGGAAGGAAGGAAGGAAGGAAGGAAGGAAAGGTGGAAAGAGGGAATAAAGATGGAAGGAAAAAAGGGAGAGAGAAAGGAAGGAAGGAAAAAAGAAAGGGTGGAAAAATAGGGAGGAAAGATGGAAGGAAAAAAGGGTGGGAGGGAGGGAGGAAGGAAGGAAGGATCCTTGTGTAGTAATAACATCATTTGCACAAGCTGCTAAGGAAAAATGACACCTTATTTTTCATGCCTCTGTAAAATGTCCTTACTTGGGAGATTAATGGACAATCCATCCCCATTCATCTCACCAGGGTCACCTTCTGCTCAATTCCTGGTGTGGAACCCACTGGATTTACTTAGTAGGAGTTTAACTGTTGATTGTTACACTTTTACGAGTGTTCCTTTCAGACACTTTTAGAGAGTCTACTGCCCAGAACAAATTAAGCGGCCAACCGAATAATCTGGCTCGGTGGTTCTGAACTTCAGCAAACTCCCAGAATTCCCCCAGCCAGCACGATTGATTGGTTAAGCCGTCAATCCCCAAACGAGCAAGAGGAGACTTGATGTAAAATTGCATCTATTCAGCCATGTGGCCAGAGCGATGCTGCAATGGCCGCGCGAAAAATGATCACAAATATCTTGCAAGTCAAGGACTACCAGTAGCTGACACCAAATGATTCTGCAGGCTGGATTCTGCCCCCGTTAGAATAGAAGAGAGGTGGAAGGGACCTCGTAGGTCATCTAGTCCAACCCTCTCACCCCCACCCTCACCCCCACCCCGGCTCAAGCAAGAGGCCCTATAGTACCCTTTCTAACTTGGGTAAATTTCCTTCCCAGGGAGCTCCCAGTGTGCCTGCTCAACAGGCAGGGGACATTAGATGCTCTGATCCCTCACATCTGGAAGGTAACAGACAGGCTGAGGATGCAGTTGCATTTGCAAGGAAGGGCAAATTCGTCCCAGCCTTGATTTAGGATGGTCATAGCGCCCCCTGGTGGATGCAGTGAGGAGTTGCAGGGTCAGGTTGCAACAGCTGTACTTCCCATTGGAAGTTTTGCTTGGGTGGATTTATCCGCATGGACCTATGTTTTAAATTTGTTTTAATTTATTGGCAAATTATTATTTTAAATAACTAGAGTAGCCACATTTTTCTTTTGGAGTAATATAAAATAGTAAACAATAACTGACTGACTTTTTGGGGGAGCCACAAACCTCTAACACAGTGTTTCTCACTTGAAGAGGTATGGACTTCAACTCCCAGAATTCCCCAGCCAGCCAGGCTGGCTGGGGAATTCTGGGAGTTGAAGTCCATACCTCTTGAAGTAGCTATGGTTGGAAAAACTCACATTGCATTGATTATTTTATACACTGCATTTATGTCCTGCTGTGATCTGAATCACGCACGATCATTTCCACTGCTCTTGGCCCTTCTTGTCCATTAAAAACACAGGGCCAGAGTTCCAAAGGTGGACTACCCATCATGCACAGCTCCCAAGGGCTACAGTTCCCATTTCTCTTCCATCAAGGCTTCCTCCCCTCTCCTCCCCTTGGCACTTCTTCATTCTTTCTTCTATGAAAACTGCGGCTTGTTGGGACTTCTGCAAAGGTGCTTTTTTCCATAGACGGGCAGTCCTCGACTTACAACAGCTCAAAAGCACTACCACAGCTCTTTAAAAAGATGACTTGTGTCTGTTTTTCACCCTTACAACTGTTGCAGCATCTCCAGGGGTAACATGATCAAAATGACTTACCTTTATAACGGTCGCAGTGTCCCGGGGTCACGCGATTCCCTTTTGCAACCTTCTAATAAGCAGTCGATGGGGAAGCCGGATTCACTTAACGACTGTCTTACTAAGTTAACTGCAGTGATTCACTTAAGAACGGTGGTAAAATGGGGCCAAACTACCGCCTTGCTTAGCAACGGAATGGATGGGCTCTATTGTGCTATACGTCGAGGATTTCCAGTCCTGCGTTGCAGAAACCCCAAACTGAAATTTAAAAAAGTTCCACCAGCTACCCTGCTTTCTCTCGTTAAACCACAAAGCCGCAACTTTTGGAGTTTGTGGGTTTTTCCTCCCCCCACCTTTAAAATTTGATTTATATGCCGCCCTTCTCTGGAGACTCAGGGCGGCTTACAATGCATTAAGCAATAGCCTTCATACTTTTGTTTATTTATACAAAGTCAGCTTATTGCCCCCACAAACTGGGTCCTCCATTGACCCACCTTAGAAAGGATGGAAGGCTGAGTTCACCTTGAGCCTGGGGAGATTCGAACTTGCAGTAATTGCAGACAGCTGGGTTTTAATTACAATGCTTAGTCTGCTGAGCTATCCAGGCTCTTTCTAAATCTCTTGTTGTACAAAGTCCCGTGTCAAAAAAGAGACCCCAATGCACACCTCTATCAAGGTAACGTTTTATTAACCGAACACTTTTAACCAAATCGACATCAAAATCCGGACACAAAACACTTCCGACAGGAGGGGGTGGGGAGAAAGTGCGAAGTCTGGAGTCCAATTGTTGTCGCTTGGGTAGAAAAGCAGGGGTGAAATGGAAGGATCGCAAAGAGCTTCTCGGAGCTCTTTGAAGAGCAGGAAGTGGGGGAGGGGGCTTCGGACCCCCCACCCCCAAACAAAGCCATCTGCTTCCCCTGAACAAGACCAACGAAGCAGGAGCCATTCAAATTATGGGATCAATTGAGTGAGGAAAAGAATTTAAGGACAACTCAATCCCACTTTTTCCCCCCCCAAGTTCAAATAAAGGAAGATGGGTTGATTCCAATGGAAGGAGACACACCTGTTCAACGGAGTTCCCGGAGGGGAGGGGGCAGGGGTGTCTACCGTGGACCATTTTTGCTCTTGCGTGCAAATGTTGTGTCTACATATTTGTGGACATCTCACCTCTTCTGCTATTAAACAGTGGAAAGTTCTACAGACCTAACTTGAGCTACTCGGAAGCGGGATTCAAGGTACAAGGTTCCACCTCAGGGACGGTGGAGAGCCTGACCCTGGGCCACAGGTAAGGTGGACCATCCATGGGGTGAAAAGAGCTTCTCTTCCTGAAGAAGCTTTGCATGACTGTGGTGTTTGCGGGAAGAAGCAAGGGCTCTGGTCTGGAGACCATGATACTCGTCTCTTGCCGCTTCTCATGAAGGCCCCTCGGAGTCCGAGGTCCGCAACCTTCTGAGAGGAACCGGTCAAGGAAGATGTCTATAGACCAGGGGTCTCCAACCTTGGCACCTTTAAGACTTGTGGGACTTCAACTCCCAGAGTTCTGAGAGTTGAAGTCCACAAGTCTTAAAAGTTGCCATGGTTGAAGAGCCCTGGTCTATAGAGATTACTCTCAGTCTTATTTTCTGGTTTTTCCTTTTAAAGACATTTCACTTCTCCTCCAAGAAGCTTCTTCAGCTCTGACTGGATGGTGGAGGATGGAAGGATTGATATTCCTTGCAGAGAAGCGAAACGTCTTCAGTGAAAAACCAGAAAGCCCTGTTGCCTCTTAAAAAAAGGATGATGAAGGAAGATCCATCTCTTTTACAATGGTCCTGAGTCGGGTGTAACTTCTCATTCTCTGACCAAGAGACCAAGTCTTCCTTCTCAGGGGTCTTACCCAGGTTTCAAGGCTAGCTACACACCTTGAATGTAGTCACCAGGCCTGGAGAGCAGGGTCCTATTTTCAAAGATGAAAGCTCTCAACAGGACTGACTTGATTCTTCAAAAGTAGAAGACCACCCCCATGGGATCCCTCCCCAAAGATCTACCCAACTTCCAACCTCACATGAATGACCACCATGGCTCCTACCTCTAAGAGGTTCTCCTGTGCTTTTATCAAGCAGCAATGCAGCTTCCTTAAGCCATGGAAAAGATACTCCATGGAGATGCTACCCATGGTTGCATTCTTGCCCCAATCCCCTCCAGCTGTGTTGTCACTCTGAAACGCCCCACAGCACCCACCCACGGAGATATCAAGCAGCTTGTTTGTTCAGGAGGGTTCAAACCCCCGACTGCTTGGGAACAGCAAAGGTGTCAAGGCCAAAGACACGCGAGAGAATCTGGGTGGCACCTAACTGAGGTTGCCCACTTCCAAAGCCCAACTGTCGTTTCAACACTTCCTGGGGTCACGAAGGGGACCACCATTCAAGTGTCCATCCGTCCGTCCGTCCGTGAGGTTGCCGCACAGCAGTGCAGAAGTGGCCCTCTCCTGCCACCGCTAACGGGGAGAAAAAATGTACCTTCTGCCCTGTCCTGAAAGAGAGCGGCTGCCACCCACTTTACGACAAAGTTGAGGGAAGGAAGACCATTAAGACGTTGGTGTAATTGCTGGACAATAAGCGGAACAAAGCTAATATTGTCCCAATTTTTGTCTCTCATGCCCGCATCGTTTTCAAAGGCTGTATCTTCATCCCGTGGAGACCAGCCGGAAGCACGCCGGAGAATTTTGCGAGCTAGAACAAGGGGCGTCCAACCGTGGCAACTTCAAGACTTGTGGACTTCAACTCCCAGAGTTCCCCTGGGGGGAACTCTGGGAGTTGAAGTCCACAAGTCTTGAAGTTGCCAAGGTTGGACACCCCTGAGCTAAAACATTCCCTTAACAGTGCAAAACAAAAAGGAAAGAAAATGTACGCAAAACAGTGGCAAAACTTTAAAAAACGAAGACACCCAACAGTCAATTCTCACTGTATGAACACATAAAATTATGCTTTTTTTTGCGGGGCACTTCCTTAAGCGCATCAACCACACACCCTTCCTCACCCACAAAAGGGTTATTATCACACAGTCTATTCCAGTAGAGATTCCTTATCTAACGTCTCTATTGTATGAACTGGGAAATTTTGATGGGTGTTTTTTTTATTATTATTATTTGTGATTCCTTAAATAAGTTCTCCATTACATGAAGTGGGAAATTTTAATCCTCTTCTGTCCCTAGGAGACATTTCCAATGACCGCATGCCAACTAAGGAGAAACGATTTTGTTCTTTCGTGTTTGTTTGTTCCGAAGCAAGGTTGTTCTTTGCCAAAATTAGAACAAAGTGCAGAAAAAAAAGTCTCAAAAGTATTGTGTTCGCCTTCCTCTTGTTTTCTGACGGCATTTTAAATCAGGCTATAGATCTCAAGCAAGCATATTTTATCCACAGTTTCCGGGAAGGTTTCCACCACGTAAATTAGGCTTTCTTCACTAGAATAGAAGCACTTGCAAATATACAGAAAAAAAAAATAGCATATTTTTAAAAAAAAAAACAACAGCATTCGGTATCGGTCACTCAAAAGTATAGAAAACCTGGAAGGTACTTAAAGCTTTAAATAAAAGCGAAATAAATAAATAAATATTGCATGTAAATTGAAGACAAAATATATCAAGAATATCTATTGCACAGCTTCAAACTTTGGAAATGCCTGTGAAGCCCATGGAGTGAATGGCCTAGAGTTAACACTTCCTATTTCAAAGAATAAATAATTTATCCCAGAAAGGCAATAAATCTGGCTCTAGGCTGTTATCAATGGAAGCTTAAATCTGTACAGATAGTTCTTCAAAATCCCTGCCCTGTGCAAATAGCTTCGCTTCGGTCCTGTGACTGCATGAATTTTCATACAGTTATACAACAGTCCCCTGGGGCATCGTTCAGACCCAATTTTTCCATTTTCCTAAAATTAAATAAATGATAATTCTTGAGATTATCTGCCTGGAAGCTAGAAACGAGTATGGCAATGAATGCTGTAGAATCCATGCATAGATTCATTCTTCCATGTAGCCCTGGCAGCTGCATCGGACCTTCTGTGCTTCCAATTTGAGCTTACACCAAAGCTACACCCTCCGTCAATTCTCTTCCAGGCTGGAAGGGGAGTGGAAGCATCCTGCGTGTTGTGCTAGTCGTCGTCCCCACCACCACCCCGGATTTCTGCCCCCTAAAAGGCCAGAGGTCCACGCAGCTACATGGAGGAAAGCAGCTGAGGGTTCAATGATGCATGCCAAAGATTCTGCTCTGCGGTGAAGCCTACTCTGCCAGTTTTTCTCATCCTGCTTTCCATGGATGTCCCGGGCTACAGCTTAGCACAGAGGATGGAAAAATGCACCAAATTGGGTATATCCCATAATTTACCTAATGCATCTTCCTAATTTAGGATCCTGGAGAGGCTTCAATTTACAGGCCTCCTAGCCAACATGGCGTTTGGAAATTGGGAAGAGGCAGGCAAATACACAATTGGATGCAAAATTTTCCACCCTACTGCATTTTTTAAAAAAAAAATTGATTTATATTTTCCTGGGATATCTTATTCCAAGGAGATCCCTTTGCTTGAAAAATGTTAACTTCTGAGCACCAAGATTGTCTCACAACTGTGATTCTCAGCCTTGGCTGCTGGAAGAAGGGTGGACTTCAACTCCCAGAATCCCCCAGCCAGCATAACTTCCGGGAGTTGAGGTCCACCCGTCTTCAAGCGGCCAAAGTTGAGAAACAGTGGTGTACCACGTTTACTCTCTGAAGTTCAACCTTGGAAGCCAACATTTCTTAATGTAAATAGTCACCACAGCATCGATAAACCTCCTTTGTTCTGGCAAGTCATTAACAGGCTCTCTTCCAACCTCTACAGTTTAAACAGGACTGATTATGTTTGCAAATTAAGGGAGTCTCTGTGCACCATGAGACTTATGTGAAAAATTTGCTTTTTTGTAAGCGGGGTGTTCAGAGGTGAATCTGACACAGCCCCTATCAGCTATTCTAAAATAGTTGGGATCCACCTGAGCCCAGCTCAACTTAACTTGCAGAAAAAGCAAAGAAGGATAAACCAAAACCTCACCTGACTTAGCCCGTCTTGACTGGTTTAAGAGCTAAATTGATGTCAAGAAGCAAAATTGTCAGGGGTGAAAACGCCACCCTGCAAAGACGATCTAAGGAGTTTGAAAAACAGTTGGAATCCCTAGGACTACTCAATACCACAGCATGAGCTAGAAAACAAACCAAAAAAAAAAACCCTGGAAAAATTAAGACTTGATAACACAGTAAAGATAATACCGATATTCTAGCCAACGATGTAGAAGCAGAACCTTTTTTTCAGACTTATTCTTTTGCAGTCAAACTCTGGGAGGACCTTCGTAGAGCAAAGAATTTAGACAGCTGATCTGAGCTGTGGGGAGGGGGAGGGGGAGTGGGAGGGAGAACAGCAGGAGCTGATGCCAGAGACCCTTCCCACAGGTGCTGACTCTCTTTGAGGGCATCTCTGGCCAGCTTCAAAGCAGTTTACTACTTGGTACACTAAGCTGACAAAAGGTTACTGCTCTGGGATGCTGGCTAAGGGACACAGACACCCCACACAGCAAACACTCACAGACACCTATGAAATGAATGCAAGGAGAGGAAGCTTTCCTCTTGGTTCCTGAATTCTGCAGGACACAGTGCAAGGAATAACGTCGACGACAGCCAAGGCCGGAGGGGGGGAGGGGGTGGGGTGGCTGCTACACACAGCGCCAGGTGAGTTGGTTCTTGCTGGGCTCCAGAAAGTGATCCACGAGGGCTCCGATGAGCTTCATGAGGTCCTCTTCCAAAAAGGTGACATCGCTAAGGAGCAAGGAAGAGAAAAGATGGAAAGCATCAAAATAGGAAGGTTCGTTCTAAAGCCCCAAACCCACAGGCAACCCACATGCTGCTCCTCACCCCCAAAGTCTTGGCTATCAAGCTAGGGGAGAGAGGGCTGTCAGCTGGGCAGCAGAAAAGAGTACAGGATATTCTCTTCAATAGAAGACAATGTTTGCAGCTCAGGGTTGAACTGCGGAGTGCTTGGTGATCTCTGAGCCTGGCTGTTTTCTTGCAGGTGTTTTATTACCAAACTAGATAACCCCACTGGTGGTAGAAGGGAGTGGGGTTTGGGGGGGGGGAGGAGGAGGAGGAGGAAGAGACCCCCTCCACTTGCCAACAGGTTTCCCCTCTGCCTTTGCAGCAGCACCCTCCATAACCTTGTTGTTGGGATACTGGGAAGCTGAGAGGGGAAAGGCAATATATCCTGCCCTGTGCATCCAAAGAGGCAGTCCTTCCAAAATCAGAAATAAGCGTCATCACCCTACTAGAAAGTCTAGACTAAGAAACCACAGAGGTCATAGACGACTACTTTTTTTGTAAAGCTATAGTAACAGCATCTTGCACGTCTGAGTGGGCTCCTACCCCCCATCCCACTAGGGAAAGGCTTCTCTTATTCACATTACTTTCCAAGGCTCAAGCCCTGTTTATCTGGCCACTGCTTTGGGGGTGGAACTTCCTCCTGTCCTTCAAGGCCATTTCCTCTTCCCTCTACCCATGCCCCCCTTCCTCCAACTCGGCTAAAGCCTTCCAGGAATCAGGCTTGGTTTACAGAAAAGAGTTTCCCCACCTCTGGCCTGGCGGCGCACACATCTCGGCGTAGTATTTAATCTTTGGTTCGGTTCCACTGGTCCGGAGAGTGGCCACGCAGCCATTTTGAAAGGTGAAGGTGATCATCTGGCTATTTTTGCTCACGGGCAACACCTGACACAACAGAAAAAGCACCAGAAATCACAACCCCTCTCTAAAAAAGTATTGATCCTATGTGGCTTTGCACAGAATCTGAACTGGATGTGGCCGTCACACCATCCTCCTCCTATTTTCCCCCACAACAATCACTCAATGAGGTGAGTTGGACCCAGCTGTCTTTCACACTTAAGGCAGGACTAAAACTCACACTCCCCTGGTGACTGGCTCAGTCATCCCCCCGGCTTTCATGCCTAACCTGGAACTAGAACTCACCATCTCTTGACGACTGGCACAAAATCACCCAGCTGGCATTCCGCCTACTCCAGGACTAGAATTCACCATCTCCTAGTGATTGGCCCAAAGTCACCCAGCCTAAGGCAGGACTAGAACTCACTGTCTCCTGGTCTTTAGGTTGGGGCATTAAACCAGTAGGACAAACAGGATGAAAAAGGAAATAAAAATTACTGTGCTCTGCATTGCATACTATTCTAGGGAACTTCAGAGGCTTAACCCTGGTAGTCCTAGTAAGCCCTAGTAACCCCTGGTAAAGTGTATAGGTAGTCCTCAACTTAAGACCAGCGACTCTCAAAGTTACAACAGACCTATATGCAGGTACTTAATGACCCAGATTTGAGCTTCCAATGGTGAGGCTCCCCTTGTGGTCATGTGACCTCACTTCAGGTGCTCGGTAGCCAGCCTGCATTTACAGTTGTTTGCTGCACCCCATGGTCGCTTAATTAAGCATTTGCTTAATGCCCACCACAAAAAAAGACCATAAAACCCACTTTACGACCATCATGACTTACAACTGTATTGGGCAGGCTCCATTACAGCCCAAACTCAAGGACTAACTGTGTTTGGATTTGAGGAAATTGACACCAGTTTCTGTGGAAACGGAATAAATCTGGAATTTTGTGATTTGCCAAAGAAATCTGGGATTTGCATATGTTAATTTTTGCAGCAGGACGATAGGTGACTTGTGCGTTTCGAAGCAGGATAGAAGCTTAGGCACATATCCCTCTGATTTGCAATGCAATTTGCCACCATTGGTAAGCAAATCACTGCCATTGTTAAGTGGGTCATGCTGTATCTTCAAAGGGTCGTTAAGTGGAAGACTACCTATATACACTGAATAAAACAGAGAGCACTTCTCTGGAGCATCTGTAAAAACAAAAGGAAGTTATGAAAGAGCTTGTTTCAAAGAAGAAGCTAAACCTTCCAGAAATAACCAAAACTACCGAGCTTCGGTCACTCTGAACCAAAAGAGGGAAACAACTGACCGATTTTTTCTTCAGCTGGCTGCTGTCATAGCCGGTGGTGACGTCCCGGACATGAAGAATACCGTAAGTCCCACAAGAGGTCGGATAAGAATCAGGCATATCGAAGTTTCGGAGCCTTTCAAATATCCTTTTGATTGTAGGGGGATCGTAACACAGGAAGTAGGAGGTTTTTGAAATGTGGTAGCCATACCTGTGAGAAGACAAGGCAGAATTGACTAAAAGAAAACATTTTGGATCTATCGTCTACAGAGATCCTCAGGTCATGGTTGTCCCTTTGGAAGAGAGCCCCTTTGGGACTTTGGATCTATTCCAAGCTGGATCTATCCTGAGCAGGGACAGCTGGGGGGGGGGGGGCAGAGAGGCATCCCCTCTAGGCAGAATCTCTGTGGCAGCTGCCAAAGAACAGCAGCGTGTGTCAGGTGTGCCTCCGTTCAAAACTCAAGAAAGAAAAACCCCAACTCCATGTTTGTAGAGAAAGCTATTTTTACGGAGTATGAACTGAATGCAGTGAAAGAAAAGCAAAGTCTGAGGCAATAGGCGTGCAAATTACATATTGAAAACATCCCCCAAATCCCTCCCCCCAGGGACCCCAGTTGAGTGTCCAATCCACATCTCCCCAAGGTATCATGTGAGGTACTTCTTCAGACAGCCCCATCTATCTGGTATGCCGGAACGGTTGACTCTGACAGCTATCAGCTCTCTCTGCAGCTGCTATGAAGACAGTGAGAATTTTCCTCCCTTTTTCGAGACATCTCCACCAGCTCATTTACCCCCCCACCCCAAATACCAGCAATGCCCCCCCTCCTGTTCCAATAGCAGCCGAAAGCAAGCAAGCATCATAGAGGCTGACAGCGTCCCTGTGTGAACATCAGTTCCAGCAGTGGAATTTAAAAAAGGTTACCTCTACTGCCGTTTGCATTTCTTGAATCCAAGGCAGCAAAGGACTTACATTTTATAGATCTCCGTTAGCTGATGGGCCAGCCTTTGGCCCTTGGTGTCCAGCCAGGCAGCCATTTCTGCTATGACCACGGCAGCGCTGACGCCATCTTTGTCCAGCACGGATGTGCCACACATGAAGCCTGAGAAACAAACATATCCCGTTCAAAGGACAGCATTTTATAGATTATAGCAGCACTCAATCTTGAAAAATCAAACCACCTCAATGAGCAGTGGCTTAAAAAAAAAAAAGAGGAATAGCAGAATTCTGGGATCATTTCCATGGTTTTTATTTTTTACTGATTTTTATCAGCCGTCCCAACTTGGCCAGTTAGAAAAAGAAAGACTCTCGGCCCCATAGTTAGCAAAAAGTATACTTTATTAACGCCAAGTTGGTTAGAGAAGAAGCAAAGTTGGATCAGAGGTTTTCGCACCCGAAGTATAGGGTTAATTTTTCCCTTGTTCTCATCCACCACCACCCCCAGCCCGTTTATCAAAGAGTGTCCAATTAGATGCTAACAAATTGTTTGGGTAACATTCCCTGTTTTTTCAGGCTGGATGGTTCTGTATTCTTTCATGTGACCTTGGAACAGTCAGCGGCTCTCATGGGATGGCATGATAGCAATAGCCCTTAGACAGAGAGCACTTTACAGTGCTTTCCAGCCCTCTCTAAGAGTTTACTGAGTCAGCATACTGCCTCCAACAATGCTCATTTTACCCACCTCGGAAGGATGGAAGACCGAGTCAACCTTGAGTCTGGTGACATTCGATCTGCCAAATTGCTGACAGCCAGCAGTCAGCAGAAGTGGCCTACAGTACTGCACTCTAATCACTGCGCCATCACGGCTGACCCTCTCTTTATCCCACCCTGCCATTCCCCCACCCCACCCCACGGCATAGCAGGATGGAAGCCCTGACAGATTTTACTGATGAGTCCAGAGTCGTTTGCCGAGATGGGCAGCTATAGAAATCGAATAAATAATAAATCAGTTATAACCCTGCATTTCCTTGCTTTCTGGCTGAGATGTCACCATCATCCCAAACCAGGAACAAAATGAAGAGACAGACTTTTCCAAGAATTCTGCCGAGATGGAATAGTTTTTAGATGAAATACATCCGTAGGCATCACTGAGCATTCACAAGAACATATTCATGTCAACTCTGAAGCTGGCCTGACTGAGTTGGCCATCTTGGAGGCTTCAATGTTGCCACAATGGTGATGGGGGAGAGGGAGGGGAGAATAGAGATAGTTGGGGTTTTGTAGCCAAAGCGAAATAGTTTCCCCTGAGAACCAAGGACATTCATTCCCACAGGTGGCTGACCAGAGGAGGAGCGAAGTTTCCAAGCAACTGGACAGCACCTTGATTGGACCATGTGACTGATTGTTTGGGGAAGGGGGAAAAAACTTTTAATTTTAATTAGGTGAAAACCGCGGGAAACTTTAGAGTTGGTTTTCACCAGTCTGTGCCAATATGATATGTCCAATAAACGTGTTCTTTGAGGAACCTGTTTACTTCGGAGTTCTGTTTGCTATGGGTGTATTACTTGGAACGCTTGACAATTTATTGACTAAATAAATGAAAGGTTCTAGTTTGGGAATAAAAAATGCCAGGAGAAATTCCTTTATTTCTGGATGAGGAGGACGCCGCAGCTGGCCAAGGCTTACCGATGGATTCTTCGAAGGCAAAAAGGACTTCTTTGCCGCTGTCCACCAGTTCCCTCACCCTGCTGCCGATCCATTTGAAGCCAGGGAGGGTCTCCTGGAATGAGACAAGGAGATGTTCCTTTCAGAAGAACCGCACCGGTGGCTCACACTCAGCGGCGAGCAGATTTCATCGAGGGATGCGGTCCACGAGACCTTGCCCGAAACTTCTGTTGCTAAGCAAGACGGTTGTTAAATGAACTCTGCCCCATTTTGCGACCTTTCTTTGCTGGCAGTTGTTAAATGTATCGTTGCAGTGGTTACCTTAGTCACATGGTGGTTAAGTGAATCTGGCTCCCCCATGGATTTTGCTTCTCAAAAGGTTGCAAAAGGGGATCACGTGATTCCCCCCAGGGAATATATAATATATATAATATATATATATATATATATATATATATATATATATATATAAGACAATTGCTGAGCATCTGAATTTTGATCATTTGGCCACAGGGATGCTGCAACAGTCATAAGCATAAAAACAGTCATTAGGCCCTTTTTTTCAGTGTCATACCTTTGAACAGTCACAACATGAACTGTTATAAGTCTAGGGCTACCTGTATTTATCAAATTTATATGCAACCTTAAACCTCTGGACATGTGTATTTGCTTGAGAGTAAACCCCCGAGTTCAGCCAGGCCTCCTCCCTCCAAATAAACAGGGCTAGTCTTCGACTTACAACCACAATTGAGCCCAAAATTTGCACTGCTAAACAAGGCAGCTGTTAAATGAGCTTGGCCCCCTTTTACCATCTTTCTTGCCACCGTTGTTAAGTGAATCGGTGCAGCTGTTAAATTAGTAACACGGATGTTAAGGGAATCTGGCTCCCCCATGGACTTTGTTCGTCTTTGAGGTCCCAAAAAGGCGGCGGGGGGGGGGGGAATCGGACCACGTGATCCCAGGTAAAAGCAACCGTCATAAATACGACCCAGTTGCGAAGCCTCTGGTCACGTGACCATGGGTGAAACACAGTCAGACATTTTTTTTCAATGCCGCTGTGACTTTGAATAATCATTAAGCAAACTGTCGTAAGTCGAGGACTACCTGTCTGCATACAAAACTGAACTTGGGTCGGAATCTTCTGGGGTTTGAGGGCCACAATCCATGGCAGCTGATCTTCTGAGGATTCACAGCAGGCGTGGCAGATATTCTCCAGGCACAAAAAAAAAAACCCGAGGCTTGAAAAAAACCTCTGTTTGGAACCAGCGCAGGAAGAAACCCGTGCTCATAAGGATGACCAGCGATCAGGACTGAGTGACCCTCCTCCCCAAAACATCTCAAGACTTCCCCCTGGAGGCCCGAGACCACCTGGAGCACGGCACCAAAGAGGAGGCCCCCGGACAACTCACTTCAAAATTAAATCCTTCCTTGAGAGCGATGGCCCGCAGAATTTTGGAGGAGACGGTGGTGGCCAACATGTAAACGTTCTTCACATCGGCTTCCTTGGGACAATTTTCCTTCCAACAAGTGAACATCCACCAGCCAAACAAGGCGGCCAGTTCATTGCCAGTGAAGACTTTCCAGCGGCCACTGAGGGGGAAAAAATGAGACAAGATTAAAGGCTTAACCAGGTTACGGGTAGTCCTCGACTTAAGACCAGAATCAGGACCTGAATTTCCATTGTTAAGGTGGCTATAGGTGTCTGGTTTGGCTCTGCAACCCAACAAGACAGACACAGACTCCAGAGGATCATTAGAACTGCAGAAAGAACAATGGATACCAACCTGCCTTCCATGGAGGACCTGTATACTGCACAAGTCAAAAAGAGGGCTGGGAAAATATCTACAGACCCCTCGCATCCTGGATGTAAACTGTTTCAACTCCTATCCTCAAAACGATTCTATAGAGCACTGCACACCAGAACAACTAGACACAAGAACAGTTTTTTTCCTGAATGCCATCACTCTGCTAAACAAATAATTCCCTCAACACTGTCAAACTATTCACTAAGCCTGCACTACTATTCATCTTCTCATTGTTCCCATCTCCACCCACTAATGACTGTATGACTGTAACTTTGTTGCTTGTATCCTTACGATTTATATTGATATTGTTTCCTGATTGCTCATTTGTACCCTATGACTATCATTAAGTGTTGTATCTTATGATTCTTGATGAACGTATCTTTTCTTTTATGTATACTGAGAGCGTATGCACCAAGACAAATTCCTTGTGTGTCCAATCACACCTGGCCAATAAAGAATTCTATGCTATTCCATTCCATGTTCTGTTCTGTTCCGTTCCATTCCGTTCCTATTCTATTCTCTCTACTCTACTCACAAGGTGGTTAAGTGAGCTGCGTCCGATTTTATTATTTTTTCTGACACGATTGTTAAGGGAATCACATGGTCATTAAGTGAATCACATGATCAGCTTTCACTGAGTTTGAGTTTTTGCCTATGGCAAGCATGTGACCGAGTTGTCAAGTGCCCAACTTTGATCACATGACCTTGCGTGACAGTTGTAACTACAAGGACCGGTTGTAAATCATTTTTTTCAGGGCCATTGTTATGCTGAGGGCCACCTGTTCTAAATTAACCCGTTTCCTGGAACCACGGATGGCAATTTCTCAAGTGAGCTCTTCGTAACATGTCATGAAACAACAAACAGGGTTAACGTTAACCAGGCTTAGCATGTTGTGCCCCAACATTATTCAATCTAGTTTAAGAAATTGTTTGAACACAACCATTCTGGGACAAACGTCACTTTATAGGCTCGGAGGGCTCTTGGCACTTGTCTAACGCACAACAAAGGGCAACTAACAATTCTTAAAGGATCACTAAGGATTTGGAGAGCTTAATAAAAACAAGCACTGTTGTATTAAAGGTAGAAATGGGTCCAAAGCGTGTTCACAGCAAATTCCGGCATGTTAGTATTGGAAATGAGATTAAGAGTAGTCAGAACAAAGTGTACGGTGTTATACAAAGAACGTGTAAGTGCAGAATTAGGACTTAACGAACAAAGAAATGTTTGGAAAATGAAGAACTGGAACAATAGTTGTACTGATTCCACCTGCACTGAGCCATAAAGCATGTCTGGTTTTGTTCCTTAGACCAGCCGGTGTGATTTTTATCTTCAGTTTTATATGTAAATAAGCATTATGGGATATATAGCTTGTTTGACAAAGCTCAAACAAGCCTGCAGTACTGATTACCATGTTGCTAATCCAAATTTATCTGAATATTTATAATAAAATAGTTAGATTATGAAACAATCATTGAAGTTTTAATTTTTTATTCTCCAAAGCTCCTGAGGGCAGGACAAGAAGCAACGGGTGGAAACTAATCAAGGAGAGAAGCAACTTAGAACTAAGGAGAAATTTCCTGACAGTGGGAACAATTAATAAACGGAACAACTTGCCTCCAGAAGTTGTGAACGCTCCAACATTGAAGGTTTTTAAGAAAAGACTAGACAGCCATTTAACTGAAATGGTATAGGGTCTCTGGCTTGAGTAAGGGGTTGGACTAGAAGACCTCCAAGGGCCCTTCCAACTCTGTTATTCTGTTATCAATCAGATACTGGGGAATAAACATTGGAGAAGGGAGCTCTGGTGGAGCAGTGGTTGGAATGAAGTATTGCAAGAAAACTTGGCCCACAGCCAGGAGTTTGATCCTGACTAGCTCAAAGCTGACTCAGCCGTCCTTCCATGGTTGGTAAAATGAGGACCCAGACTGTTGGGAACAAGATGCAAATAATGCTTACACTGTAAACTGCCCAAAGAGTGCTGTAAAGCACTATGGGGTGGTATATAAGCCTAAATGTGTAGGTCAGTGGGTCAAGGGTCACGGTACCAAGCTGTAGCAGCACACTGCCGGCTTGTGATCCGTGGGTCTTTCCTGCTTACTGCATTACTTCATAATTGGCTCGGATGTGGATGATCTAATATAAGCTCACCTAGAGAAGATGGCAACTTGAGAGGGGGGGGTGAATAACTTCTATCCAATCAGAATACTGTTACTGTGCTACCTTTTGTCTGCTTGTGTAAAACTGTATAAAAATAAAGTTCTCTACGAAGTCTGGAGAAACATCTTAGAGACATCTTGGAGACATCTTGAAACAGAGCAAAAACCTGGACCTCTGATTTACAACAAAATGCTATTGCTGTAATACATAATCTGTATAAAATTTGGTGTACAGACATCTAAAACTCTTTGTACACTGAGGTCTAAATAGCAATGTTGAGTTCACAGTTCTTTCCTCTGGGACAGGGGCCGAGGAAGGACGGCCCTTTTATGACTGGTGGACTTCAACTCCCAGAATTCCTGAGACAGCCATGCTTAGAATTCCATGCTGGCTCAGGAATTCTGGGAGTTGAAGTCCACTAGTCATAAAGGGGCCACGGTTGCCCACTTCCGCTCTAGGAGATCACACAGAATTAGCCTCATCAAACTGGAAATAAGAAAACTCAAAAGTTTTAAAGCTTGTTAACAGTATTTTTGACAATGAACATTTTAAGAACTGGGTAAAGATATTTGGGGGCAGGCAGCTTTCGAAATTCTCCAAATCTATATGCAGAATCAGAACTGGGGGGAAAAAAATCCTAAAATTTACATTGGTTCTTTTTGTTAAGATCTGAAATCTTTAAACACAGGATGTGTGTGGAAAATACTGCACTCTGCCAGCCATTAAAATTGTTAAAGGTGCTTAGTACAGGCAGTCCTTGACTTAAGACGACAATTGAGCCCAAATTTTCTGTTGCTAAGTGAGACAGTTGTTAAGTGAGATTTGCCTCATTTTATGACCTTTCTTGCCACAGTTGTTAAGTGAATCATGCGATCATTCAGCAAATCTGGCTTCCCCAGTTGACTTTGCCACCTTTCATAAAAGGTGATCACATGACCCCGGGACACTGCAACCGTCATAAATATGAGCCAGTTTCCAAGCGTCTTAAGTGTGAAAACGTTCATAAGTCATTTTTTTCAGTGATGCTGTAACTTAAAACAGTCACTAAACAAATGGTTGAGGTCGAAGTCAAAGACTACCTATATTTATTTATTATTTCAACTTATATACCGCCCTTCTCCCCAGGGGGACTCCAGGGAGAAGGGCGGACTTTGATTGATTGATTATAACATTTATTTGCCACTATAAGCCACTCTCGATAGTGAGATGGGCGGCATATAAATTAAATAAATAAATGTTACTTTCACACAGGTTCACGGAGAGCAGCCAAGCCAGCTTCTCCTGGGGGGTTGACGCTCTTGGCTCAGAAGAAGGAATCACGGCAAGGCCAAGCTACAGGAACCTCCAGACACTCACTTTTCCTGTTGTTCGGCCGCCGCTAGCCTGTCTGCATCAGGATCCGTAGCCAAGACCACTCGCGCGCCCTCTTTCTCCGCCAGCCGCAAAGACAGTTCCTGGAAAAACATTTGTGGTCACCATTCAAAAGAGCCGATCGGAGTGTTGATCCCAGCCCATCGACTTGGAGAAGACCACCGCTCCCTTCCTGTGGCCCGTAGAAGCACCACAGAGGCAAACACCTACCAACACCGATTCTCCTTCTTCGGGGTTGGGACATTTGACCGTGGAAAAATCTGGATCCGGATCTTTTTGTTCGGGGACTGGAATGGGGGGCTGGAAGCCAAAAGCCTGGAAAGCCAGCTGCACGTAGTCGTGTCCCACCCCGTGGAAAGACGTGTGCACAAACTTCAAGGGGGTCTTTGCGTTCAGTTCTCTGGAATGGAAAACAGCAGGAAGAAAGTGTCAAAAGGGCAGCTAGTGCTTCGAACGCAGCTTCACCCTCAGCCAAACCCCAGCTACAGATATTCCCCACCGTGGCAGGCAGCCCAGAGGGGAGAATTCACGTGAAACGGGGCCAATGGCAGAGCAGCGGAGAAGCGGATTTCCTCCTGGTTTGGCTGCAGAATTGTAGGCTGAAATTTGAAGGCAACCATGCTCTCTTCTTCACAGGGGCTACCCTACAGGAAGTCCTCGACTTACAACCATTCATTTAGGGACTGCTCGAAGTCACAACGGCACTGAAAAAACTGACTTATGGCCGTTTTTCACATGACAAAAATTCAGACTTTTGGCAACTGCTTCATATTTATGACGGTTACAGCGTCCCGGGTCATGTGATCCACTTTTGTGAACTTCTGACAAACCAGGTTAACGGGGAAGCCAGATTCATTTAACAACTGTGTCACTAATTTAAGAGCAGCAGCGATTCACTCAACAACTTGGCAAGAAAGGTCGTAAAACGGGACAAAACTCACTTAACAAATGTTTTGCTGAGCAGCAGAAATTTTGGGCTCAGTTGTGATTGTAAGTCAAGGACTATCTGTGGTTTTAAATTGTGAAGCACACACAGACGTTTCAGCATTATGTATTGCTAACCACAGTGGTTTTCAACCTTAGCAATTTTAACATGTCTATTCCTAGAATTCCCGTCAGTGTTCTGGGGGTTGAAGTCCACACATGGTGGCTTGAAAATTCCAGGAGCTGAGGCCCACCTTTCTTAAAAGTTGCCAAATTTGAGAAATACTGATTTACTCCAGTTACATTCCAAGATGCAATTTTCCAGAGATCAGCCACGCATTTGGGGGGCAATGTTGGCTGGGGAATTCTGGGAGCTGAAGTCTTTATGTCTTAAAGCTGCCAAGTTTGAGAAAGACGGGAAGACATGCTAAAATCCCCCAAAGTCCAACATGCTGCCTTTGCTGCATGGTACTCTGCTAGAGAGGGAGGGCTATGGGCTAATAAAAGATGATGACTGTGCAATTCTCACTAGATACAGATATAGACAGGACTGTCACCTCCCTTTCCCCAAAACCATTGTAAATGCTTTTAATGTGGAGAAGTGGGCTGAGAGAATATTTTAGTAAGCAGGCAAAGTTAGTTCTTTATGGTAGCAGATTGTTTCTGCTTAGTCAGATATGCTGAAAATGCTAGATTGAAACCCAATCCTCATTCAATTTTAGACTGCTGACTTTGGGTTACACAGTCTCCCAAATGCCTCGTGGCTCACATGTGATTCCTGAATCAGGTAGCTTTCTGAATGGGAATAAATAACCCTGATGAGTAAGGAGATAATCTATCATTTATAACATGGCAACAAGAAAAAAAAGGGCCCAGTTTGGTCTAGTGATGAAGGCACCAGGTTAGAAAACAAGAGACCATGAGTTCTACTTCTGCCTTAGGTAGGACGTAGCCCAATCACCAAGAGGTGATGACTTCTTTTCCTACCTTAGTGTGGACGTCAACTGGGTGAATTTGGGCTTATCACCAGGAGATGGTGATTGGCCCAAAGATGGGCCAATGGTAAGAAGATGGTGAACTCTAGCCCATCTTAGGCGAGAAGTCGGCCAATCCCACGGAAGCCAGCTGGGTGACTTTCAGCCAGTCCTTCTCTCTCAGCACAACCCACCTCACAGGGTTGTTGTGGGAAAAATAGGAGGAGGAAGGAATATTGGGTATGTTCGACACTTAAGTTATTCATAAAACTAATCAAGGCGGGTTAAAAATGCCATTAATAAAAAAAGAGGAAGGCAGTTTCCAAGAAACAGTCCTGGCTCTACCCATGTTACGGATGACTTCAAGGAAAACAGAAACAGTTATCTCATAATGGGAAGGGTCATCAAACCATAGAGAGGGGTTGGTTGTTGGAAATGTTAATTCTGTTACTGAATTAGCAGTTTTATTCATTACTTAAAATATTATCTAATCTTGGGTATCGACTACCGCCACAGGTAAACGTGTTTTCCTTCTCCGGAGATTATGTTTCTCCTCTTCAGACTGTGGGAAATGTGCTTACAGGGTTGGGTTTCTTACCGGTGGTAGCATATCTTTTTCAGGTCCTCCATGTATCTTGCAGAGATTTTTTGCAGAGGGTCCCGAGTGAGAGGGCTGCAGTCCACCAGGTTTTCGTTCCAGGAGTCGTTCCACGGCTCAACGCATTCTTCGATGCATTTCAGGATCTCTTTATCGTGTGGAGATATGATCTGAGCGCCATTTTCCCAGTAGACCTGCAGGGAGAGTTTGCAAAAGTGAGGAATTCACTTAACAGTCAAGCTGTGGGCAGAGGTACACAAGGTAGTCCTCGACTTATGACTTACAACATCTAACCAGTAGCCTTCAACTTACAATTTACAACTAACCACAACTATTCTCAAAAACAAGCTCTGTCCATGTGTAATTTTTGAAGGCTGTGGAAGCCTTGAAGCAGTGGGGTGTGCAGTCTCATACAGTCTCCAGAGGTCACGTGAGGGGGCTATGTGCTTGCTGAGGGCACCAAGGACCCCTCATTTTCTGAACTTCTGACATACTGGGCCCAAAAGGTTGACCATCACTGATTTAGGGAGAGAGGAGAAAAAGTTGCAAACCAATTAGTCAAATCAGGCACCTGCAAAGTTTGCTGACCTACCTTGTAGCCATTGTCTTCTTTACGGTTGTGGGAAGCTGTAATCATCACCCCCGCGACAGCTCTGAGCTCTCGGACCGCATATGGCTGCAAAACAAAATGTATTTATATTTAATATTTCTAAACCGCCATCTCCTTCAGAGATCCTGGATCATATCTATGAACTGTCCAAACTCACGTGTGGTTGACCAAAATCACCCAGGCTTAACCCCTAGAAGGAACACCAAAGGACCCCAAGCACCTGTAAAACTGCTGCGGGGGGTGGGGGTGGGGGGTGGAATTGGAGGCAAGCCATTTTTTGGGGGAAAAAATCATTTTACTTAAAATAAGGAAAATAAAATAAGCCTTTTTAAATGGCAGGTGCATAAAGAGATAGCTTAGCACTGCTGTTACGTTAAAATAGCATGTCCAGATGTACAAATGTGTTGTTTGCCTACACAAAAGTGATAAAAACGTTCCACAGATGCCTAGCCGCTCTTCAGTTTTAGAAAAGCTACTCTCCAAATTCTATCACTCTGAGGAAGGCAAGGTTTAAATTGGGCAAGATTGTCAACATGCAGAACTGGATCTGAAAGGGACAGCTCACAGATATAGCCCAGGAGTAATAAGTTGCCAGTACAGGAAGGGGTGGGTTTTAATTTTTTTTTACTACTGGTTCTGTAGGCGTGGCTGATTTTGTAGGCATGGCTTGTGTGGGGGTAATGTGACTGGGTGGGCGTGGCCAACTTTTTTTTAAAAAAAAACTTTTAAAAGCATTTTTTCTACAGCCTTAAGAGGTTGCAGAAAAAAATGCTTTTAGAAGCCTCTGACGATCAGGCAAGTCAGCTGGGATCCTCAGAGGCTTTTAAAGGCATTTTTTTTCAGCTAAAGAAAAAAGCAGAAAAAATGCCTTTAAAAATAATTTTAAAAAAGCTTCTGATGAGGTAGCCGGGGTAAGCGAGCAGCGACCGGGCCGGGGACCCGTTCTGGGGCATGGCCAGCCAATGTTATTACCGGTTCTCCAAACTACTAAAAAATTTTACTACCAGTTCGTGCAAACTGGGAGCAACCCACCACTGAACACAGGTAGTCCTTGACTTATGACCACAATTGAGCCCAACATTTCTTCTGCGAAGCAAGGCAGTTGTAAAGTGAGTTTTGCCCCATTTTACAGCCGTTGTTAAATGAATCACTGCAGTTGTTAAGTTAGCAACACGGTTGTTAAGTGAATCTGGCTTCCCCCATTGACTTGGCTTGTCAGAAGGTCGCAAAAGGGGATCTCGACCCCGGGACACTGCAACCGTCGTAAATGTGAGCCATCTGCCAAGTGGCTGAAGTTTCATCATGTGACCATGGAATGCTGCAACGGCCGTTAACTGAAAAACAGTCATGTCACTGTTAATTGGCATTGCAAGTGGCCACTAAACAAACTGTTGTTAAGTCAAGGACTGAAATTGTCTTTGTTTCATCACCTCTACAGGTTGCTGCCAAGACAGGCAATAGGAGCTGCGTGTTGAGCTAATAATGCGTAACTCTTGGAATTATAGTTTAGCAGTTGAATTTTCACATTTTGGGAAATCACTTGATTCAAAAAGTAGTAATTCATCATGAAACAGGAAGTGGAGAAGAAAGTGGAAATGGCAAGATATATCCGTTTTTTCACACCAAGCTATTGGCCAAGGCAGTCCTTGACTTACAACCGGTTGCTTAGCAATTGTTTCAAGTTACGACTGACCTCCCGGGAGCTACTTACAACCTGGGTTCAAAATTTCTGACACCTGCCACTCTCCATGCAATTGCATTTTGGGTGCTTGGCAATCAGTCCCCCTTTATACAGCTGTTTGCAACACACCACGGTCACACGACTGTGATTTACAATGTCTTTTGCAGGAAACAAATGAGTTTGCTTAATGACCATGGCATTCATTTAATGATTGTAGTGTTCATCTAATGACGCTTAATGACTGCCCGAAAAAGATTGTAACGTCAGGCGTGGTCACATGGGGACCTGCTTAATGATGACTGGCACAACATACAAGCAGCATTCTGGGCTCAGTTATGGTTGTAAGTCGAGGACGGTCAGTGCAATTTTAAGGAGGGATGAAGAGATGTTATTGCCTGTAGATTTAAGGGAAATCTTCAGTTACCTGTTTCATTTCTAGATATGGTGGTTGAGATGGCCAGCTTGATTCAAACCGCAGTGCCAAGATGCCAAATTCAAGATGTACTTTCACAGCAGAAGTACCAATCCACTCCGTAAAGCTCAGTCAGAATTTTTTAAAAATAGCCACTTACCACAAAAGGCGTGGGGACGTATCTTGAGAACAAGTAAACAGGAACTCCCTTTGCAAGCAGGACTGCTGCTGTGAGCCTGGCAAGTCTGTGGAAAACAAGAAATTAAAATACAGGAAATAAATAGCTTCTCAGGAAGAAAGGAAAAAAATCAGCCATGGGCAAGACTGACAACATGCTATCATAGGAGATGCAAAACAGCTCAGCTATTTCTTTTATATTGCATCACGCTTTCCTGATTTTTGCCATGAGAAATAATTTGGTGTTGCAGTTAAGACATCAGGCTAGATACCGAGAGATCACAAGTTCTAATCCTGCCTTAGGCATCAAACTCGGCTGGGTGATTTTGATCAAGTCACCAGGACACAGTGGGTTCTAGTCCCACCTTACCTATGAAAGCTGGCTGGGTGACTTTGGTCCAATCACCAGGAAAATTTGAATTCTAGTCCCATTTTATGCATGAAAGCAGCTTGGTAACTCAGTGAATTCTAGTTCCATCTTAGGCACAAAGGCCAGCTGGGTGACTTCTGTCATCAGGAAACCAGGAGTTCTAATCCTGCTTTAGGCATGAAGCCATCTACCCTGAGCCAGTCCCTCTTTCTCAGCCCTAGAAAGAAGGCAATGGCCAAAACCAACCTGAAATCTTGCCTAGAATATTGCAGGGACTAATCCAGGCGCTCTCTAGGAGCTTAAAAAATGAGTCGAAGGCATAAAAATAGTGCCATCCTTCTCAACAGCACAAATTACTACACAGTGCTGACTAAGGCACATGTCTGTTCTGGAACCCTAAAGTGCTGAGGGATATAGCAAGCACAGAAACACGGGCCTGTTGAACAAATTTCTCTTCTGAATCAGCTTCATGCCCCAATCAAAATGCTTTCCATATTAAAAGATGATTTTAAAAAATAGGTTTAGGCCCTGTGAGTCTGTTGGATTCCAGATTAATTCAACAAGATCAACAGCAAATTTTGTAGGAGAATGTATGATAACTGTACCCATGGTGAAAGGCTAATATTTATCATTCAATTCTGCTTAAATGTTTTGCCTGCAATCAAGGATTTAGATCTAGATCTACAGCTTCTTTCCGTGGCACCCAAAACTATCCAGATTTCTCTGACCACTTGAGAGAGAATGAAGATCTGAATCCAGTCAGATCTATGTAAAGCATTAATTAACAGTTATTACTGGTGCTTATTTGCAGAAAAAAATTGTGCTTTTTTTCCAGATTTGCTCTCCACTTCAAACTATTAATATTGGCCTCTGTGAGAGAAACGGAGGCATTCTTTACTTCTAGACTTTTAAATCTGGACCAAGCCCGTACCTGAAGCTGCTGCACATGCTGGTCACCTGGCCTCGCGTGTCATATCCTACCACAAAACCACGTTGCTTGAAGTCGGAAAAACATTGCCCAAGGTATTTGTACATCCCCTGCAGGAAAGGAAAAGAGAGAGAAGAAGAATACAGTATCGTTTGCCTGGGCAGGAAAGTTAATGGAAGGTTATTGAGATTGTGCTCAATTGCAGGTCTGTCAAACTCAAAGCCCGCAGGCCAGATCCAGCCCGTGGGGTGCTTAAATCTGGCCTGTGGGATGGCCTGGAAATAGCAAAGGACCAGCCTGCAGTGCCTCTGGCAGCCAAAATGGGGCATGAGGCGGGGGGGGGGCAGCACACGGCCACACCCCATTTTTAGCCTGGACAGCCCCCTGAAGCATTTTGCAGGCGAAATGCGTGTAGTTGCACGGCGGGTTTTGGGGGGGAGGCAGCAAAGTGCTGCAGGAGGCCTTCCACGCCGAAAACAGGCCGCAGGGGGGCTGAGCACAATCCATCCCCCCATGTCCCGTTTTGGCTGGCAGGGTGCTGCAGGAGGCGTCTCTCCTGTCTTCCTCCCCTCCCCACCCCGGCCGGCCAGCAGAGAACTAAAATGCTGATCTGGCCCTCAGAGAAATCCAGTTTGACAGCCCTGCTCTATTGCTTAGACCAGGATGCCTCCTGGTCTAAGAATATATGTATATATATTCTTTTAAATGATAAGGAGTAATTCTTATTTACAAGATGTCTGGCATGGCCCAAGGTCTCCTACGATGAGGCTCTTGGATCAGCTACTATCTGAAGCTACTGATCCCTGGATCACTTTGCAAGAAAAACAAAAAGAACTACTCACGGTCTGTTGCTTTCCCCAAGTGCCAATAGGTGGAGATAACTGCTAAAGCAAACTTCACAATGGACAATATTTGCTGAACGGTAAATGATTTCTCCTACGTATAACGGTTTATTATATTCCCCACACAATAAAGATTTCCAAAACAAACATGCCATTCCAGGCTAAAGACAGTGTACTGATTCAGATAATTCTATTTAAGTTAACCTTAAGATCAATGTATCAGCGGCCTCTTTCTCCACACAATAGCTAAGTACAATAATGCCAAAAAGCTTTCCATTTGTTATTCTTTGATATCTGGGCCACTGTCAGGTTCAAAACTAGTCAGTTAAAATCTTAACTTGTTTTCAGCTTATTTTCTGGATAAGCAAAATTTTAGGGAGGGATAGGAAGAAGGAAGGGAGATGAAAACCGATCACATGGGCCAAACAAACACTCTATCCTCCTATAGTTTATTAAGCTGAGATATGACTGCATAACAGCATAATCTTAAAATGCCCTGCATGACAAACAGAAGAAACTGTGCTACCCCAGAATAAAAGATTGAAGCACTCAGATGTACTCAAAGTCAGACAAGCAAAGATTTCACATTCGAACTTGTAATTTTCCCAGGGAGAAATTTTAATCTACCTTCCACATACCTGACACCTATATTGTTTTTGTTTCACTTTTCTGTGTTCTGCATAGGTGCAGGTCTATAAATATATTCATATTTGTGGACTGGTTTTGTTTTTAATTTCTTCCAAATTAATCATGTTGTGGGGGTTCAAATTATGCAACCCAGATGGTATCTCTGAATCAGCACAAATCCAACAGAGGCTCAAAATGTCTATTTGGGGGAATGCTGATTTAGTGCCTAGTACTTCGGTCAGCACAAATCCCATTCAGGAGACCTAGTGCCTGGATCTTTACCACACTTAGCTGATTGCTCAATAAGTCTGCACTGCA
This sequence comes from Coluber constrictor foxii, assembly GCA_038048745.1. Classification (NCBI taxonomy): domain Eukaryota; kingdom Metazoa; phylum Chordata; class Lepidosauria; order Squamata; family Colubridae; genus Coluber; species Coluber constrictor. The sequence goes on along the minus strand of CM075962.1, from coordinate 2,853,420 downwards.
TAGTCCTTTTCTTAGGGCTGGTTGCAACATGGATTACACAAAACAAAAAAAACTAGTTAAAAATGCATAAGTAAAATGTATAGGTAAGGACCAATTCTGGACATTAGTTCATTTCAAAAACTGCTAGATTCCATTCACTTATTACAGCAGTGTTTCTCCACCCCTTGCTCAATTTAAAATGTGTGAACTTCAACTCCCAGAATTCCTCAGCCAGCATGGTGGTTGCTAAGGCTTCTGGAAATTGAGATCCACGCTTCTTGAAGCTACCAAGATTGAGAAATACTACCCTAAAGATATAACCAAGGGACCTCAAAATGAGCCGTGAAAGGCAATGTTGAACAAAATCTGGGCCCTCCAAGACATTCTACAGCCCTGGCTGCCTGAAGAATTCTGGGAGTTGAAGTCCACTCATTATTAAGTCAGCAAGGCTGAGAAAGACTGTAGTAGAAGGAAGGATCCAGGATGTGGAAGTCAAAGGTTAATTCAAGTTTCTACAGCTTTACTTGGATATAAAGCACTCTGCTCTATCTCTATTCCCTAAGTAGAATCAATGAGGCAATACAAGGTTAATATAAGGAAGGCGGGGGAGGACCAAAAGCAACCCCTTCCCCAACTACAAGCCAGCTTACTAAAGGCTACTACAGATGCAAGTGCAGTTAGCACATAAAGAGCAACTACTGCTAAGTGCAATTCACAACTTACCCAAGATATATCACCGGATGGATAATGTAGCTGACCGATCTTCCTCAATTAAATATGTACACTTGGCTGGCAGTTAGGATAAGATCAAGAAAAAACACCTTCATTAACCCTCCCAAAAAATGCTCACTAAGACGTCCTGGGGTGACTACTGAAAATTTACGGAGACACCAGCATTATTCTAAGTCTCTTGTGGCAGCATTCCTTCCTTCCTCTTACTCCCTCCCTCCAAAAAGTGTGTGTGTGTGTGTGTATATATGTGTGTGTGTAAAAAACAAACAGAGTGTTAAAAAAGTTACGGTATTTATGTAGTTACCTATCAAGCACATCTAAATTATGCTAAAGTAACCAAAATATCTTTATGATCCCCAAGGCATGTCACAACTTTTCAGCACCCCTAAGGTCTGGAAATTGAAAAGCTGAAAAAATTTGACACGCCCTAAATGCATGCATATAGAGAGGATTTGTTCATAACCAAATAACCGCAACAATTCTAGATCAAAAGAATAGCCATGCAACCCACAGGAATTAGGGAAGCAAACCTCCAGCGGCCCAGAATGTAATCAACAAAACAAAACATAGTCACAGAGACTCCCTGGTGTCTGAACGTGACCTTCCTGCCAGAAATGCCTGTTACGATTTATCAGCCAATCTCCAAGTGCGCATTCTTCCCAGCAAACCAAAGCACAAAGCCCGCATGTGCTGGGCAGGCTTTCAGAGCATGACCAACTCTGAGTCAAGAAGAAGGAAGTTCAGAGTCTGGCATGCTTCCATAGGGATCCAAGGTCTCTTGATCTGCCCCATTCTGGCTTCTAAGAATTCATGTTTATTTTACTTGCTCCAGACATCTCCCCAGCTTTTCAATCCTGCGCACACAAACACAACCTCTTCCTGTTTCCAATACTCATAACCAAGATGGTTAATAAGTTCACCCCTCACACATGGGCAATTCAGAGAAAAGAGGAAAATGAAAGCTTCCATTTGTACAAGTAGTCCTCGACTTACAGCCACAATTGAGCCCAACATTTCTGTTCTTAAGTGAGATGCTTGTTAAGTGAGTTTTGCCCCATTTTACGACCTTTCTTGGCACAGAGGGTTAAGTGAATCACTGCAGTTGTTAAATTAGTAAGGCTACTGAGTGAATCTGGCTTTACTTGTCAGAAAGTCCCAAAAAGGGATTACATGACCCCAGGACCAGGTGAAAGCCAGCAGGTTCTGACAGGTTCTGGAGAACCGGTAGCAAAAATTGTGAGTAGTTCGGAGAACCAGCAAATGCCACCTTTGGCTGGCTCCAGAGTGGGGTGGGAATGGAGATTTTGCACTATCCTTCCCCTGCCACGCCCACAGAACCGGTAGGGGAAAAAATTTGGATTTCACCACTGCCCAGGACACTACAACCATGATAAATATGAACCCGTCTCCAAGCATCTGAATTTTGATCATGTGACCATGGGGATGCTGCAATGGTTGTAAGTGTAAAAAATGGTCATAAGTCACTTTTTTCAATGCCACTGCAATTTCGAGCAGTCATTAAATGAACTGTTGTAAGCCAAAGACTACCTATACACGAATCACACTGCCTCACTTGCCACAGCCTTTCTTGGAATGTCACTTTTGCCCAAGATTAAAAAAAAAAAATTCAGATAAAAAGTGATGTTCCCTTCATTGGAAATTAGCACTTCAAGCAGTGAGCATTTTGTTTCTTAATAGGGCCATGCCACAATAATTCATTTCTAAATGCGTTTCCTCAGGGTTTATTCCACTTGTATCTTTTTTTAAAAAAAACACCACGTAATATTCTGGCAGGCTTAGGAAAAACAAATCCTCTCTGTTTTAATGTTCCTCCAGGAAGCTCAGACGAGCAAGGCCCTGTTCCACTTTATTGTTTTCTCCTGTAAGGGAGGTTAAGCCAAGTTCACCAATAACCCCAAGCGTTTGGCTTTTTCGTTTCTATTTTTTTGAGAATTACTTAACAAGACAGGGCAAATCTGTTTCGTTGAACGCTCGGTGCCGAGTCAACAGGAAGAAGGGTTGCTGACTGTCTCCACAACGCCAAAATCTCCAAAGCAATGCCAGCTCTTGCTTCCTCCAAGTCCTGCCTCAGATAACCTTCTCCCTGGTTCTTCCAGGCTACTGAAAATCTGCCTGCAACCGCAATGTTAAATGGACAGCCACAGCAGAAAATCAGAAATGGCAGAAAATCAGCAGAATCTTGCTTCTCCGTTTAGCTTTGCCTGTACTTCTCTCCCCTTCCATTTCTCCGTTTTCTGTGGCATTTTTTCAAACGTTGTGTGAAGCAACGTTTCCTTCAGCAAGAAGGAAACACAACTTGCTTGGCTTTGTTGTCCATTTTTGAGCCTTTTTAGTTGAAGAGTATGGCAGAAACATTTTAGATCAATGTTTCTCAATCTTGGCAACTTTTAAGATATGTGGACTTCAGCTTAAAATAGCTTGAAGTCCATACATCTTAAATACATCTTAAAGTTGAATTCTGCGACTTGAAGTACACTGTACTTCAAGATGAATTCTGGGAGTTGAAGTCCACATGTCTTTAAAGTTGAATTCCGGGACCTGAAGTACACAGATCTTAAAGTTGAATTCTGAGATTGGAAATCCACACAAAACCCAGGCTGGATTCTGAGTCCACACATCTTACAATGCCACAGTTGAGAAATACTGCTTTCGATCAGTGGTCTCCAAACTTGGCAACTTTAAAACTTGCGGATTCAACTTCCATAATCTACAAGCCATCCTGGCTGCTTGAGGAATTCTGAGTTAAAGTCCACAAATCTTAAAGTTGTCAAGTTTGGAGATCCCTGTTTTACATGTACCAAGCATGTATCAGAGGCAAGTGGGATATTAAACTATTGTGTTTTTTAAATTTGCTTTTCCAATTCAGGATACGTCTTTCATGCATTATGGGGCGCCAACAATGCATCTGATGTCATATGTGGGACAGAGGAGAAGGGGGGGGGAACAGAGCTTTTAGCCTTCACAATGGCTCTGGAACTCACCTGGGTCGACTGGATCACGGTAAGATCGTTGATGTAGCAGAAGCCAGCCCCCATGGCGGAACGGAGACCGGCGGTCCCGAAGGTCAGCCTGCGGCACAGACGATCGCGTAGCTCCTTATTCTTCCCATTTCGTAACAGATTTTCAATCTGCTCTTTGGTTTTAGGATTCTACAAAGGAAACAATTGGCAGGATCAGACTTCACATATGTCGTTATCACACGCTCCTAGTGGGCTAATGACTTCATAAAGGAAGTCATCTAGTAGAGAAGCTCATAGAAAATAATATTTGTTACTCAGGGTTGAACGGTGGGGTCCTTCTCTGTGGTTGATGGCTTTCTTGCAGACATTTCATTATCCAAATAGATAACACCATCAGTAGTAGAAGGGAGTGGGACTTGCAGAGAGGAGGAGGAGCACTCAAAGTCTGATCACATGACCTGGGGGTAATGTTGCAACGGATGTTAAGTGTGAGAACTGGTCATAAATCACAAGATTACAAGGGCAGTAATCTTGTGACCAGTTTTGACACTTACTTTTGCAGCATCCCAGTGTCACATGATCAAACTTGGTTGCGGCATCCTGGGAGTGCCATTTGTAACCTTCCCAGCCACTTTCAGACAAGCAAAGTCAATTGGGGAAGCCAGAATCACTTAATGACCGCATGATTCACTTATCAACTGTAGTGATTTGCTTAATAAAGTTGTGAAATGGGGGGATGACTGATTTAACAATTGCCCTGCTTAACAGTAAGTTTGGGTTGAATTGTGGTCATACATTGAGGATGACCTGTATTCCAACTTTGTTTTGTACAAACCAATAGAATAGAATAACAGAGTTGGAAGGGACCTTGAAGGTCTTCTAGTCCAACCCCCTGCTTAGGCAGAAAACCCTACATCACTTCAGACAAATGGTTATCCAAAATCTTTAAAACTTCCAGTTTTGGAGCATTTACAACTTCTGGAGGCAAGTTGTTCAGGAAATTTCTCCATAGTTCTAAGTTGCTTCTCTCCTTGATGAGTTTCCACCCATTGCTTCTTCTCCTGCCTTCAGGTGCTTTGGAGAATAGCTTGATTCCCTCTTCTTTGGGGCAACCCCTGACATATCAGAACACTGCTATCGTGTCTCTCCTAGTCCTTCTATTCATTAAATTAAACCTACCCAGTTCCTGCAACCGTTCTTCATATGTTTTAGCCTCCAGTCCCCTAATTGTTTTAACTGAATGCAGTATTCCAAGTGTGGAATAAATGCTCTTGCTTCTTATATTCCACTCAACAATAACCTGTGAGGTGGGTTGGGTCAAGAGAGAATGAGAGGCCGAAAGTCACCCAACCAGCTTTTATGCCTAAGGAAAGACTGATGTAGAAGAACTCAGATCAGTCCAGTCCACCATTGCACAAACTGAAAATTTAAAGTCATGTTTTTAATTCCAGGACACACTTACAGAAATTGCACAAGCAGAGGGAAGCGCAAAATACATCACAAAACAAAACAGTCTACCATTCCGTGTTCACAATCAAGAAAGTTTTGAATTTTATCTGTAACCCTCTTTAGCAATAAGATGTATTTTACTGCCATTTTAATATGATTTATATATACTGTATATTTGTGGTTTTGTTTTAATGTTGTAAGCTGCTCAGAGCTGCTTTGCAGTAAGATGGGCAGCAAACAAATTTAATAGATGAAATAATTAAATAGAAAAATTAAAGCTAATTCAAATTTCAGAAGTCACTTTGATGACAGTCAATAAAAGCCCAGAACAAGCCACAACCTGTTATATAATTGGGAGGAAAATTTTGTTGCTGATCTCAGAAAGCCTTGTACATGCTACCATTTCTTTTGCCAAATCCTTTCTGTGAAACCCAAGGATTTGCAAAGCTGCAAGTTCATGCTTTCATGTTTCTGCCAAGCACAAAGATGGTAAATAGATCACTGGGAGTGCAATTTGTACCGCATAACAAACCCTGCCTACCCCCTCACATATGGGTGACATATAATAGAATTAGAACAACTCACGGGGTGTGTGCTGACTCCCTGTATAAATGGGAAAAGACACCTTCAGCACAATGTGATTGCGGGGCCCTTCGACAGACTATCCAGCATATAGTGAAGGAATGGCCTAACAGAAGGTATCCAGGAGATTCTAGGGTCTTCCTCTGCGTAACAACAACTGACTGGATCTCCAAACTCGACATTAAACTTTGAAATGTTATTTCTGTTTTTCTTTTAGGTTTTCTTACTGCTTTTTTATTGTTTTTAATCTGTAAAAATGAAGTGTTTTAATATTATGTGTGACCAGCCATATGCTAAATAAATAAACAAACCCTGCAGCTTCTGATTTAGGCGCAACTGCCTAAAGCGCATGCATGCAAAATAAAATCCCCTATGCATCACAAGCTGCTCTCTGCAGCTCACGGACTCCTTACAGGCCCTTTAAAAAGGCAATGGCATCTAGAATCCCAGGGGTGAGTGAGAAGCCTGACCTTTACCACAAAGAGGTCAGCCAGCGGCAGGATCCAGGGACTGCCAGCTATTGGTCAGTCGGTGGAAATGGAAAAATAGGTATTTTGAAGACAGAATGTTTTTTTATTTTATTAGTTAATGAAATCTATTTGCTGCCCACCTCGTTTCAAAACAGCTTAGTTATTTGGGATGCAGATCTGGCTGACCTTCAAAAGAACTCAACCGACATCAGTCTTGAATAAAAGAACATCCTCTCCTGTTAAAATCACAAAATCTGATGGAGCTGAACGTGACTCAGAAGTTCATTTGCACATGAATTAGATGAGGTAAACAGGCTGTGTCTAATTCGTGTGCAAATGATGTTCTGAATCACTGTTCAGCTCCATCAAACTGAAGTAAAAAATGAAGCGTTTCCCAGGACAAGAACTTTACACTGCCTTGAACAGAGAAAAAATGCATTTTACATTTTAATAGGAAAATTCTCATTGCATATAAATCTCTGAGGTTTATTCATGCATGATCAAATCTAAGTATGGCAGAAGAGGAAAGAGTTCAATTCCTTCACAGAAGAATGTTCCCCAATACATGGATGGGTGTTTCCAACTGAAACTGTACTGTTCTATTCTTCAAGGTCTTTTAACTTTTCTTGGAAAAAAAAAAACAGAAAATTTGGGATTATGGATCTTTTGCACAGATTAATCTGTGCAAAGATCCATAATGCCAAATTTTCTGTTTTTATGACATCAGCCAGCAGTTATATATTTTAAATGTGCAAACCATGGAAAACACTGCCTATGGTGGCATGAAATAACAGCTCTTTCTCTCTTCTCTGAGAATTTAAGGGAGCCTAATGCTAGGGAAGATTGAGGGCGAAAGAAGAAGGGGATGGCAGAGAACGAGGTGGCTGGATGGAATCACTGAAGAAGGAGGCGTGAGTTTAAATAGACCACGGGGGATGGTAGAGGACAGGAAGGCCTGGAGGAACGTTGTCCATGGGGTCGCGATGGGTCAGACACAACTTCGCAACTAACAACAACAAAAGTCTGCACATACTAAACTGACAGTGCTTTAAAACAGTACTCTTTCCTCAAATTTCCAAGAATCACTGCAAAAGCCAGATGGTCAAAAAAGAAGCAGAACGGTACAGGTAGTCCTTGACTTACAGCCATTCATTTAGTGACCATTTGAAGTTACACCAAAAAAGTGACTTATGACCATTCTTCACACTTACAACCATTGCAGGATCCCCATGGTCAAAACTCAGATGCTTGGCAACTAGTTACAGGGTCCCGTGGTCAGATGATACCCCCCTTGCAACTTTCTGACAAGCAAAGTCAATGGGGAGGCCGGGCTGACTTAACCGCCATGTTACTAATTGACAACTGGTAAAATGAATATACTGAATATACTGAAATGGTATAGGGCCGTGATGGCGTGCCAGAGGCGGCACCCAGAGCCTTCTCTGTGGGCACGCGCTCCGTCACCAGCTGCTCTTCCAATTTCCGTCTTCAAGTGTGTGCCAGAAACCCGAAGACCAGCTGGCAGGTGTGCATGTGCGCCAGTGGTGGGTTTCAACATTTTTTACTACCAGTTCTGTGGGCATGGCTTGGTGGGCGTGGCAGGAGAGGATACTGTAAAATCCCCATTCCCTCCCCAATCCAGGGGAAGGTTACTGCAAAATCCCCATTTCCTCCCGATCAGCTGGGACTCGGGAGGCAGAGAATAGGTGGGGGCAGGGCCAGTCAGAATTTTTACTACTGGTTCTCCGAACTACTCAAAATTTCCGCTACCGGTTCTCCAGAACTGGCCAGAACCTGCTGAATACCACCTCTGATGTGCGCGCTGAAAACCCAAAGGCCAGCTGGCTGGCGCATGCAGGTGCACTGGCCAGCTGGTTTTTGGGTTTCCGGCGCTCCGGCATGCGTGAAGACCAGCTGGCTGGCACATGTGTGCACCGGAAACCCAAAAATCAGCTCTGGCCAGCTCCGGTGTGAGTGTGCATTTTCGGTTTCAGCACTCAGTGCCGAAAAGGTTCGTCATCACTGGTATAGGGGTTGGACTAGGAGACCTGCAAAGTCCCTACCAAAATTCTGTTATTATATATTCTATGATTTGCTTAACAACTGTGGCAAGAAAGATCGTAAAATGCGGCAAAATTCATTTAACTGTCTCGCTTAGCGTGGAAATTTTAGGCTCAACCGGTAGTTTTCCATCAGCTGGAAAGTTTCCATACAGGGCACAGACTATGACATTTGAGTTAAAGACCGTTTAAGATTCTGCTAGAAAGAGCAAGAGGAGGAGATCGCCTTTAGACAACCCTGATAAGATTCAGTCGTTCCCAGATCTCTTATCTGTGGTTCAACATAACATAACAATCTGTTTGCCCAGCAACAAAAATTCCAGCTCCTGTGAAAAGAATGCCCCGCTGGCACTGATACAGGCTTCTCTGCCCAAGTATTAACTACATACCCAAAATAATTCAACTTCCTGTTAATAGAGATGGTAACTTAATCCTGTTAAATGTGACAAAATAATTCGCCAGCATGAATTTCTTTATTGGAAGATACAGAACCACTTAGCCTGTGGTTTACTGCAATTAGCGCTTTCCATATATATACAAAACGGGCCTTACTGTAAACTTCCTTCTCTAATAAATGCAGGTAAGATCTTCAACTTACGACCGCAGCTGAGACCAGAATGTCCATTTACACAAGCAGGATGGTTGTTCAGGGCGCGATTTTACCACCTTTTTGGCCATGGATGTTAAACGCATCACTGCAGTTATGTGAATCACACGGCCATTAAGTAAATCTGCCCCCCCCTTTTCTGGAAGCCGGCTGAGTATCTTGCAGATAGTGACCACGTGACCCTGGGATGCTGCAGCCATCGTAAATACGTGCCAGTTGCCAAGAGCCCAAATTCTGACCCCCTGGCTATGGGAATGCTATGGTGGTTGTGAGTGGAAACCTGCTCAAAGAAGAGATGTAATGGTGGACCAAATTGTGCCCGTTGCTACTCTCAGCCTGGCAATATGCAGAACCTCTTCAAGTCAAGCTTCACATGAAAAATATCCTCTCCACGTCATTTGCGCGCAGTAACAGTAGAAAGGGAGGCGGAAAAAACAGCATTTGAAAATCTGACAGTAAGCAAAAGACAGCAAAGCAAGAACCACTTGCTAGAACGATCAACGGGCTTTCTCAAAGCGAGGTCAAATTCCTGGCTGAGAATATCCAAGGTTCCAGTAAGAACTGATGTTATTTCTAGGTACATACCTGTACATACCTCTGCAGGGTTTCCTGTGACTTCAGCCCTGAGCGAGTAGGGAAAAAATTCCATTTTTTTTTTTCACTTGTTGCAATCAAGTTCACTCTGCCCAAGCCGCATTGTGTAATGCCTTCACCTTTGGGTCTAAGGTAGCATTTCTCAACCTCAGCAATTTTAAGCTGTGTACATTTCAACTCTATGGCTGGCTGGGGATTCTGGGAGTTGAAGTCCACAGAGGTATGTATGTATGTATGTATGTATGTATGTATGTATGTATGTATGTATATATGTATGTATAGTGTGTGTGTGTATAATACACACATATAAATCCAGTTATGTATGTAGGGTGTGTGTGTGTGTGTGTGTGTGTGTGTGTGTGTGTAGGTCTTTGGTTATTCGGGTCTTCTCCCACGTAAAATTGGAAGTATCTTGGCGACGTTTTGACGAAGTCTCATTTGTCATCTTCAGGCTGGTGTTCTTGGCTTCGTGCTTCCAGGAGCAATCGGTTCCTGGAAGCACGAAGTGCCTGGAAGCACGAAGCCGAGAACACCAGCCTGAAGATGACAAATGAGACTTCGTCAAAACGTCGCCAAGATACTTCCAATTTTACGCGGGGGAAGACCCGAATAACCAAAAACCTACACACACACACACACACACACACACACACACACACACACATATATAATCAAGATTTTATGCAGCCCTAGTTCAGTGAAATCACAATCCACTAGTTTCTAGGCTTTTTTTCCTTCTGGCAGCCAGCATTTCACTGAACTAGGGCTGCATAAAATCTTGGTTATGTAGGTAGAACCTGGCTAAAGAGAAATACACATAAAGCCTACGAAAAGGAAAGAATATATGTATGTATATGTATGTGTATATATATGTATGTATATATACACAGATATACATATATATCCAGTTATGTATTTATGTATGTATTGTGTGTGTGTATATATATAAAACTATATATTACATATAGCCAGTTGAGTTTCGCTCAACCCCCTACTGCTTAAAGTTAAGGGATCCAATTGATGTTAGATAACTTGAGTCCCAGTACAGATAGTCCTTGACTTATAACAGTTCATTTAATGACCATTCGAAGTTACAATGGCACTGAAAAAAAGACTAATAACTATTTTTCACACTTAAAACCATTGCAGCATCCCCATGGTCATGTGACTTACGTTCAGATTCTTGACAACTGACTCATATTTATGACAGTTCAGTGCCCCAGGGTCATGTGATCATCTTTTGTGACCTTCTGACAAGAAAGTTTCAGAATTCAGAAACTAACAACTACAGTGATTCACTTAACAAATGTGGCAAGAAAAGTCGTTAAATGGGGCAAAACCCACTTAACCAATTTCTTACTTTGCAGCATAAATTCAGGGCTCCATTGTTGTCATAAGTCAAGGAATAACTGTACTTATTTCAACTGAATCAGGATGGAGTTCCTCCATCACCACCGAGGAAATATCTCTCTTAACTACCCAAGCCAGGAGCCGAATCTGTGTTTAGGTGCACATGAAAAGCCGGTTCTCTGCTTCTGCCAGCATCCCCCCAAATCCAAGCAGTAGCTTTCACTTTCTCCTCTTATCTGTGCATCTGGTGGCATGTTATTAATCATTTCCTCTATCTCATTTTAGAGACAGCTGCAGCCTAAAATAGGCTTCTCAGCCCAAGGGGAGTTCTTGAAGCAGGCAAATTGAATAGCTCCACGATTTAAGAATAAATCATTGGATGGTCCCTCCCTTTGGGGTTCATAATCTCTGAAAGATCCAACAGTAATATAGGATTCATTAGAATATTAAGCATACTGGCTAGGGAATCCTGGGAACTGAAGTCCCCATATCTTAAGGTCTCCAAGTTGAGATACACTGTATTAAGCATTCTTTCCAACAGATATTTTCTTATGGAAATATCAGCACACAACTTAATAAGGTTTGTAACAAAGCAAGCCAATTCTGTGACCTGTAAGACATTTTTTCACATGAAGAAGCTACACGGTTTATGGAATTATTCTAGTTATTACAGAATGTCTACGATTCCTACAGGTCTAGTCTTCTAAGCATCCTAAAATGCAAAAGTCAGCAACACCGAAGGCTATTTTTTTAATCCATAACATTCAATGCTCTCATTTAACTGCCTCTAAGGGCAGCTTTATGCTTAATGTGTGTGTGTGTGTGTGTGTGTGTGTGTGTGTGTGTGTGTGTTTTCTTTCCTTTTAGTAGGCTTTATGTGTATTTCTCTTTATCCAGGTTCAGGCCCAATGGTCAGCAGAGGGTTGCTGGCTGCCAGAGAAAAAAAGGCCTAGAAACTAGTGAATTGTGATTTCACTGAACTATGGCTGCATAAAAATCTTGGTTTACGTAGGAAGAACCTGGATAAAGAGAAATACATACACACATACATACACACACACATACACACACACACCACCAGTGTGTGTGTGTGTGTGTGTGTGTGTGTGTATGTATGTATGTATGTATATATATATGCACCATATATATAGGCACCAAACAGAGAACATCAGCCAGATGATGATGAATGAGATTTCATCGAAACGTCGCTGCAATACTTCCAAAGATATGTTTGCAATTACACGGGAAGAAACCCGAGATATCACCTGTACACACATATATACCCGTGAAAACTTACACAGACATATATATATCTATATCTATATCTATATCTATATCTATATCTATATCTATATCTATATCTATATCTATATCTATATCTATATCTATATCTATATCTATATCTATATCTATATATATAGCCATTTTGCTTAAAAACAAACAAACAAATCTCTGTATAGGCTTTTGTGGTGAAATATGATGGCAATGACTAAAATGTGGGACAAGGGGGAGACTAATGGACTGTCCATTGCCACATACTGGAATTTTATTCAGTATATGCTCCCTAGTTTTACTTTGCAATACAGCCAGACTTACCCAGAACCTCCCCTCTGCCAGTCATCCACAGATAATGCCCATTAATTTCTAAAATGCAGACTCTGGCTTTTAGATACCTCTCGTCCCTGTGCATATTTTTTCCTCTCTTCCACACTAGTAGATTTCCCATAAGGTCATCAAACATTGTGGCAGGGGAAAAACCTGAAATAAGGTAGCCAAAAGACTACAAAGGGATGCCAATTGGAAGTCATTTCCAAAAGAGGAAAAAAGAAAGCATGCAAAAGGTTATAAATAGATAGCACTAGAAAGCATGAATTCATGTGTTTGCTATCCATTTCTAAAATGACTTCATCTTCCCAAAATGAGATGAAACACTAGGTTTCTATATCGTCTAGATTTAATAAGTGAATTAATCTTGCATTCATATTTTATAGTTTATTCTGTCCTGATTTTTTAAAATTTATGTTCGCTTGTGATACATGCAAGGTTTTTTTCAATGTACTTTTTATATTGTATTGTAATAAAAGAGTAGATTGAGTTCAATTTTGTAAGGAAATGAGCTTTAAGACAAAACACAAGCTGTAGCGTATGTGCGTGTATTTTTTATACATATATCCTAGTCTTCCAGAGATGTCATAAAACCTGTGAGCAGTTTAAGACAAATCAGCTTAATGTTATTTTATAGCATCCCAAAGGCAGAATAGCATATATATATATATGAATATATATAAACTATCTCCTGCTAGAAAATATATATATATATTTTTTTGATGCAGAGAACTGCCAAGCATCCATTCTCCCCTCAGACATTTTCCCTCACTGCCTATCCTGACAAGATGAACAAGGCTACATCGCACTGAGTATTTCTTAAAACAATACCGTTTCAGGACGCAGTGCCGCAATCACATAAAGCCAGGTTTTGGGTTGCTCTGGAGAAAGAGGAAAAGCATTTCCAAACACATTTATCGTCTCCCACCCACCCCCAAATCCTAGCTCCTTTTCTCTCTGACAAAAGCAGCAGCCTTTGCATACAATTTGTGGGCCCCCCCCCCACCAAAAAAAGGAGCCACTGACACCTTGGTGGGTTTTTCCCCCCCACACACACCAATTTGTACAAAAGGAACGGGGTCCTTCCAAGGGGACCCGACCATGAATTCCTCCTCCCCAACGCACACACATTGGGTGCCAAGGGCAGCGACAGGCAAAGGAAGAAAGCACATTTTGGCACAAACAAGCCATTTGTGAAAGGCGACAACAACCTGCTGTGGTCCTGGCTTGGCGGACATTCCTCCAACATCCTTCCCAGCTCAGACTCTGCCAGGTGGGCAAAGCCTGGGCTGGTCTCCAGGCTGCCTTGGCATCATTCAATGCCCACTTACCTGACCTTGCCAGGGGCCCCCCACACCCCCCCCCAAAGGCCACCTTTGATTTATTCCTTATTAATTCCTATTTTTGGCCATTTTGGCGGGGTGGGGGTGTGGTCCTTCCCAGTGCCCCCCCCCAACACACACACACACCTTGTCCCAGCTCAGCCACTGCCCCACCGCCCGGTCCAGCTGGGCATCCCCGGTGCTGCAGCCGATCAGCAGGTTGGAGTTGACATCCCCCACCAGCAGGTCCCGGGGGTCGCCCATGGCTCTGGCCTGGCTGGAAAGACGGCGGGCTGGGTGGGTTGGTGGCCTCCAGCAGGGAAGGGCAAGGGGGGTAAAAAAAAAAAGGGAGGGAGGAGGGCTCAGGTGGTCGACCCAGCTGCGGAGGCGCTGCCCAGTTCACACGTGCAACTGCGGGTAGGAGAGGGAGGGAGGGAGGGGGGAGGGGGGGAGGGTCACGTGACCGCCTGCTCCTCCTAGCAGCCCCCTCCCTCCCCTCAGCCTGGCTAGGGGGCTCTCGGGAAGGGCGGGGGGAGGAGAGGAAAGAAAGGGGAGGGGCCTCCCTAAACTGGGTGGGGGAGGGGCTTCCCTAGAATAAGTGGGGGAGGGGCCTGTCAGTCTCCCCTCTGCCCCCCCCCCAACACACCCTCCCAAAGCTGTTTTTCTGCTCTTTTACCTCACAGGGATCGTTGTGGGACAGAGAGGGGGGGGGGAGAAAGAGCCAAAATTGAGGAAGGGGAGGCTTTAGATAAGCGTCCGTGTAAATATTGAGAGAGAAAGAGAGAGAGAGAGAGAGAAGACCCTTCCTCATCCTAAGGGGAGCCCTCCTCGAGTGTCCATCACCACAGTCCGCCCAACCCTTGCGCGCGCGCAAAAAGAAAAAAAACAAAAACCGCTCCTCGGAAACTGCCTCGTCTGAGGCACAAAAAAAAAAAGGCAACGGCGGCGGCTGCGCGCATGCGCCATGCGCGAGACAGATTCCAGCGCGCGCCCACGGGCGGGTTAGGAACCGGGACCGGTGGGCGGGGACACTGAAGCCGCCGCCCACCCATGCCTTCGCCCGCTAGAGCCGCGGGCGCTGCTGGGAAATGTAGTCGAGATGCTTTCCCCAACAAGTTTGTTTCTTTCTTTCTTTCTTTTTCTTTCTTTCTTTCTTTCTCTTTCTCTTGTTCTTTCTTTTCTTCCTTTCTCTCTCTCTCTTTCTCTCTCTCTTGTTCTTCCTTCCTTCTTTCTTTCTTTTGTTCCTTTCTCTCTCTCTTTCTCTTGTTCTCTTTTCTTCCTTTCTCTCTTTCTCTCTCTTGTTCTTCCTTCCTTCCTTCTTTTTTTCTTCCTTTTTCTCTCTCTTTCTCTTGTTCTCTTTTCTTCCTTTCTCTCTCTCTTTCTCTCTCTTGTTTTTCCTTCCTTCCTTCTTTCTTTCTTTCTTTCTCTCTCTGTCTTTTTCTTTCTCTCTCTCTCTTTCTCTCTCTTTCTCTTGTTCTTTCTTGTCTTCCTTTCTCTCTCTTCCTCTCTCTCGTTCTTCCTCTCTCTCTTGTTCTTCTCTCTCTCTCTCTCTCTCTCTCTCTCTCTCTTTCTCCTATCTCCCCTAAAAGTTAACTGGGTGACTTTCTTTCTTTCTTTCTTTCTTTCTTTTTCTTTCTTTCTTTCTTTGTCTTTCTCTTGTTCTTTCTTTTCTTCCTTTCTCTCTCTCTCTTTCTCTCTTGTTCTTCCTTCCTTCTTTCTCTCTTTCCTTCCTCTCTCTCTCTCTTTCTCTTGTTCTCTTTTCTTCCTTTCTCTCTCTTTCTCTCTCTTGTTCTTCCTTCCTTCCTTCTTTCTTTTCTTCCTTTTTCTCTCTCTTTCTCTTGTTCTCTTTTCTTCCTTTCTCTCTCTCTTTCTCTCTCTTGTTCTTCCTCTCTCTCTTGTTTTTCCTTCCTTCCTTCCTTCCTTCTTTCTTTCTTTCTCTCTCTATCTTTCTTTTTCTTTCTCTCTCTCACTTTCTTTCTCTCTCTTTCTCTTGTTCTTTCTTGTCTTCCTTTCTCTCTCTTCCTCTCTCTCTTGTTCTTATCTCTCTCTCTCTTTCTCTCTCTCCCTCTCTCTCTTTTTCTCTCTCTCTTTCTTTCTCCTATCTCCCCTAAAAGTTAACTGGATGACTTTCTTTCTTTCTTTCTTTCTTTCTTTCTTTCTTTCTTTCTTTCTTTCTTTCTTTCTTTCTTTCTTTCTTTCTTTCTTTCTTTCTCTCTCTCTCTCTCTCTCTGTCTTTCTTTCTTTCTTTCTTTCTTTCTTTCTTTCTTTCTTTCTTTCTTTCTTTCTTTCTTTCTTTCTTTCTTTCTTTCTTTCTTTCTTTATGTTATTACTATTTATTAAATTTTAATGCCGCCCATCTCCACTGCAAGGTGAAGGTCATTTCTGACTCCTAGCACTGGACACATGAGATGTCAATGGACGTATAGAAATCAACCTCATTGGCACACAGTTCAAAAGAGACAATAAAAATGTCAAGAAGGAAACAAAAATAAAAGACCAGAACACTTCCTCTCCAGCAGCCAACACCTAGATAAGCAGGGATTAACCCCAGACAAACAATCAAGGAGAAAACAATACCCTCATGAAGGAATTACTAAGGAGGTATTTATCAAGCAGGAAAGAAAAGCAGAATCAAGGAAGGACAAAAAAGAGGAACCATCACACAAAGAAACAATTAAGCACAAAACGAAGCATAATAAAGGAACTACTAAGAAGAAAACACTACCAGCACTGACAGGGCAAACTACTGTATATAAATAGAGGAAGAACCGGTCCTGGCACTGATAATGTTGCTTGGTTGGGTCATGAAATCTCTGCAAGAAAGCAACGAAGCTCAGAAGTCACCAAGGACCCCACAGTCCAACTCTGAGCTACAAATACACATAATTTCTCAATTTGCAACAGTCCGTTTAGTGACCATTCAACGTTACAACGGCACTGAAAAATTTGACTTGTGACTGTTTTTCACAGTTAGAATTGTGGGAAGCCCCTCCCAGAATAGAATAGAATAAGGAATGGGATGGGATGGGATGGGATGGGATGGGATGGGATGGGATGGGATGGGATGGGGTGGGATGGGATAGGATAGGACAGGACAGGACAGAATAGAACATAGAATAATACAATAATACAATAATACAATAATAAAATGTAGAAAAGAACAGAATATAGGATAGGATAGGATAGGATAGGATAGGATAGGATAGGATAGGATAGGGAAGGGAAGAATGGAGAAGAAGGACAATAGAATAGAATAGAATAGAATAGAATAGAATAGAATAGAATAGAATAGAATAGGATAGGATAGGATAGGATAGGATAGGATAGGATAGGATAGGATAGGATAGGATAGGATAGGATAGAATAGAGGATAGGATAGAATAGAGGATAGGATAGGATAGGATAGGATAGGATAGGATAGGGAAGGGAAGAATGGAGAAGAAGGACAATAGAATAGAATAGAATAGAATAGAATAGAATAGAATAGAATAGAATAGAATAGAATAGAATATAGAAAAGAACAGAATATAGGATAGGATAGGATAGGATAGGATAGGATAGGATAGGATAGGATAGGATAGGATAGGATAGGATAGGATAGGATAGGATAGGGAAGGATAGGGAAGGATAGGGAAGAGAAGGATGGAGAAGGACAATAGAGTAGAGTAGGGTAGGGTAGGGTAGGGTAGGGTAGGGTAGGGTAGGGTAGACTAGACTAGACTAGACTAGACTAGACTAGAATTTGTTAACAAAGACTCCTAAAATCTACATTCCCCACCCAGCTCCAGGGACAGAGCATGACCTTCCAGTCACAATGGTCAAAGTACATTTCACACCTAACAGGCATCTCAGTCACAAAGCCCCAAAGAAAGAATGTATAAATGCCCATCTTTTAATGACCCCAAAATCCCATGTGGGGTGGAGTCGGGGCAACCAAATGGAGCTAGCAGAGTGTTTTAATGGCCGGATGCCTTTCTTGTCACCAATGCGGAGTTTTGTTCAGCAGATAATTCTCATGGTGCCCAGAGAGAGAGAAATATCTGTCCCTATCTAGGATCGAACTCACGGCCTCTTGATTGTGAGGCGAGAGCTCCACTTCTAGGCCACCGCACCACTTTATAAAACCCAATCTATCTCAACCCCATTTTGTCAACCACCCCAGAAACATGCTGCTGTCCCTTAAGTTTCTGGAAAATGAAATAAATAGACACCTGCATTCCTTGCAGCCAGCCTCCATTTTATTTCCAATGTCTTTCTCCCAGCTTTGAACTGGACCGGATTTTTATTCCATGGTCACAGGACCAAAACGCAGCAAACTGACTTTGGCAACTGACTCATATTTACGACGGTTGCAATGTCCTGGAATCATGGGATCCCCTTTTACGACCGTCTGACAAGCCAAGGAGAAAAAGATGAATAATTGTGTGACTAGCTTAACAACGGTGGCAAGGAAGCTCATAAAATGAGGCAGAATTCACTTAATGAATGTCTCACTTTGCGAAGGAAATTTTGGGCTGAGTTGCGGCTATAAGTAGAGCCCCACCACCCCCACCCCCAGCTGTATTCCTTTAAAATCCAAATACTAATCGTGCATTCAGGTTCCATCGATCACTTAAAAGCTTAGAAAACTAAAAGCTTTAAAAGGCCTCCCTCCCTCCCTCAAGCTTTCTTTCATTCCAGACATCTTTGATTGAAAAGGCATGTTTGATGTCCAGGATGGGAGTTGTAGATCAAGGCACCTGGAGGGGTGCCAGGTTAAAGCTCGCCTCTTTTCTTCCCCACCTATCCGATGACTTGAGCGCATTTGAAGAGCAGCTGGAGAATTAAGTTGGCACGACTTTGCCCCGATAGCCGTATACTTATTTTTCCAGGCTGGTCTTTTGTCTCATCATTGCTTATTTAACAGGGCCGTCAGTGTTTCACCTGTCCGCTCAGGTAACACACCGCCAGACTCCTTGCTGAGGTCCTGTCTTTCCGGCAACGGCCTCTTTGTCCTGTTCTCCAGCGTAATTTTAAACCGCAATTGTGATCGAAGGACATCCGGATCTCCTGGCAACCAGAATGCAGGATAGAATAACAGAATCACAGAGTTGGAAGGGACCTTGGAGGTCTTCTAGTCCAACCCCCTGCTCCCATGCGCATGAAGACCAGCTGGCTGGCGCCCTATAACCCGGAAAGCAACGCATGCCATAGGCTCTCCATCATGGCCCTACACCATTCCAGAGTTGTCCAATCTCTTCTTCAAAACTTCCAGTGATGGAGTACCCACAATTTCTGGTGGCAAGTAGTTCCACTGGTTAATGGTTCTCACAGTCAGGAAATTTCTCCTTAATTCCAGGTTGCTTCTCTCCTTGATTAGTTTCCACCTGTTGCTTCTTGTTCTGTCTTAAAGTCCTTTAGAAAATAGGTTGACCACTCTCAAAATATTGGCAAACTGCTATCATGTCATCCCTAGTCCCTATTTTTTCCCCCTCTAAATAGAATAACAGAGATGGAAAGTACCTTGAAGGTACTTCATGATCTATCCCCCTCTACAGATACCCACAAAAACACAGCCAGTCGAGGGTTAAAGAAGCACTTGGCACACACCCCAGTTCTTATCTCTAACTTGGCAGCGATATGCACACCGTCTGCCAAGTGCTTTAATAGTACACAGAAAGAAAATCACAACAAATATTCAGCAAAGTCTCTGATCAGCTTCAGCTTTTAGCTCCAATGACTACCAGATTTAGTTTTTGTTCGTCACAGAGATCATTTACCACCACCCTGTCTTATATAGTCTCTGGGTGTGGTCCAGTGACTCATTGGTCCTGTGACTCAAGTCCAGTGACTCAGGTCTATTCCCTCATACATCTCCTCAGCTGCTGTAAGCGCTTATCTCACCTTCTTTGCCTGCGTCCAGGAATGACGTCTCTCCCTCACTCTCATCTGAGACACCTGTTTCCCCACTACTTGGCTCTCTTTCAGCTGGCACCTGAGATGGTGCCAGAGGGGGGGGGGGGGCTGGGAGATCTGGCTGGCTCCTCTTCCTCATGCTCAGAGCTTCCTTCCTCCAATGGGATAGGCTCAGAGCACGGGGCCACAACACTTCAGCAGATGGAAATATTGCACATAAATGACAAAATAGCAGAAGATTTGGAAGAGGCTTTGGTTTTCTAGTCCAACCCCCCCCCAGTACCATTTCAGACAAACTGGTTGTCTAATCTCTTCTTAAAAACCTCCAGTGATTGGACAGCTTTTTTTAAAAAAAATACTATAGTTAAAATACTAAAAAAAATCATTTTAAAAGAATAAAACCACTAAATGCTATGCCTTCTTTATCTTTCTTATTTCTTTTTCATTGTTGTAGGTAAACAATAAAAGGAATAAGTGAATCTGATTGAATTGCCCCCCAAAAATCCTCTCCTTTTTCATATCTTGAGGCCGTGTTGAAACTCATAAATCAGTTTTTTAATTGGGAAAAAAAAATGAAATGAGGAATGCCACTTCTGTTGTAAGCCACCCCTCCTGGCTTAATACTGGGAATTATCATTATCGTTAAATCAGAACCGAGTTTCAACTCCAGTTGGCAATCTTCGAAGGCCATGTTGGGATCTACTTTGGAGGCCACTGCCTTGAGCCTCCTATTCCTTGGTCCTTCCTTTATTACCTGTGTGCTCACCTAGCAACTCTGCCCTGTGGTTTCCAGGGTGACCCACACCTGCCTTCAAAATGTGGTAGCACCATAAGCTTTTGAGCCAGTTGGCTGGACTCAGCTGAAGAAGAACAGATCTCCTCCTAGCTGAAATGTAAGTGTTGGGCTCCTCACTTCTGTCCATACTCTCTTGGTCTTCTTTTGAAGAAGCAAGACCTTGCCTGACCAATTTCAGGCTTATTTAAAAGGAAGGGGTGAGATGTGGAGTCTCGTGCAGACCTCAGATGGATTCAACAGGGTATAGAATCAACATCACATGAAGTGTTAGCACCACTTTATAATGCCTTGGTAACACCATACTTGGAATATTGCATCCAATTTTGATTGCCACAGTATAACATTAGGTGTTGAGACTCTGGAAGGAGCGCAGAGAAGAGCAACAAGGATGTTTAGGGGATTGGAGGCTAAAATATAGGAAGAACGGTTGCAGGAATTGGGTAGTGAAAAGAAGGACTAGGGGGTGAGAGGATAGCAGTCTTCCAATGTCTCAGGGGCTGCCCCAAAGAAGAGGGAGTGTTAACTTATTTCCCAAAGCCCCTGAAGGCAGGACAAGAAGCAACGGATGGAAACTAATCAAGGAAAGAAGCAGCCCAGAACTAAGGAGAAATTTCCTGACAGTGATCGATAGACAAACAGGTAGAAGATAGATGGATGGATGGATGGATGGATAGGAGATAGATAGATAGATAGATAGATAGATAGATAGATAGATAGATAGATAGATAGATAGATACATACATACATACATACATACATACATACATACATACATAGATAATGGAGAGAGAGATAATGAGAGATAGATAGATTAGATAGATAGATAGATAGATAGATAGATAGATAGATAGATAGATAGATAGATAGATAGATAATGGAGAGAGAGATAATGAGATAGATAGATAGATAGATAATGAGAGGTAGATAGTTAATGAATAGACAGATGGATGGATGGGAGATAGATAGATAGATATAGATAGATAGATAGATAGATAGATAGATAGATAGATAGATAGATAGATAGATAGATAGATAGATAGATAGATAGATAATGAGAGGTAGATAGTTAATGAATAGACAGATGGATGGATGGATGGATGGGAGATAGATAGATAGATAGATAGATAGATAGATAGATAGATAGATAGATAGATAGATAGAGAGAGAGACAGATAGATAGATAGACAGACAGAAGATAGATAATTGGATGGATAGATGGATAGGAGATAGATACATAGATACATACATAGATAGATAATGGAGAGAGAGAGATAATGAGAGATAGATAGATTAGATAGATAGATAGATAGATAGATAGATAGATAGATAGATAGATAGATAGATAGATAGATAGATAGATAGATAATGAGAGGTAGATAGTTAATGAATAGACAGATGGATGGATGGATGGATGGGAGAGAGAGAGAGAGAGAGAGAGAGAGAGAGAGAGAGAGAGAGAGAGAGAGAGAGAGACAGAAGATAGATAATTGGATGGATAGATGGATAGGAGATAGATACATAGATACATACATAGATAGATAATGGAGAGAGAGAGATAATGAGATAGATAGATTAGATAGATAGATAGATAGATAGATAGATAGATAGATAGATAGATAGATAGATAGATAGATAGATAGATAGATAGATAGATAGATAATGAGAGGTAGATAGTTAATGAATAGACAGATTGATGGATGGATGGATGGATGGATGGGAGATAGATAGATAGATAGACAGACAGACAGACAGACAGATACACATATACATATATTGCTTACCTATCCCACCCCATGGCATTTGAAACCCTCCCCTTAATGGAACTGCCATTCCTTCATCCTCAGCCAGCACCGTCTTTGACCCCACTGGTTGTGGATGATGGGAGATCTGGGGAGAGTAGGTTAGAGAAGCCTGGATTGACCTATTGTGACGGATCTCCAGAAGGGGTCCCTCCCTCAACCACTCCGGTCTTTGTCTCCATCGCAGAATGGATTTGTGCAGATTCCTTGATGACGACGATGATCTCCTGAAGGGGTTGGTTCCTTTCCGGTGGGAAGATTCAGACCTCTCCCCCAACAGCCTGGAGCTTAGCCAGGAGGATTCCCAAGAGGACATCCCGGGGGACAACAGCGGGCCTCTCCTGCGATGTCTCAAGAGGATCTACCGAAAAACCAAGAAGGAGAAAACAAGACGGCGGAAAAATCACAACTCTGGTAAATGGTGGGGCAGACCTAAGGGGGGCAGAGTAAGATTGGGTTGGGGGCCTTCCTGGTCAGCCTTCTCCTTCCTGCTGGAATTAGGAACTACGGGTTCCTAATTCCTAAACTTACGACACAACTGAGCCCAACATTTCCATCGTTAATTGAGTTTTGCCCCATTTGATGACACCTTTCTTGCCAGAAGCGATTAAGTGTATCCCTGCAGTCATTAAATTAGTCACACGGTCGCGAAGCGAATCTGGCTTCCCCATTGACTTTGCCTGTCAGAAGGTCGCAAAAGGAGATTACATGCGACCGTCATAAATATGAACCAGTGGCCAAACGTCCAAATTTTGATCACATGACCATGGGAGGGAAACGCTACGATGGTCGTAAGTATGGAAAACGATCACTTTTTCCAGCGCTGTCGTAACTTTGATCAGTCATTAATTAAAAGTTGTAAATGTAGGACTACCCTGAGTCCTTTCTGAGGAGAAATCTTCCCCACAGAATGTCCTGTCTAATAAAACATCATGTGGAGCTATGATCATGTGGAGCTATGAATTGTTTCGATTCCACAAAAGCGTCCGCCATCTTTCCACAGAGTTGGTGGCATCACGTTCCTAATGACAGGGCTGGCCAAAGACTTGAAATAATAAACCCATGTCTCGTTTCTTCAGTTGGTTGTGGATCTCAAGAACCTTCTCCAAGGTTCTTCACCAAGGTTCTTGAGATCCACAGGTCTACAGCTGCCACCCCTGAGCTTCTGGGATTTCTCCTCTGGGACATTCCGTGGTTCTCCTCCTGGTGAGGTGGGGTCTTCCCTCCCGTTGGGGGAAGGCATTAATTGACTCTTTCTCTCCTCCTACTTCTCCATAGTAGCGTTAGTCCCTGACCTCTCAGCCATGGCTACGATTTGGGAAGAAAATGATGGCCCTCAATCTGCTCAGGAACCAGAGCTCTTCGTGTCCTCCTGGAGAAGCAGCATGGAGTATTTCAACAGCAAAAAAGAGGTATGGAGAATGCTCGTCTTCTTAGAACATAGAATAACACAGTTGGAAGGGACCTCGGAGGTCTTCTAGTCCAACCCCCTTCTCCAGCAGGATACCCTAAAGTATTTCAGACAAATGGCTGTCCAATCTCTTCTTGAAGGCCTTCAATGATGGAGCAGCCACCACTGGGAACGCCAAAAGAAGAGCAACAAAAATGATTAGGAGTTGGGGGCTGAAACGTATGAAGGATGGGTATCTCTAATGAAAAGAAGGATTAGGGGTGACATGATAGCAGTCTTCCTCTAAGGGGCTCCCCCAAAGAAGAGGGGGTCCACCTATTCTCCAAAGCACTTGAAGGCAAGAAAAACAGCAACAGATGGAAACTCATCAAGGCGAGAAGCACCCTGGAATGAAGGAGAAATTTCCTGTGAGGACCATACACCAGTGGAACAACTTGCCACTGGAAGTTGTGGGCGCTCCAATGCTGGAGGCTTTTAAGAGGAGGCTGGACAGCCACTTGCCTGGAAATGTATAGCAGCTTCAGCAGAGGGTTGGACTAGAAGACCTCCAAGGTCCCATTCAATTCTGTTATTCTGTGTTATATAAGGAGAAGGAAGAAAGAAGGAAAGAGGGATAGTTGAGAAAGAAAAGAAAAGACAAGGCAGGGAGGGAGGGAGGGAGGGAGGGAGGGAGGGAGGAAGGAAGGAAGGAAGGAAGGAAGGAAGGAAGGAAGGAAGGAAGGAAGGAAGGAAGGAAGGAGGGAGGGAGGGAAGGAAGGAAGGGAAGGACCTAAATTCTAAATAGTGTTTCTCCACTTGTGGATACTCCATCACTGTAGATTTTCAAGAAGAAATTGGACAGCTGTTTTTCAGAATGGTAAACAGTGTTTCCTGCCTCAGCAGGGGGTTGGACTAGAAGGCCTCGAAGGTCCTTTCCCCCTCTGTTATTCTGTTCTGTTCTATCACCTCCTCTTCCTCTTCCTCTTCCTCTCCTTCTCCTCTTTCTCCTCCTCCTCCTCCTCCTCCTCTTCTCCTTCTCCTTCTCCTTCTTCTTCTTCTTTTTCTCCTTCTCCTTCTCCTCCTCTCTTCTTCTCCTTGTCCTTGTCCTTGTCTTGTCCTTCTTCTTCTTCTCCTTCTTCTCCTCCTCCTCCTCTCTTCTTCTCCTTCTCCTTCTCCTTCTCCTTCTCCTTCTCCTTCTCCTTCTCCTTCTCCTTCTCCTTCTCCTTCTCCTTCTCCTTCTCCTCCACTATTATTTTAGTTCTTCTTGGGAATTACTTGCGAAAACCCGTAAGTTTTCCCTCTAAGGGAATACTGAATGGACAGAAAGATACAGTCTGCTCGCTTAATTAAAAAATAATAATTTTTTTTCTTTTCGCCAATTCTTTTTTTTTCCCCTCTCCCTCCCTCCCTCCCTCCATCTCTTCCCAAACCTCCTTCCAGGATGACGTGATGAAGAAAAGTTTCTTTAAATTCTTAGCCGTCCTCAGCAAGACAATCAACTGGACGCACATGACCGAATTCTTTCTCGACAATTTTACCTCAGATGTCGTGGGAGCCATCACTGTATGTCTTTGGTCTTTTATCTGCTCAATCTTGTATTTTCAACTCTTAGTAGAACCCAAAATTATCTGCTCAACCTTGTATCTTCAACTCTTAGTCGAACCCAGAATTATCTACTCAACCTTGAGGCCTCAACTCTTACTAGAACCCAAAATTATCTGCTCAACCATGTATCTTCAACTCTTAATAGAACCCAAACTAGCAGAACCCAGAATTATCTGCTCAACCTTGAGGCCTCAACTCTTAATAGAACCCCAAATTATTTGCTCAACCTTGTATCTTCAACTCTTAGTCGAACCCAGAATTATCTACTCAACCTTGAGGCCTCAACTCTTACTAGAACCCAAAATTATCTGCTCAACCATGTATCTTCAACTCTTAGTAGAACCCAAACTAGCAGAACCCAGAATTATCTGCTCAACCTTGAGGCCTCAACTCTTAATAGAACCCCAAATTACCGTATTTTCCGGCATATAAGACGACTGGGCGTATAAGACGACCCTCGTCAGAGCCATTTAAGGCTCGTCAGAGCCTTTCGGGCTGGTCTGCCTGGTTACAGGAGAATGAGACCCGGCGTATAAGATGACTCCCGACTTTTGAGAAGATTTTTGTGTGTTAGAAAGTAGTCTTATATGCAGGAAAATACAGTATCTGCTCAACCTTGTATCTTCAACATTTAGCAAAACCCAAACGAGCTGAAGTCTTCAATCTTTTGAAGTTCTTAGTGGAGCTGAGATGGCCTGACAGGGGACATGTCTTTCTCGTTGACAGGAGATGGTGAAACAAGAACTTCCAGAGCCCAACATTATCTGTCTTCAAGCGATGAACACCATCACTGACTTCAGGTAGATTTGCTTCTTCTGGTAGCTGACCTCATGTTGGTGGTCCAGAGCAGTCAAGTCATCTGCCTCCGGACTTCTCACTCGCATTCATAAAAATAGTCTACTTTAGGTGTTCAGGAAAATGTTGGAATCACAGTAGATGGCCAAACGGTGAAAACATTTGCTATAATAGATATTCTGTCTGTATTGATTTAATATGGAGAACCAGTTTGGTCTAGTAGTTAAGGTGCTGGCTTAGAACCAGGAGACGGTGAGTTCTAGTCCCACTTTAGGCATGAAAGCCAGCTAGGTGACTTTGGGCCAATCACCAGGAGACTCTGAGTTCTAGTCCTGCCTTAGCCATAAAAAATGGTTGGGTGATGTTGGGCCAATCACTAGGAGATGGTGAGTTCTAGTCCAGTCTTAGGCACGAAAGCCAACTAGGTGAATTTGAGGCAGTTCCTCTGTCTCAGCCCAACCCACCTTGTTGTTTGGGGGGAAATAGGAGGAAGAAGAAAAATTAGGTAAGTTCGCCGCCTTGAGTTCTTTTTAAAAATAATGAAGGCAGGAATAAAATAATAAAATAAATTAAAATAATAAAATGAAAACAAAATTAAAAAATTAAAGCAAAATAAAGTAAAATAAAAACAAAATAGAAAATTAAATTAAAATAGAATTGAGTAAAATAAAATAATAAAAAGTAAAATTAAATAAATAATAAAAACAAAATTAAATAAAAAATAAAAGTAAAATAAAATAAATAATAAAAACAAAATAAATTATATTAAAAGAAGTAAAGTAAAATAATAAAAATAAAACAAAACAAAACAAATAATAAAAAAATAAAAATAGAATAGAATAAAGTAAAATAAAATATAAAATAAAAAATGATAGAAACAGAATAATTTTTTAAAAAAAATTAAATTAAAGTAGAATAAAATAATCCATTGTTTTTCCTAAGCCAATGCAAAAGGACTTATGGATGATGCCTCCCAATTGTTCTAACCCTTGGGCATTATTGTACAAAATAGAGCCTTGGTGGTGCAGCAGCTTAAAGTGGTGTTAAAATGACACCAGCTGCCTGCAATTACTGTGAGTTCGAATCTCACCAGGCTCAAGATTGACTCAGCCTTCCATCCTTCCGAGGTAGGTAAAATGAGGACCCGGATTGTGGGGGCAATTGTGATTTTGTATAAAAAAGAACACCGCTTGGGGGGGAGGGGGGGCAAAAGCCCTAATAAGCAGGTATATACAAAAGTATGAAGGCTATTGCTTAACGCATTGTAAGCCGCCCTGAGTCTCTGGAGAAGGGCGGCATATAAATTAAATTTAAAAAAAAATTATAAAAATCTTCTTACTTTGACTTCAAAGCAGGATTGTTGGCTCCAGGCAACCTTGGCCAACACCTAAGCGGCTAATAAATTCAAAGAAATAAATAAACAAATCACAACAGATTTCAGAGTGATGATCTGCCTCAAATCGCCCCGCATCCAAAATACGTCGTAAATCGAGGACTATCCATCACCCTTGTGTTGTGTGGCTACAGGAAGAGAACCTCTGAGTCAACAACGGCTGCTGGAGTAATTTAGCAATCCCTTCTGGAAACAGGATGCGGGTTCGAACGAGGACAGTTGAAATACGTTTGCTCTCCTGGTTATCATTAAGAAATCCCTAAGCAACAAGGGTAGCATGGGAACGGCTGAAAATATGCTGTTCAACATCTTTGTTAAACTTTGCTTACACTTAACAAAATATTTTAATTTCTGCCCGTGATGTATTTCCTTAGTTTAGAAGCCAGAAAGAAAATATCAACCTTCTTAATGGACCACAGTCCTAGTTAGTTCAGCAACTTTCTTTCAGCTTGGAACAGGGGTTTCCAAACTTGGCAACTTTAAGACTTGTGGACTTCAGCTCCCAGAATTCCTCAGCCAGCATGGACGCCATGCTGAGGAATTCTGGGGCGTTGAGGAATTCTGGGCGTTGAAGTCCACAAGTCTTAAAGTTGCCAGGTTTAGAAACTCTTGTGTAAGATCATCACGGACTTAATCTGGCTTTGGCCAACTGTGGTGGGAACCCAACTTCGTCACCTTTGAAAATTGCAATTTAGCCCTTCAAAAGTTGGGTGATCCCAGCCCTTGGTGATCCCTCAAACCATGGTTTTAGCAAGATGGGTGAACCCAGTTCCATACCCAGTCTGAACCCTTCCAAGACTGAGTGGCTCTGGGTGCCGGCATCTCGGGATCTAGAGATACCATCCCTAGCGATCGGTGGGGAGATCCTTACCCCATCCGACAGGGTTCGCAACTTGGGAGTCCTCCTGGATTCTCGGCTATCCTTGAATGACCACCTGACGGCCGTAACCAGGGAGGCTTTTGCACAAATGCGTCTTGTGCTCCAGCTGCGCCCTTTCCTAGACTGAGATGCCCTCGCCACGGTCACTCATGCCCTCGTTACCTCTCGGTTGGATTACTGTAATGCCCTCTACATGGGGCTGCCCTTGGGATGCATCCGGAGACTCCAGTTAGTTCAGAATGCGGCCGCGCTGGTAGTTACGGGGGCTCCTCGTTACTCCCGTGTTACACCTCTCCTGCACAGGCTGCACTGGCTACCGGTTGTTTTATGGGTTTGTTTCAAGGTGCTGGTACTTACCTATAAAGCCCTACATGGCATAGGCCCGGGGTACTTACAGGACCACCTCTTGCCTTCCTCCCGTCGTCCGGTGCGCACCCACAGAGTGGGCCTCCTCTGGGTGCCATCAGCCAAAGAATGTCGGCTGGCGGCCCCCAGGGGGAGGGCTTTCTCTGTCGGAGCCCCGACCCTCTGGAATAGTTTGCCCACCGACCTCAGGACGGCCCCCGACCTCCTCTCCTTTCGCCGCAGACTAAAGACGTGGCTGTTCCAACAATTCTCTGATCGTGGGGTTGTATAGTTTTTATAATTTTAATGGTTGTTATTGTGGGTTTTAATCTTACTTTAATTACTGTATTTTCCTGCGTATAAGACTACTTTCTAACACACAAAAATCTTCTCAAAAGTCAGGGGTCGTCTTATACGGCGGGTCTCATTCTCCTGTAACTAGGCAGACCAGCCTATAAGGCTCTGACGAGCCTTAAATGACTCTGAGGAGGGTCGTTTTATATGCCCAGTCGTCTTATACGCCGGAAAATATGATATGTTTATTGTGATTTGTATTGGTGATTGTTTTATGTAAGCAGCCCTGAGTCCTCAGGGGGAATGGCGGCATATAAATCACAAAAATAAATAAATAAATCTCCCTCGCAGAGTGGGGACACGCAGATAGTCCATTGATGAATAGTGTCCAGTTACCATCTGGAACCATGATTTGTGTGACTCTTCTGTTCATGCCGGCTGGGAAGTTCTAGACACCAGAAGACCACACGCCTTTAAAGTTGCCGAATTTGAAGAACAGCTGAGCTATCAAATGACACCATCTCCATTCCTAGACCCAGGTTCTGAACAGACCTTAAAAATCTCACACTGGAGGTTCTGTGTGGTTTTGAGACTCTTCATTCTTCATCGGGAGTAACCAAAGGGGCCGTTTTTCATTCCAGCTTCTTGTAACTTTGCAAAGCGGTCAAACAACTGTGAACTCTGGGGTGTGATTTGCATTGTCCCCATCCGATTGTCCTACCGTGTCTCAAAACAATCAAGACTTCTTTTCCTTTCCTTCAGCAAGAAGCACATCATGAAAACCATGGGGTCCTACAAGAAGGGTCTTCTGCTCCGGACTTTCTTCAAGAGTGTCTTCTCGTTGTCACCTGTGAAGGCAGGACAGGAGGAAGAAGGGGTGGACTCTTCTAATGTTCAGTACATAAAGGTACTCTGGTTTTCCAAGATTTGATTACTTCCTTACCATCACCGTGGATGTCTCTCTATCGGCTTCTAGTAGTTGCTTCGGTGGAAATGTCTTCTATATGTTGATAGCTACCATGTTCAATGCTCACCTTCAGCACAATGAATTTACAAAGCCAATCCTTCCTCAGCCACAGATTGACAGAGCAACCAGTCCAGGACATGAGAGTTAACGGTTCCATGGTGTTCACAGAATCAGAGAACTGTAGAATTGGGTGGGACCACAAAGATTCACCAGGATCATCTAATAATCCATGATTGGGTGATTATGGCCCTTTATCACTTATGGACTTCAATTCCCAGAATCCCCCAGCCTGCTATTTGCAAAATTAACTTAATTAGAATTGGACTCCTACAAGTTAAGCCCATGTTCTTCATTAAACCAGGGATGGACAATTTGAGCTTGGGGAAGGGAGAGAAGAAGTCCAAACTGGGTGGGAAGGTCCCATCAGACTTCTAGGTAGAACTAGGTTAAGAAATTTGGGGTATTTCAATCAACCAGAATAAAACTGAAGGGACCTTGGAGGTCTTTAGGAGGAGACCTTACCATTCTCTATCCAGTCTCCTCTTGAAAATCTCCAACATTGAAGCACATACAACTTCTGAAGGCATAATGTCATTTATTCAGTTATTTCTCATAGGGGTTGATGATTGTAGAACATTTCTAAGGTCCTTTCAACCCTACAATTCTATATACAAGGCCACATGTATTGGCTGGGGATTCTGGGAGTTGAAGTCCACTCATCTTAAGGTTGCTAAGATTGAGGAACATTGTCCTACAACATCTGGAGATGATGTTGCTTCTTGAATTGTTTGCAGGAGACATAATTGGCCACCAACTTTCAGTGCTGACCAGTTTTTGGACATTTGATAAAGAATTCAGTGGGTCTCTTCCTCTCTGGACTGCTCATAGTTTACAAACTCTTTACTTCCTCAGTCCTAAAACTTGCTCTTTGTATCTCCTAGAATCTCTTCATTGGCACCTACCAAGCCTTCAGCGAAATGCTCCAGCAATTAATGGTGGAGAATCCAATTCCTTCGGAGCTGGAAAGGATCTTACAGGTATGTTATTTGGGAGGAAAATCTTATTATTGGTTCGTCACACATATGTCAGTGAAGACTCGATGATCCAGGCCAAAGGTATCTAAAAGATTAAATCATGGCACCTGGACCAAAATTATTTTGACTCATGAAGTTGGTTGGATGAGCAGTGAAACGTCTCAGATTAACAAATTTTGTTCCTGTTGCCATGGTTTAACCTTTCTTAGACACTTTTCGCCTGGATGATTGACTCAATCAATCATTCAGTCAATCAGAATAGAGCTGAAAGGGACCTTGGAGGTCTTCTAGTCCATCCCTATAGCATTTCAGACAAGTGACTGTCCAGTCTTCAGTGACATATTGCAATAACATTTTGGAGAGAAATCCGTGAAGTTGGTACGGCAAGAGTTGGTTCATTCCGATGACTCTCTGACTCGCTGCCTATTTTATTGGCAATGGGGAATTTGTCAATGTCAATGGTGCTCCAGATGTTTTGGGGTTGCACCCAAGGTGCTTATCACAACTGGTACTCCCTTTGCTTTCTTTTGTTCTATTTCTATTTGTAGGTCTTTGTATTTTGTGATCATCTCCAGTTTTTTCTCTTCTCTTCCACAGTCTCCAGGCAGTGCCACATCCATTATCCAGATTTTGTGGCTGTCTTATAAGCAATTGTTATGTCTGGGGTGTTGTATGGCAAGTGCATGTCTGTTTGAATTTACCAGGGGAGGAGGGAGGGCAGGGAAGCTGGATTTGGGTCTGTTGTGGCAATGCAATGACTCCAAACTCATGACATGTTTAACCTCGCCTTCCTGCTCAGCCTCTTCTTTTCCTACAATTCCCTTCTGTTTTCTACTTCTGTACAACCAATACCCAAAATACAGAATTAGGCCATTGTGTGCAGTGCAGAGGTTTGATGGCACCATCAGGGTCCCCTTCTTGAGTTTTCAATGGCACATGTGATGACCTGGGGCACAGCACAGAGATAACACAGACAGCTGGCAGTTCAAACCGCCCCTTTATTGCTCCAAATTGCTTCAAATGCTCCCACCTTTCTGGCATGTCCCAGAACAAAGTGATGACACAGACACACACCTCAAGCAGCCTCTGTCTGCAAATAGTCCAGCCCAACGCTGTGAGCACCACGGCCGCAAAGCAAGAAAGCCAGAAAGAATACAAGGAATCCAGGAAAGTTCATACGTCGGCACTCAACACTCCAGGAATTCTGTGTTTGTCCCCAACAAATGCCCCTCCCAAAGCATCTCCTTAAGTCTCAGTCCCCAGGTGTGCCTTGTGAAGAGGGACAGGGCGCTCTCCTCCCGAGTGGCTGGATCCGCCTGTGCTGTTCTCACCTTCTCTCCACTCTCCATGCTCGAGGATCAGGAGTGAGTGGTCCTTGCTCATCGCCTGAGCTCTGTCTCTCATGCTCCCTGCTTAGCCTCTCTTGGTCATCCTGCCCCAGTTCTCCCTTCCTGAACAAGCCGTCCCAATCCTGAAAGGCCCTGGCCTGACTGGGCCTGCTCCTCCCCATTTTCCTCCCAAGCTGCCCCTTGATCTCTGTCTGCTCCAGTTCTAGCTCGTCTTCCCCTGCAGATTCAGGCTCTGATGGGGGCATAACAGCAACCTTCTGGCCTCCATCTTTGACCACATACCGCAGAAACACTCCTCAGCTGCTCTTAGTTGTTTTTAAATCACAGGGATTGCTCTTGGGGTCTTTTCCATGGACACTGCCTATCCGGTTTGAGCTTCAGTGACTGCTAAGAGTGCCCAAGCAAAAAGGGACACCCCTCTAAAGCTCTGCTTTTTCTTCCTCTTCTCCTTCCCTTACTCCCACGTAGCTCATGGTTCCTTGGCTGCAGTCCCCGGAGGCTGACCTGCGCGAGAGAGCCATCTGGAGCAGCGCCTCGCTCCTCAATTTTGTCGCCAACAAATTGCAGCTGGACGTGAGTCGCCACGAATCTGTCGCCACGAGAAAAGAAAAATTATGGATTACTCTTTTATAATTTATTCTATGCGTTTATCATTTTTGGTTTATTGTTGCATTATAGTATTGTTTGACAGTGTCACTCAACCTGGCAACTTTTAAGATGTATGGACCAGAAGTGGGTTTTAGCAGGTTCTGGCCAGTTCTGGAGAACAGTTAGTGGAAATTTTGACTAGTTCGGAGAACCGGTAGTAAAAATTCCGACTGGCCCCGCCCCCATCTATTCTCTGCCTCCCGAGTCCCAGCTGATCGGGAGGAAATGAGGAATTTACAGTATCCTTCCCCTGCCATGCCCACCAAGCCACGCCCACCAAGCCACGCCCACAGAACTGGTAGTAAAAAAATGTTGAAACCCACCACTGGTGTGGACTTCAATTCTCAGAATTCCCCAGGCAGCACAGTTGTTGCTAAGGAATTGAAGTCCACGCACCTGTAAGTGGCCCAACTGGAGAATTCTGGCAGTTCAAAACTCTGCAAAGATTTGGATCTATTTTGAGTCTTCTCCGTTTTGCCCCAAACACAGCGCTGGCTGGAAATGGTAGTTCCCAGTTCAAGACACATAGAATAACAGAGTTGGAAGGGAACTTAGAGGTCTTCTAGTCCAACCCCTCATTCAAGCAAGAGACCCTACACCATTTCAGATAAATAGTTGTCCAATCTCTTCCAGTGTTGGAGCCTCTACATCTTCTGGTGGCAAGCCATTCCACTGGTTAATTGCTCTCGTGGTCAGGAAATTTCTCCTTAGTTCTAAGTTGGCACTCTCCTTGATGAGTTTCCATCCACTGCTTCTTCTCCTGCCTTCAGGGGCTTTGGAGAATAGCTTGACCCCTTCTTTTTCGTGGTAGCCCCTCAACACCACGTTCCTTGCTACTGTGCAAAATCAGAAATGGCTCCTCCTGCTTCTAACTCTGGTCATTTCTCTCCCTTTAGACCAAGTCTAAGTTCTCCCACCTCGGTCATCTGGTAGCCATTCTGGGAATCTGCTGCGGTGATCCTATCAAATCGATCTGTTCGAAGGCAGCCAAGAGTGTCCACCTTCTCCTCTCCATCGTGCTGGGCCAGAAGAGTAAGAGGGTCAAATGGGAATCGAAGTCCAGAAAAATCCCCCGGGGTTACAGGCGATCCTAGAGACCATCAAATCCAGCCTCTCAGCTTAGTCCAGACTAAATCCCAAGCAGATCTGGCCTCTCTTTATTCAGATCCAGTGAAGGGGACGGCGAATCAATGGCACGCCTGCAGAGGTGGCACACAGAGTAGGGGTGAAATGCTCCCGGTTCGGACCGGATCGTCTGATCCAGTAGCGATGGCGGTGGGTGGTTCAGAGAACCAGTAGCAAACGTCTCTGCGCCCTCCTCACCAAGCCCAGCTGAGCCGCACAATCATCAGAGGCTTTTTTTTTAACTTTTCAAAGCATTTTTTCTACAACCTCTTCCCACGAAAAAATGCTTTTAAAAGTTAAAAAAAAAGCCTCTGATGATTGTGCGGCTCAGCTGGGATCGTCAGAGGCTTTTCAAAGCATTTTTTTCTGCAACCTCTTGGCTGAAGAGGTGGTAAAAAAAATGCTTTGAAAAGTCTCTGACGATCCCAGCTGAGTTGCCTGATCATCAGAGAGGCTTTTCAAAGCATTTTTTTAAAAGCCTCTCTGATGATCCCAGCTGAGTTGCCTGATCGGCAGAGGCTTTTCAAAGCATTAGAAAAAATGCTTTGAAAAGTTAAAAAAAAAAGTTGGCCACGCCCACCCAGTCACATTACCCTCCTCCCCCACCAAGCCACACCCACAGAACCAGTAGTAACAAATTTTACATTTCACCCTTGATGCAGAGCCCTCTCTGTGGTCACACGCGCCATCGCCAGCTGTTCTTCTGGTTTCCAGCACGCACATGCACGCCGGCCAGCTGATCTTCATGGGCGCCGGAGTGCCAGAAAATGGCCTGAAAAATGGCCCAAAACACTCAAAAAACAGACCAGGTTTTGGGCCATTTTTCGAGCTGTTTTTAGGCCATTTTTTCGGGCCATTTTCAGGGTGTTTTTCGGGACATTTTTGGGCTGTTTTCAGACATTTTGGGCTGTTTTCAGAAAACAGGCATGTGCGCGCTGGCCAGCTGATCTTCAGATTTTTGGTGCTCTGGCACGTGCAAAGACCAGCTGGCTGGCGCGCACATAAGCACCAGCCAGGTGATCTTCAGATTTCTGGTGCTTTGGCGTGCACCCATACACACGCATGCACACACGTTCCGGTGCTGAAAAGATTTGCCATCACTTCCCTAATCCAAGGGCAAGGCACCATGGCCCCTTTACAACCTGCGGACTTCAACTCCCAGAATTCCTGAGCCAGCATGGAATTCTGAGCATGGCTGGCTCTGGAATTCTGGGAGTTGAAGTCCGCAGGTCATAAAAGGGCTGTCCTTCCTCACCCCTGCCTTAATCAATAAAAGCAATGACCGTTGCTGAGCGAGGCAGTTGTTTGCCCTGTTTTACGGCCTATCTTGCCACAGTTGTTAAGTGAATCACTGCATTTGTTAAGTTAGTCCCACGGTTATTGATTGAATCTGGCAAAGTCCCCCGTTGACTTTGCTTGTCAGACGTCGCAAACAGGGATGACCCCGGGACATGCAACCGTCATAAATACGAGTTAGTTGTAAGCATCCAAATTTTGATCACGTGACCACGGGGATGCTGCAACGGCCGTAAATGTGAAAACAGTCGTAAGTCACTATTTTTAGTTCCATTGTAATTTCGAATAGTTATTAAATGAGCTGTTGTAAGTCAAGGACTCCCTGTACATCTCAAGCTAGTTTGCCAACCCAAGAAATGGGATACGGGTGTTGTGTGAAGTCAGCCAGCTCATTTGAAAGGTCCAAGAGTTACACAGAGGTAAAGCATGATCAGTAACGCCCGATTCTGCTGTGTGCCAGTTGCAAAATTAGACCAGAAGAATGTCCACACCGACGTCATTAAGTGGAAGCACCAGGAATTTCTGGAGACGTGGAATCCAATGGTTTTTCTCAAAAATCCTTCCAGAGTTGCTGAGGTAAATGAATGGAGGCCCACATGGTGACCAGCAGGGGGAAGGGGAAGAGGAAGAGGAGGAAGGGAAGGAAAGGAAGGTTTAGAGCTATGGTTATGGTTAGGGAAAGGGAAAAGGGAAGAAAGGGAGAAGGAAAGCAAAAGCATAAGTGAAAATGAAAGTGAAAGTGAAAGTGCAGGGGGAAATGAAAGTGAAAGTGAAAGGAAAGGGGAAAAGTAAGGAAAGCAAAAGCAAAAGTGGAAGGAAAGGAAAGGAAAGGAGAAAGGTTTAGGTTTATGGTTAGGGAAAGGAAAGAAAATGAAAGTGAAAGCGTAACTGAAAGCGAAAAGAAAATTGAAAGTGTGGGGAAAACAAAAGCAAAGCAAAGCAAAGCAAAGCAAAAGAAAGGAAAGGAAAGGAAAGGAAACGAAACGAAACGAAACGAAACGAAACAAAAGGAAAGGAAAAGAAAGGAAAGGAAAGGAAAGGAAAAAAGAGGATGGAAAGGAAAGGAAGAAGGGAAGGGAAGGGAAGGGAAGAGAAAGAAGGAAGGGAAAGGAAGGGAAGGAGGGAAAGGAAAGGAAAGGAAAGGAAAGGAAAGGAAAGGAAAGGAAAGGAAAGGAAAGGAAAGGAAAGGAAAGGAAAGGAAAGGAAAGGAAAGGAAAGGAAAGGAAAGGAAAGGAAAGGAAAGGAAAGGCCCTTCTTCTTGCTCTGTCTTCTCCAGGTATTCAGCGTCTACTTCAGTCCCAGAGAGAAGACAGATTTCCTCCTGACTGTCCTGGATGGACTGACCGACCCCTGCAATAATTTCTCTTTGGCAGCTATGGAGTCTCTTCTTGCCAGCATTGCAAAGACCTGCAGCCCAGAAATGGAAAAGGTAAATGAGACCCTCCCAAAGCCTGGGGAAGTCCCTGGATCCATCACTAGAGTCCCCTGACAGCACCTATTTCCAGGAGCTTTGCTTATTCAACTGTCTTAAAGCTTTTAGAGATCTTCAGGACAACAAATTTGAAAAGCCACCTAGTGAGTTTTCCATCATTCTTGAATAAAAGAAAAATTAATTGCTTCCTCCTCCTCCTCCTCCTCCTCCTCCTCCTCCTCCTCCTCCTCCTCCTCCCCCTGCTCCTCCCCCTGCCTCTCAAGGACAGTTTCACTGATCATTACAATAATAGAACCTTTTGGAGGAAGTTGAATTTGAGGGAACAAGTGATTTCTTGCATGAGGAACAGCTTTGCCTCTTCTTGAATCTTTCTCCCTCATTGTCCTTTCAGATACCTGATATTATAGAAGGCATCTGCAGCCGTTTGAACCTGATCCGTCGGCCCAGCACCAGAAGACTGCTAGTGAAGTTGGTGGGGTTGTTGGCAGGCAGGACTGAGCACTTAGATACCGTTATCTCAAGCCTTCTGGAACATTCCATCTCAACAGACAGGTGCCAAACACCTCCTTCCAGCCCTAGTACGAAAATTATAGCAATGATGTGTTTTATGGCAACTTCTGTTATTCCTCATTTGGGGCCTTAAGCCAGGATTTCCCAAATATGGCAATTTCCGGGGGGGTGGGGGGTGGAGACTTCAATTCCCAGAATTCCACAGCCTGTAGGGCCATTGAGGAGAATTCTGGAAGTTGAAGTCCACACATCTGGATAGTGCCAAGGTTGAGAAACAGTGCCTTAAGCCAACCCCAAGCATAAGGGTTGGCCTCCTTCAGATGTACAGTTACCATAACTCCCATAATTCCCAGCCCATGGCATTCAGGAGTTGTGGGTTGGATGTATTTGGAGGCCCCATCAGGAGAAAGCAAAATTAGACTGGGATTCAATCCACTCAGTATCTCTTTTGATGCCCTTAACAAACCCAACCAATCAATTCTTCAATCAGAATAGAGCTGGAGGGAACCTTTGAGGTCTTCTAGTCCATCCCTTTGCTCAAGCAGGAGATCCTATGCCATTTCAGACAAATGGTTGTCCAGTCTCTTCTTAAAATCCTCCGGTGATGGAGCACCCAAAACCTCTGGTGGCGAATTGTTCCACTGGTTAATTGTCCTGTTAGGAAGTTTCTCCTTAATTCCAGGTTGCTTCTCTCCTTGGTTAGTTTCCATCCAAGTCAGGGAGTACATGTCCCATCATGACTCATACATGTAATTTGAGTCACTAGTATGTTATTGCTGGTTTCAGATATGTTAAACCCAGGTTACGGAGGTGGGGGGGCACAACATAATTGAGTTTTCTTAATATGGGCATTATATTAAGCACTTATATTAAGTACCTATATTACTATATGTCTAATGTCTGTATGTATTCACCCTGTAGTATGGCTGTAGTATTATTATCTGTCATTCTTATCATCTTCTTTATTCCTCTCTCTTCTTAATATTATGATTATGATTATTGTTATTCTGATAATCTACTGCATGTACACCAGAGACGAATTCCTTGTATATCTAATCATACTTGGCCAAATTCAATTCAATTCAATATTATAAGCTACTTGTCCTTCAAAACAATGTGTAGGTTGACTTCATACAACATGCTAGTCTAAGCCGTTATGAGACCTCATAGCTAATGCTTGTGAGAACCTGAACATTTTCTTAGCATGTTGTATGAACTACTGTATTCTAACATCATAAACTATTTTTTTTTAAGTAGCTTAAAAAAAACCCAGGTTCCTTGGTCACATCCATCTACTGGGAGGGACGTGAGTGATGTGCCCCTCAAGAGAGAGAGACCAAGTTCTAACCAACATTCAACTTTGGCCATTCCTTCAACCTTCCTCCCATTTGCAGCAGTCCATCTGAGCTGTGGCGCTCTCTTTCGGCTGAGGAAATGATTGAAGAACAACTTCTGGAGAACTTGCTTACCAGGCTGCAGAGCCAACATAAGATGGAGCTGCAACCACCTTCTCTATCCATCTCTGTGAGTTGGACCTTGCCTTTCTTTCAGGGACAGCTCAGGTCTAAGTCCTGGTTTCATTGAGAGGGTCCATCAGTTGGGCTTACTTTGGGCCAAATTCAGGGTCACAGAAATGGTTGGCCGACTTTTGACTTGTCCTTCCCTTCTACTAGTGGACAACCACTTGATAGGAGTGGGCAGTGGGCGGCAGAAACCCAAAAAGCCAACGCAATCCTAGTCTGCATTAACAGAGGGATAGAATCAAGATCACGTGAAGTGTAAATAACACTTTATAAGGCCTCGATAGGACGGTTGGAATACGGCATCCAGTTTTGGTCGCCACGAGGTAAAAAAAAAATGTGGAGACTCTAGAAAGAGTGCAGAGAAGAGCAACAAAGAGAATGAGGGGGCTGTTGGAGGCGGAAATATATAACGAACGATTGCTGGATTTGGAAATATTTAATTTAATGAAAAGGAGGGCTAGGGCTGCCCCAAAGAAGATACCATTATACCATTTCAGACAAATAGCGGTACAATCTCTTCTTTAAAACCTCCAGTATTGGAGCCCCTCCCCCCCCCCAAAACTTCTGGAAGGATTTACTGGTTGATTGTCCTCATTATTAGGAAGTTTCTCCTTAACTCCAAGTTGCTTTTTCTCCTTGGTTAGTTTCCATCCGTTGTGTCTTCTCTTGCCTTTGGAGAATAGATTGACTTGTCATTTTGCACATACACTGAGAGTTTTTGTTTCCGGAGACAAATTCCTTGTATGTTTAATCACACTTGGCCAAATAAAGAATTCCATTCCATTCCATTCCATTCAAGAAGAAGAGTCAGCTGCTTGCACCTCTAATCCAGCCATGTGCTTGAGGAGGGGGCTGGAGTAGAAGACCTCCAAGGTCCCTGTTCTGTCCTCACTACACGTTAGTTAGTCTGTGTGCAGCTCGACATGCAGCTAAACTGCCCTGTCCTGCAATAAAACAGACCGTGTGAGTAGATCTGGAGGCTTTATTGAAAGAACAGGATATGGTGAAACTGGGGAAAATGGGGATACATACGATGAGAACCAAATACAAGAGAGGCAGTATTGAGTTACTGCCGAACATAAGAATCAATAAATGCAAGCAATTTAAATAGAGCCTGGACAGCTCTGCAGACTAAGCACCGTAATTAACATCCAGCTGTCTGCAATTACACCAGTTCGAATCTCACCAGGCTCAAGGTTGACTCAGCCTTCCATCCTTTTTAAGGTAGGTAAATTGAGGACCCTAAAGAAAAATGGGAGTGCAGCTTCCCAGGTTTGAACTTGGTTTGAGAGTGCGGGCTGATGGGTAAAATGGGTTGGGTCAGCTTCAAACAATATACTTGCTATTTGTCCCTCCGGCCACTAGACGGAGCAAGAGAGCAACAACAGTATATAAAGATTGTATGTTGGGGGCATATTTGTGCCTCCGGCCATTAGATGGAGCAAGAGAGCAACAACAGTATATAAAAGTTATATGCTGGGGCATGTAACTCTTCCAGCTCTATTCTGATTCCCCTGCAAAGGTAGACTGGGTCTTGCTCTCAAAGCCCCTCTCCATCCAGGGGTGAAATGTAAAAGGTGTTACTACCGGTTCTGCGGGCGTGGCTTGGTGGGAGGGGGTAATGTGACTGCATGGGCGTGGCCAACTTTTTTTTTTTTAACTTTTCAGAGCATTTTTTCTAATGCTTTGAAAAGCCTCTGCCGATCAGGCAACTCAGCTGGGATCGTCAGAGAGGCTTTTAAAAAAATACCTCTCTGACGATCCCAGCTGAGTTGCCTGATCGGCAGAGAGGCATAAATGCCTCTCTGCCAATCAGACAACTCAGCTGGGATCGTCAGAGACTTTTCAAAGCATTTTTTTAACCACCTCTTCGGCCAAGAGCTTGCAGAAAAAAATGCTTTGAAAAGCCTCTGCCGATCAGGCAACTCAGCTGGGATCGTCAGAGAGGCTTTTAAAAAAATACCTCTCTGACGATCCCAGCTGAGTTGCCTGATCGGCAGAGAGGTATTTTTAAAAAATGCCTCTCTGCCGATCAGGCAACTCAGCTGGGATCATCAGAGACTTTTCAAAGCATTTTTTTAACCACTTCTTCAGCCAAGAGGTTGCAAAAAAAAGGCTTTGAAAAGCCTCTGAGGATCCCAGCTGAGCCGCAGGATCATCAGAGGCTTTTTTTTTTTACTTTTAAAAGCATTTTTTCATTGGAAGAGGTTGTAGAAAAAAATTCTCCAAACCACCCACCACCATTGCTACCAGATTGGGTGATCCGGTCCGAACCTGGAGCATTTCACCCCTGTCTGCACCCCTTTCCTTCTCCCCCCACCCCCTCTGCATCCCCCTGCAGTTGACCCAGGCTCTCTATGAGGTGATCTCCGTCCTGGAATCCAGGGACACGATCCAAGGCCTTTTCCCAGAGCTCCTGATGACCTTCCTTGTGGAGCTCCATTTCAGCAGCCAGAGGGACTCCCTGCCGGATGTGGACGTCCTCCAGCAGTGCGGACAGGTCAAAGGTCAAGTCAGGTGCAGCTTCATAGGAAAACCTCGTCATCTCCCCATCCCCCCCCCCAACTTTTTTGGCATTACAGGTAGTCCTCGAATTGCAGCCGTTCGTTTAGTGGCCATTCCAAGTTAAAACGGTACCGGAAAAAGTGACTTAGGAACGTTTTTTCACACTTATGACCCTGTGGAGATGTGATCAAAATGCAGACCGCTGGCAACTGATTCGTGTTTATGACGGTAGCAGCGTCCTGGGGGGTCACGTGACCCCCCTTTGTTGAACTTCTGACAAGCACAGTCAACAAGGGAGCCAGATTCACTTAATGACCGGGTGACTAATGTAACAATGGCAGCGATTCACTTAACAACTGGGGCCAGAGAAGTCGTAAAAGGGGCCGAAACTCACTGAATAACTGTCTCTCTCCTTAGCAATGGATATTTTGGGCACCATTGTGGTCGTAAGTCGAGGACTGCCTATACAGGTAGTCCTCGACTTACGACCACGACTGACCCCAAAATTTATGTTGCTACGTGAGAAATTTCTTTAAAAAGTTTTGCCCCACTTGGCAACTTTTCTTACCACGTTTGCTAAGTGAATCCCTGAAGTCGTTAAGTTAGTAAGATGGTTACTAAGTGAATCCGGCTGCCCCACTGACTTTGCTCATCAGAAGGTCGCAAATGGGGGTCACGTAATCCCAGGGACTGTCGTAAATGTGAGTCAGTGGCCAAGCATCTGAATATAAATCATGCAGCCACGAGGCTGCTGCAGTGGTCATAAGTGTGAAAAACGGTCCTAAGTCTTTTTTTTTTTGCAGTGCCATTGTAACTCCAAACGGTCACTAAATGAAAACAGTTGTAAGTCAAGGACTACCTGGATAATGAAGAGCAAAGAGCAACGGGCCTGAGCGAGTCCTCCTCTCCCCACTCCTTCAGTTTTGCCGTGGAGGCCATCAAGATGCTCCTCATACGGATCGGATGCCGGTACGAGGTGACATTCATGGAGAAGAAGCGGGGATGGTCGATGCTACAATGCAGCAGGGAACTCCTGCAGGGCAGTGCCCTCCTGGCCAGGTGAGTTTGCCACAGAGAACACAGCCAAGGGGGTGCCATTCACCTATAATTTTTCAGTTTAGAAGATGGAAATTGCCCTTATGCCTGGTGGGGGTGGCACCGTGGCTCAGCGGTTAAGACGCTCGGCTCGTCAGCTGCAAAGCCGACAGCCCAAGTTCGAGACCTGAGCGTGATGCGATGGGTGAGCTCCCATCCTCAGCTCAGCTCCTGCCCTCCTAGCAGTTTGAAAGCATACAAATGTTGGTAGATCAATACAGGTAGTTCTCAGTTCATTTAGTGACTGTAAAGTTACAACAGCACTGAAAAAAGTGACTGATGACCAGTTTTCGTACTTATGACTGTTGCAGCAGATCACGTGATCAAAATTCAGACACTGGGCAACGGATTCATATTTATGACGGTTGCAATGTCCTGAGCTCACGTGATCACCTTTTGCAATCTTCTGACCAGCAAAGTCAATGGGGAAGCCAGATTCACTGAACAACCATGTTATTAACGTAACAAGTGCAGTGATTCACTTAACAACTGTTGCAAGTAAGGTTGTAAAATGGGACAAGCATCACTTAATGACTGTCTCATTTGGCAACAGAAGTTTTGGGTTCAATTGTGGTCATAATACCTGTAATCACTTTCAGAAATTGCTTATTTAACTCTCCTAAGGCTTTTAGAGATCTTCAGAAAGACAAATTTGAAAAGCCACTTGGTGAGTTTTCTTTCATTCTTCAACAAAAGAAAAATTAATTGCTTCCTCCTCCTCCTCCTCCTCCTCCTCCTCCTCCTCCTCCTCCTCCTCCTCCTCCTCCTCCTCCTGTCTCTCAAGTACAGTTTCACTGACCATTACAATAGCAGAACCTTTTGGAGGAAGTTGAGTTTGAGGGATTTCTTACATGAGGGTCAGTCAGAGGACTACCTGTACAGATTCAAGAGAAAATGCGCTAGAGAATAAGCATAAATATGCATTTTTTTTCAGGGTGGCATTGATGTCCTTCTGTATTTTTCAGAGCCATGCTGCATTTTTGCTGCCCTGAGATTATCAGGGTCCTGGATTTGCTATTTTCTGTCCTCAGCAAAAACAGTGAAACACACAAGCCGACAATCATTGCCGTCTTCGTCGAGGTAAGGAGCGTGTGGGGAAAATCAGGTGTGTGTGGTTTATTTTGCACCCAGCAGAGACATCCTCACAACCAACCCCGCTATTTAGATCAGAACAAATACATAGATCATTCAATTCAAGCTAGCAAAAATAAGCTTGATGTTTATTTACGAAACTTCAGCAAACATCAGAAAAGATTACCTGGCAAGAATTAAAATGGGCAAAGAATTTAATATTGAAAACTCTACATTATCTACCTCAGTTTCTTAATCTTGGCCACCCTCAGGTGTGTGGACTTCAGCTCCCAGAAATCCCCACTCAACATGGTTGTTGCTGAGGATTCTGGGATTAAGATAAAGCATGTCTCTTGACATCAATGTTGCAACCCTCCCTGCCCTTATCCCAAGAATTAGGGATGGTCATATC
The DNA here is from genome assembly GCA_038048745.1 of Coluber constrictor foxii. Classification (NCBI taxonomy): domain Eukaryota; kingdom Metazoa; phylum Chordata; class Lepidosauria; order Squamata; family Colubridae; genus Coluber; species Coluber constrictor. The sequence continues at coordinate 2,809,530 of CM075962.1, read as the reverse complement.
TGAGGCACTTCCTCAAATTACTTTTCTGCTTTGGGTCAGATTTCTCTTATCCAAATGTCGCCAGGGCTACAGCTCTTCCTCAAGGTTATTCTCGCGACCCCTTAGAAAAGGAGACATCTCTGGGTTCTTGGTTCCTCTGTCGTCTTCCTGTGAATTTTTTTCTGGCAATTTCCAACATGGGGTTATCTGACTTCCTGTCACTTCTGCTATCCGTCACTCTGGACTGATGGAGAATGGTGAAGAACGTCAAACCCTTCCATTGCATTGGTGACCTTGTTCGGGTCTAGAACGAGGTCTCCAAACCTGGCAAGTTGAAGACTTGTGGACTTCAAACTTTCAGGATTCTAAGAATTGAAGTCCACAAGTTTTAGGGTTGCCAAGTTTGGAGAGCGTAATCTAGAGGGATGAGAAAAGATCTCCAGATCTTGTCTGTATGTTATACACTTCTGGCATTTTCTTCTCTTTGCTCTGATTTTCCATCTCCCTCACCCAAACCCAGCTCTGTCCTTCCCGAAAGAGTGATTTCATCCTTGAAGGACAAAAAGACAGTTTGTTCTTGTGATATCTGGCTTTGAGAAGATGTTCTTCCACGGGAGACTACCAAAATAAATTTGAACCATATGAAGACATCTCTCTTCTATTGACAATTGTGAACACGCTCCATCCTCAGGTTGCTCTTTTCCCAGAGAAACCTGATCCTCTCTCTCTCTCTCCCCTTCTGCCCCTCATGATGGATTCTTCATCTTGATCCTCAGCTACTTCACTATCAAGACATCGATCAGTTCCCCTCTGAACAGATCTTTGAGAGCCTTGAGGAATGGACCCAAAACCCCAGCCCAGATGTTCGGTCTCTTGCTGTGAGAGCCCTTGGCATCCTGGCCATCCATCCAGACAAGGTGAGGAAGCAGCCATAGGCTGGGAAGTGACCCCCAATTGTTGGGAGTGGTCTTGGATTCCAGTTTATGGACCCGATCTGGTCTTTGTACAAGAGAGAGCTGCCCACATTCACAAGTTGGTCTTCACTCTAGGTATAGGTGCCAGGGAAGGCTTGAGAAAGAACGTCAAAATAGTTGAGATGTTGAGAAGATCTTGAGATGTTTCTCCTAGCAAACCCAACCCCAACATCTATATAACAAAATAAAAAAAATGTGACTTATGACCGGTTCTCACACTTATGAACATTGCAGCATCCCCAGAGTCAAAACACCTTGAGACATTTAGCAACTGACTCATATTTATGACGGTTGCAGTGTCCCGGGGTCATTGATCCCCTTTTGCGACCGTCAAGCAAACTCAATGGGGAAGCCAGATTCACTTCACAATCATGCAACTACCTAACACTTGCAACTGTTTCAGTTAGCAACTGTGGCATGAGAAGTCGCAAAATGGATCAAAACTCACGTCACAACGGTCTTGATTAAGCATCAGAAAGCTGGGGCTGGCTTGAGGTTGTCAATTGAGGACTGTGTCCATCCAGGGCTAGCTAAGTTATTTATGTCTTGCTCAAAGTTGAGAAAGTCACTCAGATTAAAGGGAGCGAGATGGGTGGATTGATAGATAATTTGATAGATAGATAAATCAACCAATGAGGCATGGATGATGGTCAGCGCTTCCTGTTTGCAGGTGGAGGAAGTCAAAGTCTTGATGCCCACCCTCTTGGGAAGTCTGGAAGAAACGGACAATGGCATCATCCTGGAGGCCATCACCGCCCTTCAAAACGTTCTGAAGTTCATGCAGAGAAGCGACGTCGTGACTCTGGCCGAGAAGCTCCTTCCGTTGTTTAGCACAGTAAGACCCTCCACCCAGATGGATTCTCAAGAACTTCTTCCTGTGTCTCTCTCAACCGTGACCACTTTAACAGGGGTGGGCTTTGACTCAATCCATCAGAACAGAGCTGGAACGGACCTTGGAGGTCTTCTAGTCCAACCCTCTGCTTAAGCAGGAGACCTGAGACCCGTGATGGGGAACCTATGGCACATGTGCCAGAGGTGGCATGCACAGCTCTCTCGGTGGGCATGTATGCCATCATCAGCTGCTCTTCTGGTTTCTGGCTTGTTTTCTGGGCCATTTTTCAGGCCATTTCTCCAAAAAACGGCCTGAAAAACAGCCCAAGGACTGCCTGAAAATAGCCTGAAAAATGGCCCAAAAATGGCCTGAAAAACATCCCCCAAAATTGCCTTAAAATAGGCTGAAAAATGGTCCAAAAACAGCCCAAAAATGGCCTCAAAAACAACCCAAAAATGGCCCCAAAACACCCAAAAAAATGGCCTGAAAAACGACTCCAAAACTGCCTAAAAATAGCCTGAAAAACAGTCTGAAAATGGCCCAAAAATAGCCTGGAAAACAGCCTAAAAACAGCCTGAAATACGGTCCAAAAACAATCCGAAAAATGGTCTCAAAAATGACCAGAAAAATGGCCTGAAAATGGCCTGAAAAATGGCTGAAAAACAGCCCACAAATGGCCTGAAAATGGCCCCAAAACAGCCTGAAATACGGTCCAAAAACAATCCGAAAAATGGTCTCAAAAATGACCAGAAAAATGGCCTGAAAATGGCCTGAAAAATGGCTGAAAAACAGCCCACAAATGGCCTGAAAATGGCCCCAAAACAGCCTGAAATATGGTCCAAAAACAATCTGAAAAATGACCAGAAAAATGGCCTGAAAAATGGCCCAAAAATGGCCTGAAAAATGGTCCAAAAACAGCTCGAAAAATGGCCTCAAAAACAGCCCGAAAATGGCCTCAAAAACAACCCAAAAAATGGCCCCAAAACACCCAAAAAATGGTCTGAAAATGGCCCCAAAACAGCCTGAAATACAGTCCAAAAACAATCCAAAAAATGGTCTCAAAAATGACCAGAAAAACAGCCTGAAAACGGCCAAAAAATGGCCCGAAAAACGGCCCAAAAACGTCTCAAAAAATGGCCTGAAAACGGCCTGAAAAACAGCCCAGAAAACCGCCATAAACGGCCAAAAAGCAGGCCTGCGCATGCCAGCCAGCTGGTCTTGGGGTTTCCGGTGCTCCGTTGTGCCCATGCATGTGCATGCACAAGAGTGCAAGTTTGGGCAATCAGTGCCGAAAAGGTTCGCCATCATTGCCCTAGACCCGTGATGGCGAACCTATGGCACAGGTGCCACAGGTGGCACGCGGAGCCATATTGGTGGGCACACGAGTGTTGCCCTAGCTCAGCTCCGGCGTGCATGCGCGCGCTGGCCAGCTGATTTTCAGGCCTTCCAGTCCCACCGGAAATCGGGAAACTGGCTGTTTCCAGCCTCAGGAAGGCCTCCAGGGGGATGGGGAAGGCTGTTTTTGCCCTCCCCAGGCTCCTAGAAAGCCTCTGGAGCCTGGGGAGGCGGGGAAACAGGCCTACCGGGCCCACCGGGCCATCACATGCCAAAAGCTGGGGGAAGTGTAGGGGGGGTCAAGTGTGCATGCACAGGAGGGTGAGGCGCATTGAATTGTGGATGTGGGCACCTGTATCCATGACTCCCCCACGCTCCCCCCCCTTTTGGCACACGACGGCAAAAAGTTTCGCCATCACTGCCCTAGACCATTTCCGACGGTCTCTTCTTAAAAACCTCCAGGGATGAAGCCCTTACAGCTTCTGCAGGCAACTTCTGTTCCACCGGTTAATCGTCCTCACTGTCAGGAAGTTTCTCCTTTAATTCCAGTTTTGCTGGCTGGGGAATTCTGGGAGTTGGAGTCCACCCATCTTAAGGTGACCAAGGTTGAAAAACGCTGAATTCCTCCCAGTTCCGTGGCTCCTTGGCTCCTCTTTCCTCTGAAGTCTTCTCCTATGATTGGGTCTCCTTAAACTCATCTCCCCCACTAACCCCAGTAAAGGAGACACGGGTCAACAAGCCATCATAAGACCCAGCTGCCCAATGGACTGAAGCAATATGTAGAATACCAGGTTCTAAAGAGAAAGCAGATTCTCAGCCATCTGCTCAAGAACACCGGGCAGAAATCGGGGTGGGTGCTGTTCAGTAGTGGGTTTCAATTTGGTTCTCTACGGCTTCGCTTGTGCGCATTCGTGACGCTTCTGCACATGTGCAGAAGCATCCGGGTGGGTGGGCGGAGCTTCCCACCGCCGCCGCTACAGGTTCACCCGACTTGGGGCGAACTGGTAGCAACCCACCCCTGGCGCTGTTTCATGTAGAGTAAGTAAGCACACTACAAGCCATCACGGTGCAGAAACCATTTTACTAGAGAGTGAGTAATACAACAGGATCAGGCAATGCATCACAGGAACAATAGAGATGAACTCTAGAGTGGCAATGTGATATAGGAACCAACTACAATAGAGAGGAAGGATAAAGCTGCATATATATAACGCCTGTAACAAGCACAACCGCTTTCTTTAAAACAGAGGTCTTCAATCTTGGCCACTTTAAGACTTGTGGACTTCAACGCCCAGAATTCCTCAGCCAGCCATGTTGGCTGGAGAGTTCTGGGTATTGAAGTCCACAAGTCTTAAATTCTGGGAGTTGAGGTCCACCCATCTTAAAGTGGTCATGGCTGAAAAACATTGTCCCCTTCCCAGTTTCGTGGTTCCTTGGATCCTCTTTCCTCTGAAGTCTTCTTCTGTGGTTGGGTCTCTTGATCTCCTGTCCCAAACTAGTCCTAGAAAAGGAGACACAGGTCAACAAACCACCATAAGACCCAGCTACATCATGGATGGAAGTAATGTACCGTCTCTTGGGCTTTGCACTTGAGCTTCCTGTTCCTATGCAAGAACACGTATTCTATTGGCTGTTGTCAGACTCCCACGGGGCCATGTAGGGGTCATATTTGGCTCTGTAGGTTGCCCGAGCTCCCAGGTTTGGTTGAAGTTTCTGAGGATGATGCAATGAAGGGGCATTGGGCAATTTCCATTGTGGTTGAGGGCTAATCCTACCTATGTTGGCTCTTGGGTGAGGGTATTTGCTTATGAATAGAACTATCTATCTCTTAAGGACTGACATCTGCTGAGGGCTGTTAAGAAAAGTGGGGGCTGCTTTTTGTCTCCAAGAGCTTATTTCTCCCTTTAGGGAAATATAACATTCTGCCTTTTTAATATTTCCTAAAAGATTTCATTCTTCTAGGAAAGAATTGGGTGCATACACCTTTAAGGAAGAGGTCTCCAAATTTGGCCTCTAGAAGACTTTGTGGACTTCAACTCCCAGAATTCCTCAGCCAGCATGGGAAATGAAGTCCACAAGTCTTAAAATCTGGGAATCCTGGGAGTTGAAGTCCACAAAGTCTTAACAGTGGCCAAGGTTGGAGACGCCTGTCTTAAAGTCTCACAAAGATGCTGCTTTTTCTGATTCCCAAAGGATCTTTGTTGTTATTATGCTGGTTGGGACAACAGAGAAAGAGCCTGGTGTGGCTGTCATGACGAGGATAATACGTTTGTCTGGTTGAGTGTTACAGACCAGCTTATGATGCAGGTAAACGCAAACATCATCACATTCCAACTTGCTGCTTGTTCTTCGCAGACGGACGCTAAAGTGCGCACCTCCGCCATTGTCCTCTTTGCCGAGCTGCCCAATTTGGTGAAGAAGAAGGAGAAGTATCTCATCCAAGAGCAAGTCAATCAAAGCCTGATCCCACTGTTGCTTCACCTGCAGGACGAGGAACCGGATGTCGTGAAGGTGAGTCAAGTTCAGGAATTGAGTTGGTGAAGGTTGCAGAACCTGGGTAGGCACCTAAAGCAGGCTAAGAAATACAGGATGCTTCAGAATCTAAGCGAGTTGGCTGTGGTCCTTTATTTAAGATACTCCTTGACTTACAACTATTCGTTTAGTGGTGGTTCAAAGTTCCAACGGGGCTGAAAAAGGGGATTACGACCGTTTTTCACACTTACGGCTCCTGTAGCCTCCTGATCTGTCCCCCCCCTTCAGAGACCCACAAAAACACAGCCAGCCGAGGGTTAATAATCACTTGGCACACTCTGCAGTTCTTATCTCAACCTTGGCAGCGATATGCACACCGTCTGCCAAGGACTTTATTGGTTTACACAAACAAGCAAATCTCCTACGTAGCTTTGCCGTTCATCTAGCTTCCAAGACTACGAGGTTGCTCCGTTTGTTTAGCTTTGTTCGTCACGAACTTCGTAACCCACCGTACTGTCTTATATACATATGCTTCTGGGTGTGGTCCAGTGAGTCATTGATCCCATGACTCCAATCCAATGACTCAGCATTTCCTCATACGTCTCAGCTGCAGTACCCTTTTCTCTCGCCTTCTTTGGCGTGCGTCCAGGAATGACGTCTCTCCCTCACTCTCATCTGAGGCACCTGTTTCCCCACTACTTGGCTCTCTTTCAGCTGGCACCTGAGCCGGTGCCAGAGGGGGAGGGCTGGGAGATCTGGCTGGCTCCTCTTCCTCCTGCTCAGAGCTGCCTTCCTCCAAAGGGATAGGCTCAGAGGACGGGGCCACAACACTATCCCCCACCGCAGGGCCCTTCCCCCGGGTCTGACGGTCGGGATGGGGTCGGGACGGGAACTGTTCGTGGAAAGCCCGCACCAGGTCAGGGGCCTGAACGGCAGATGCGTCCACCCAGGTGAAATCCTCGGCCCCGTACCCTTTCCAAGCGATGAGGTATTGGAAGCGCCCCTTCAGCCAACGGGAGTCCCGAATACTGTCCACCTCATACGTCGAGGCGTCGTCCTCGTCGGCTGCGGCTGGGGGGGCAGGCGGCGGCGGGCAGCGGAGACGGCTAGTGGGAGTCTCAGGGACCAGGAGGGACCGATGAAAAACGGGGTGGAGCCGCATGGAGCGGGGTAGAGTCAACCGATAGGCCACCGGGTTGATGACCGCCTCGATGGGGAAGGGACCGATAAAGCGGTGGGCCAGTTTCCTCACCGGCTGGTCCGTGGGGAGGTGTTTCGTGGACAGCCAAACCCGATCTCCAACTTCCAGCGGTGGCGTCGCCCGGCGGCCGCGATCGGCGAACCGTTTATAGTCCTCTTTCGCCCGGATCAGCTGTCGCCGCACCAGTTGCTGCACCGCCTGCAGCTCCGAGAGGAAGTCCCGGGTCTCAGGAACAGGGGAGTCCATGATGGTCAACGGAAAAAACCGTGGATGGTACCCGATGTTGGCATGGAACGGTGTCATCTGGGTGGAGGTATGTTGGGAGTTGTTAAAAGCGAACTCCGCCAGGGGAAGGTACTCGGCCCAGTTGTCCTGCTGTTGGTTGACAAAACAGCGGAGGTACTGCTCCAGTATGCCAATGACCTTCTCCGTGCCCCCGTCAGTCTCCGGATGGTGTGACGACGACAGGCACACCTGCACCTCCAGCGCAGCCATCAGGCTTTTCCAGAAGCGGGCCGTGAACTGGGCCCCGCGATCCGAAACCACCCGGTCCGGCAGGCCGTGGAGGCGGAAGATGTGTTGCAGGAACAGGCGAGCCGTGGTACGAGCCGAGGGCAGGCCGCGGCACGGGATGAAATGTGCCATCTTCGTGAGCGCATCCACCACCACGAGGACGGTCGTGAATGTAGCGGACAGGGGCAGGTCAGTCAGGAAGTCCATGGAGATGGCTCCCCATGGTCTCTCCGGTGTTGGCAGCGGCTGGAGGAGTCCAGGAGGGGGGCCGGACGCGGCTTTGGCCTGTCGGCATGGCACACAGGATGTCACGTAGGCGTGCACATCGTGCCGTACCCGAGGCCACCAAAAAGTCCGTGTCACTAGGTTCAAGGTCTTAAAGAAGCCGAAGTGCCCCGCCGCGGGGTTGTCATGGCACTGGTTCATGACGAGGGCTCGGAGCGGACTTGTGGGCACGTACAGCCGACCCCGGTGCCTGAGCAAGCCCTCCTCCATGGTCCATGGGGACGCGGGGCCGACGTCCGCTCTCCGCTGCTGCGACCAGTCATCCCGTCGCTGCGCTTCCAGCACCTGAGTCCGCAGGTCCACCGGTTCCTGGACCGCGGCCAAGGAGTCCGCTGGCAGCACCGTCCGGGGGGAAAGGGAGTCCTTGGGGCAAAAGTATTCCGGTTTACGGGATAGCGCGTCCGCCCTCTGGTTGAGGTGGCTCGGAATGTATGTGACGTGGAAGTTGAACCGGGCGAAAAACAACGACCACCGGATCTGCCGCTGGTTCAAATTCCTGGCCGTGGTGAGGTGCTCCAGGTTCCGATGGTCCGTCCGCACCTCCACCTGGTGTCGGGCCCCCTCGAGGTGATGTCGCCAAGCCTCGAACGCGGCCTTGATAGCCAGCAACTCCTTTTCCCAGATGGTGTAGTTGCGCTCGGAAGGAGTGAGTTTCCGGGAGTAGTAAGCGCAGGGAAAAAGAGTGCCGCCATCCACCGGAGCCTGTAGCAGCACCGCTCCAATCGCCACGTTGGACGCGTCTGTCTCAACCACGAACGGACGGTGTGGATCGGGGTGCTTCAGGACCGGCTCCGTGACAAAGGCCTGCTTGAGAACCTCGAAGGCCTGCTGCTGCGGGGGCCCCCACTGGAATGGAACCTTCTTCCGAAGGAGCTGGGTCAACGGCACGGTCAGGGTGGCAAAGCCCGGGATGAAGGTCCGGTAGTAGTTGGCGAATCCCAACAGACGCTGGACGTCCTTCACCCGACGCGGGGGTTCCCAACTGCGCAAGGCCGCCACCTTGTGTGGGTCCATCGCGATGCCCTCGGGGGTGAGGATGTGCCCGAGGAACTCTATGGAAGTCTGGAAGAAGTAACATTTCTCCAACTTCGCATAGAGCTGGTGCTCCCGCAGGCGCTGCAGGACCTGGCAGACATGCTGGAGGTGACTCTCCGGGGTCCGGGAATAGATCAAAATATCATCCAGGTAGATCACCACGAACCGATCCAGCATGTCCCGGAACACGTCGTTCATCAAGTGCTGGAAGACCGCGGGGGCGTTGGTCAACCCGAACGGCATGACGGTATATTCAAAGTGTCCGTATCGGGTGCCAAATGCCGTCTTCCACTCGTCCCCCTCTCGCATCCGCACCAGGTTGTAGGCTCCCCGGAGGTCGAGCTTGGTGAAAATCGAAGCCTCCCGCAACCTCTCCATCAGCTCCGGAATCAGCGGCAGGGGATAGCGATTCCGTACCGTGATGGCATTCAAGCGCCGGTAGTCGCAACACAGGCGCAAGTCCCCCGTCTTCTTTTTCACGAAGAGGACTGGGGCCGAGAGCGGGGAGGTCGAAGGCCGGATGAACCCACGGGCCAGGTTCTTGTCCAGAAAGTCCCGTAAGGCGGCCAGCTCGGGCTCCGACATGGAGTACAGGCGTCCCGAGGGCAGGGGCGCGTTGGGCATCAAGTCCACCGCGCAGTCGTAGGGTCGGTGCGGGGGCAAGCGATCCGCCTCCTTCTCGCTGAACACGTCGGCGAAGGATGTCAGCTCCGGAGGCAAGGAGACGTTCGGGGCAGCGACGTCCTGGCCGGCACAGGTGTGGCGAAGGTGGTCGACACACTGCAGGCTGGGGAACGAGATGGCATTTCTCGACCACGCCACCTGAGGGTCGTGCGCCCGAAGCCAGGCCATCCCCAGGACCAAGGGGAAGTGCAGGTCCGCCGTCACATAAAACTGGATCGCCTCCTCATGGTTCCCAATGGCAAGGCGCAAGGGCTGAGTAGCAAAGTTGATGGGCCCCGCCACAAGTTCCCGCCCATCAATAGTTTCGACCCTCAACGGAGGGTCCACTGGAACCAAGGGAACCTTGTAATGGGCCACAAAGGCCTGGTCCATAAAGTTCGTGGTGGCCCCCGAGTCCACCAGCGCGTGCGCCTGGAGCCCCTCCGACCGGTTAGCCAACAACACCCGGGTGTTCAAAATCAGGTGCCGAGGGGGCTCACAGTCCACAGCCGCCGCCTCCGGCGGGGCATGGTCACCTGCCTGACCCAGAGTTTCCCCTAAGCCAGGCCTGACCCGTTTCCCGGCTGGTCACGCCGAGGCTCCGGAACAGACTTGAGCGATCCACTCCGCTTCCGGGGACACGAGGCGGCGAAATGTCCAGCCTCGCCGCAATAGAGGCACAACCCCCCTTGGCGTCTCCGCATCCGCTCCTGGGCCGTCAGTTGAGGTCTGGCTGCTCCGAGCTCCATGGGCTCCTCAGCCGTCGCCACCAAACGCGGTACGGTCCGGGGCGCTGTTGGTACGAAACGCGGGGGTGCCGGCACTGTGGGTGGTTCCGGAAGAGCCGTACGGGGCCGTCGCCGTTGTAGGCGGGCATCGATGCGCAGGCATTGGGTCACCAGCGCGTCCAGGGTCTGTGGCGCCTCCACCCGAACCAGCTCGTCCTGCATCTCATCGCAGAGGCCGTCCTGGAAGGCATCCATCAGCGCCGCCTCATTCCAGGCCGAATCCTGGCCTAGCAATCGGAACTCCGCAATATAGTCCTGCAGGGGGCGCTTGCCTTGGCGAAGGTCCTTGATGCGCCTCGCTGCCGTCTGCACCCGGAGGGGGTCCTCAAACATGGTACGCAGGTGTTGCAAAAAGCCCTGATAGTCCAGAAGCAAGGGGCTGTCTTGCAGCAACAGGGGCGTGGCCCATCGGGCGGCAGTGCCAGAGAGGGAGCTGATAATAAAAGCCACCCGAACCCGGTCATCCGGAAAATCCTCCGGCCGCATTGCCATGTACAGCTGGCACTGTCCCAAGAAGGCCGGGAACATGTCCTGCTGTCCAGAAAACTTATCTGGCATGTTCACTGGGCATCTTGGACGGGGAAGGGGAGCAGGTGGAGCTGCTACAGGAGCATTTCCCAAAGCAAGTTGTGCAGTTAGCTGTGCTACTTGCTGTTGCAGAAGTTGATTGGCCTCCAGCATCTGCTGTACCTGCTGCTGCAGCTGTTGGTCCATCGTGGGTTAACGATGGAGTTTTGGGTGACGAACAAGATGATCTGTCCCCCCCCTTCAGAGACCCACAAAAACACAGCCAGCCGAGGGTTAATAATCACTTGGCACACTCTGCAGTTCTTATCTCAACCTTGGCAGCGATATGCACACCGTCTGCCAAGGACTTTATTGGTTTACACAAACAAGCAAATCTCCTACGTAGCTTTGCCGTTCATCTAGCTTCCAAGACTACGAGGTTGCTCCGTTTGTTTAGCTTTGTTCGTCACGAACTTCGTAACCCACCGTACTGTCTTATATACATATGCTTCTGGGTGTGGTCCAGTGAGTCATTGATCCCATGACTCCAATCCAATGACTCAGCATTTCCTCATACGTCTCAGCTGCAGTACCCTTTTCTCTCGCCTTCTTTGGCGTGCGTCCAGGAATGACGTCTCTCCCTCACTCTCATCTGAGGCACCTGTTTCCCCACTACTTGGCTCTCTTTCAGCTGGCACCTGAGCCGGTGCCAGAGGGGGAGGGCTGGGAGATCTGGCTGGCTCCTCTTCCTCCTGCTCAGAGCTGCCTTCCTCCAAAGGGATAGGCTCAGAGGACGGGGCCACAACACCTCCCCACGCAAGTCACATATTCAAAATTCAGTCCCTGGGCAACTGGCTCCTATTTATGACGGTCGCAATGTCCTCCTGAGGTCTTAGGATCCCCCCCTTTTATGAGCGAAGTCCACGGGGGAGCCAGATTCACTTAACAACTATGTGGCTCACTTAACAACGGTAGTGATTCACTGAACAACTGTGGCAAGGGAGAAACTCGCTTAACAATTGTCTCCTTTAGCAATGGGACTCTTAGGCTCAGCTATGGCCGTAAGTCAAGGACGGCCTGTATTTCGCTTAAAAGGGCCTGGTGGCTCAGCAGACTAAAGCATTGTGATTAACACCAGCTGTCTGCAATTACTGTAAGTTCGAATCTCCCCAGGCTCAAGGTTGACTCAGCCTTCCATCCTTTCTAAGGTAGGTCAATGGAGGACCCAGTTTGTGGGGGCAATAAGCTGACTTTGTATAAAATATACAAAAGTATGAAGGCTACTGCTTAACGCATTGTAAGCCGCCCTGAGTCTCCGGAGAAGGGCGGCATATAAATAAAATTTTTAAAAAAACTGTCTTGCTTAGCAATGTGACTCTTGGACTCCATTGTGGCCGTAAGTCAAGGACGGCCTATATTTTTAAAAGGGAGGAAGGAAAGAGAGGTGAATGTGAACAGATGTGCCCAAAAGAGCCATGCCCGTCCCTCGGAATTGCAGCTGGCACTTTGTCCCTGTTTCCCGCAGGGTTGCCAAGATGCCCTTCTCAGATGCTTCCGGTTCCTGGGTTGGTCCCTTCCGAAGAAGATCAGCAGCAAGAAAGCCTGGCACGATCACCCTCTGATCCCAGAGAGCCTCTGCCGCCAAATCGTGAGTCGCGCTTCCTCCTTGGTGGCAACTTGTGTGAATCAATTTAGTTCAGGGGTCTCCAAACATGGCCGCTTTAAGACTTGTGGACTTCAACTCCCAGAATTCTCCAGCCCAGCTGGGCTGGAGAATTCTGGGAGTTGAAGTCCACAAGTCTTAAAGCGGCCATGTTTGGAGACCCCTGAACTAAGTGAATCAAGTGGCCATTAAGCAAATAAAGTCTTATCTATTCCATTTTTATCTTTTTGCTGAAAACACAAACATGCCTCCCTCCACTGTGGGCATTCCAACACCGGAGGCTTTTAAGAAGAAACGAGACACTTCCTTGCCTGAAAAGGGATAGGGTCTCCTACTCGAGCAGGGGGTTGGGCTAGATGACCACCAAGGTCCCTTCCCTGTTGTTATTCTGATGCCTGTGGTGAGAAAATGATTGTTTTCCCTTCTCTCTTTGTCCTTCGACAGTCCTGGAAAGTAAAAACCATCCCTGCCATCTTGCTCCAATGCCTGGATCATCTTCAATGCCCTCAGGTTTCCATCCGGAGAGCAGCTACCATCTTTATCGGTGAGACTGGGGAATTCTGGGAGTTGAAGTTTTTATCTGTCTTGAATCGTTCTGACTGGGGAATTCTGGGAGTTGAAGTCTACTCCTCTTGTACTATTCTAGCTGAGGAATTCTGGGAGTTGAAGTCCACCCATCATAAAACATTTTGACTCGGGAATTCTGGGCATTGAGATCCACCCATCTTAAAATATTCTGACTGGGGAATTCTGGGAGTTGAAGTTCACCCATCTTAAAATATTCTAGCTGAGGAATTCTGGGAGTTGAAGTCCATCCATCATAAAACATTCTGACTGGGGAATTCTGGGAGTTGAAGTCCATCCATCATAAAACATTCTGGCTGGGAATTCTGGGATTCTAAGTCCACCCTCTTTGAACCAATCTGGTGGGGGAATTCTGGGAGTTGTCCAGTCTTCTTGAACCGTTTTGCCTGGGGAATTCTGGGAACTGAAGGCTGAGGAATTCAAGGAGTTGAAGTCTGCCTGTCTTGAACCATTCTGACTGCGGAATTCTGAGATAAATCACTTTTTTCAGTGCCGTTGTAGCTTTGAACAATCACTAAATACACTGTTGTAAGTAGAGGACAACCTGTATTTTATTGCCTACATTCTCTCCCTCCCTCCCTCCCTCCCCCGCCCCCATCTCTCTCACACACACACACCGGTAGGTAGGTAGGTAGGTAGATAGATAGATAGATACCATAGATAGATGATAGATAGATGATAGATAAGATGAGAGAGATGAGATAGATAGATAGATAGATAGATAGACAGACAGACAGACAGACAGACAGACAGACAGACAGATAGATAGATAGATATGGATGGAGAGACAGAGAGAGAGAGATGGATGGATGGATAGATACTATAGGTAGGTAGGTAAGTAGACAGACAGACAGATATGGATGGATGCATGCATAGATAGATAGAAAGATAGATAGATAGATAGATAGATAGATAGATAGATAGATAGATAGATAGATAGATAGATAGATAGACAGACAGACAGACAGACAGACAGACAGATAGATAGATAGATAGATAGATAGATAGATTGACAGAGATAGATAAATAGATAGATAGATAGAGATAGATAGATAGATAGATAGATAGATAGATAGATAGATAGATAGATAGATAGATAGATAGATAGAGATAGATAGATAGATAGATAGATAGATAGATAGATAGATAGATAGATAGATAGATAGATAGATAGATATAGATAGATAGATATGGATGGAGAGACAGAGAGAGAGAGAGATGGATGGATGGATAGATACTATAGGTAGGTAGGTAAGTAGGCAGACAGACAGATATGGATGGATGGATGCATAGATAGAAAGATAGATAGATAGATAGATAGATAGATAGATAGATAGATAGATAGATAGATAGATAGATAGATAAATAGATAGATAGATAGATAGATAGATAGATAGATAGATAGATAGATAGACAGACAGAGATAGATAGATAGATAGATAGATAGATAGACAGACAGACAGACAGACAGACAGACAGACAGACAGATAGATAGATAGATATGGATGGAGAGACAGAGAGAGAGAGATGGATGGATGGATAGATACTATAGGTAGGTAGGTAAGTAGACAGACAGACAGATATGGATGGATGGATGCATAGATAGATAGAAAGATAGATAGATAGATAGATAGATAGATAGATAGATAGATAGATAGATAGATAGATAGATAGATAGATAGATAGATAGAGATAGATAGATAGATAGATAGATAGATAGATAGATAGATAGATAGATAGATAGATATAGATAGATATGGATGGAGAGACAGAGAGAGAGAGATGGATGGATGGATAGATACTATAGGTAGGTAGGTAAGTAGGCAGACAGACAGATATGGATGGATGGATGCATAGATAGATAGATAGATAGATAGATAGATAGATAGATAGATAGATAGATAGATAGATAGATAGATAGATAGATATGGATGGATGGATAGTGTAGGTAGGTAAGTAGGCAGACAGATAGATATGGATGGATGGATGGATGGATGGATGGATAGATAGATAGATAGATAGATAGATAGATAGATAGATAGATAGATATTTAAATAGATAGATATGGATGGATGGATAGATAGTGTAGGTAGGTAAGTAGGCAGACAGATAGATATGGACGGATGGATGGATGGATGGATGGATAGATAGATAGATAATACACACACACATATTTGCTGAAGCTTTATTTAAACTAAAGTTGTATATCAGTGATCGCATGACCTCTGGGGTTTGACCCTGAGGTTTGCTTTTCCTGAGACTGTCCACTCTCTCTCTGGCCCACTCCAGATTTGGCACATTCATGGCACATTATTTTATGCAAACCGAGAGGGTGTGATTGAGAGGCAGTCTGGTCTAGTGGTGCAGGTGCTAGCAGGAGCACCGAGGGCCAAATATGATTTCGATCTGCACAGCCCTGATTGGCTTGGTCTTGGCCACAGCCTGGCCAAGGTGGACCCTGCCAGAAATCTTCCAGCTGTGGCCACAAACATCTGGGCTTCTTATCTGTTCCCTTCTCTGTCCTTTCAGGCTGTGTCGCCCAATCGGCAGATCCTGTGGCCATCACTCAAGAAAACAAGGACTTGATATTCATCTGTAAGTACCAGCAACACAGATCCTCGTTAAGCGAACCACTGCAGTTGTTGTTAAACGAGTAACCCGGTTGTTAAGCGAGTCTGGCTCCCCCCATTGACTTTGCTCATCGGAAGGTCGCAAAAGGAGATCACACGAGCCCCAGGGATGCTGTGACCATCATAAATATGAGTCTGTTGCCAAGCGGCCAAATTTGGATCGCATGATCACAGAGATACCGCACAAAGTGTGAAAAACTAAGTCACTTTTTTCCATGCCGTTGTAACTTTGAACGGTCACTAAATGAACCATTGTAAGTCATGTCAGGGTTCCAAGGAATAGACCCATAGCTAGCAAGACTCCGAGGCAGGTGGATTCCTCAAAGAATAGCTTTATTGGATAGATCATAATGGCACAGATTTGGTGAAAACCGACTCTGAAGATTCCCACAGTTTTCACCCTGTTAAAAGAGAACGCTTTCCCTTAACCTCAAACAATCAGTCACATGGTCCAATCACATTGCTGCTTAGTTGCCAGGCAACATCACTCCTCCCTCTTCAAGCTAGGTGTGAGAACGTCCTTGGTTCCTAAGGGAAAGTTTTTTGTTTCGGCTACACAACCCCAGCTATCTCTAATCCCCCACTCCCTGACCCTCAGCTCCAGTGTGGTAACACTGAAGTGGACAAAATGGCTTCGGTCAGGCCAGCTTCAGAGTTGACAAGTCGAGGACGGCCTGTCCATTTTTTTCACCCGTTGAGGCTGTGCTCTGACCACCCCGATTTCCTCTCTTCCAGCCCTTTCCAAGGTGCAGCACGACCCCGATCCTTCGGTCCGCGTGGCCGCCATGGAAGCCATGCAGATGGTCCAGGATGCCTGCGGGGGGCCCTCCATCGCGCTTCGAAGCCAGACCCACTTCAATCTCGAGAGGGAAGAGCGCCTCTTCTCCCAGGGACACTGGGAAGCGCCGGATCCATCCCTGACCCATCGCTGGAATGCCTCGTCCCCGGTCTCTCATAGGATCGTGACCGGTTTCGTCAGGAGGCGACAGTCCGGGGCCGCACGCCAAACCTGACCCACCTCCATGGGGAGGATGGCAGAGCACGCCAGGCAGCTGACTCTTCAAGGAGTGGTGGGCTGTAGCAGAACTGATCTAGAAGCCCCCGATCCTGAAGGGATCCCCGTGAGAAAGCCTGCGTTGGATGTGGTCCAGTCCCACGGTAGCATCCAGAAGTTCAAGGCAGCCTCTTGCAGGGTGAATTTTGTAGCAACGCTGATCTGGTGAATTTCCACACCGAGCAGAGCTGACTCACCCACACTTCTTTGTCGTGTCCTTTTTCTCCTGGCACAACTTGGAGCAACTTACAAGAGCGAAGAACAAATTGGAACGAGAATGAAAACTGTCCCGCCGAGAAGAATCACAACAGTCGATCGAAAGCAGCCAACTCCAATTAGATCCAGGTAATCCTTGACGTACAATTTTCGTGTCGTGACAGTTGAAAGTTACAACAGCACTGACAAAAGTGACTTAGGATCAGTTCTCGCACACCCAGGGGGAGGGCCTTCTCTGTGGAGCCTCTGCCCTGTGGAATGAACTGCCCCTGGAAATGCATAAGATTTCCGACCTTCCGGGCATTTCGCTGTGCGCTCAAGATCCTGCTGTTCCACCAGGCTGGGCTATCAATGTAAATGATTTTAAATTGGATGTTTTAAATTCTGGGTTTTAATGTGAGCTGAAATTATTTAATAATTTTAATTATTTTTAATTGACGTCTGCGTTTTGTGCTTTTAATGGGCTGTACACCGCCCTGAATCCTTCGGGAGAAGGGCGGTATAGAAATAAAATTATTATTATTATTATTATTGTTATTATTATTATTATTATTATTATTATTATTATTATTATTATTATAATATAACTGTTGTGGAATTCTTCATGGTCACACAATCAAACATCTGACGCTGGGCCACTGGCATGTACTTATGACTGTTGCAGCGTCCCAGGGTCACATGATCACCGTTTGTAACCTTCCCAGCCATCTTCCAACGAGCAAAGTCAATGGAGGAAGCCAGATTCATTTAATGACCGCATGATTCACTTAACAACTGCAGTGATTCATTTAACGATGATGTCAAGAAAAGTCCTAAACCAAGCCAAAACTCGTTTTGCTTAGCAATGGAAATTTTCAACTCCGTTGTGGCCGTAGGTCCAGGGCTACCCTGTATTGACGGTCGTTAAGCAAGACAGCCTCGCTTTAACAACTCCCACTCCCCTGCTTTCTCGGCTGCAGCTGTTAAACGAAGATGCCGGTCGTTAAGCCAAGTTTTCTGCAGCTCTGTGCCGAAGAGATCGGACAGCCACGTGAGGCGATTGCAGAACCGGCCGCCATTTTTTCCGGGTGACCGGAAATCAAGGCAGCCGATAGAAATATGGTGTCCACATCTGGAATAACGCCAGGTGTCTGCCCTGATGGCAGAGTGCTGCAGAAAACTCCAGACATCTTGAAAAGTCAGTGCATGATGGGTGATGGGGGGGCTAAAGAGGAGATGTCCCTGGGGGAGCCAGGGATGGGGAAGCCCCTGGGACCCCTTTGAGGGGATGGGGGGAGATAGGCAGGGCATCAGCTGCAGTGTGGTCAGTTATAAGGGCAAATGACCACAGGGGCAATTGCTGCGGTTGTAACTTTGCATCAAGGTTATAAGTAGGAGCTGGTCGTTCAGGGTGTTGCAACGAGAGCAAGGACTTTTTTAGCTGTGCTCCAACTTTTGCCTTTCTTTGCTGCAGAACTGGGAACCGCTGGAGTTTTGTTTTGTTTTTTAAATTAAAACAACTGCTGGAATCTGTTGGGGAGCAGACCAAGGAACTTCATGGCAGATGGTAAGATCACCAAAAAAAGAAGAAAAAAAAATCTCTTAAAAATAATAAAATGAGTCGTTGCTGCCCTCGTGTGGCCAATCCAGGAGCTGCACTTAGTGGTTAGAAAAGCTACAATTCATTTATTTCTTCTTTCTTTGCTATGAAATGAATATTAAATCCCTTCATTCTATTTTCCAGCAAATGGCCCCAAAACAAGTTGCAATTATAATCTAAATTTGGCCTTACAGGAAACAGTTCAACAAATATAATATTGAATGAATGTTACATAATCTCTCTCTCTTTCTCTCTGTGTCTATCTATCCATCATCTATCTATCTATCTATCTATCTATCTATCTATCTATCTATCTATCTATCTATCTATCTATCATCTATCTATCTATCTATCTATCTATCTATCTATCTATCTATCTATCTATCTATCTATCTATCTAATCTTTCTTTCTTTCTTTCTATCCATCCATCATCTATCTGTCTGTCTGTCTGTCTGTCTATCTATCTGTCTCTCTCTCTCTCTGTCTCACTTTCTGTCTATCTATCTATGTATGTCTGTCTGTCTATAGCTATCTCTAGCTAGCTAGCTCTAGCTATCTGTCTGTCTGTCTATCTATAATCTATCTATCTATCTATCTATCCATCCATCCATCCATCCATCCATCCATCATCTGTCTGTCTGCCTGTCTCTCTGTCTATCTCTATCTATCTATCTCTAGCTATCTGTCTATCTATCCATCTATTTATCTAGCTAGCTATCTAGCTATCTCTAGCTATCTGTCTGTCTGTCTATCTACCTATCCATCATCTGTCTGTCTGTCTGTCTGTCTGTCCGCCTGTCTCTCTCTCTCTCTCTCTCTCTCTCTCTCTCTCTCTCTCTATCTATCTATCTATCATCTATCTATCTATCTATATCTTTCTTTCTTTCTTTCTATCCATCCATCATCTGTCTGTCTGTCTGTCTATCTGTCTCTCTCTCTCTGTCTCACTTTCTGTTTGTCTGTCTATCTCTGTCTGTTTATAGCTATCTCTAGCTAGCTAGCTCTAGCTATCTGTCTGTCTATCTATAATCTATCTATCTATCTATCTATCTATCTATCTATCTATCTATCTATCATCTATCTATCTATCTATCCATCCATCCATCATCTGTCTGCCTGCTTGTCTGTCTCTATCTATCCATCTATTTATCTAGCTAGCTATCTAGCTATCTCTAGCTATTTGTCTGTCTATCTACCTATCCATCATCTGTCTGTCTGTCTGTCTGTCTGTCTGTCTCTATCTATCTATCTATCTATCTATCTATCTATCTATCTATCCATCATCTATCTATCTATATCTCTCCTCTGCCTGCCTGCCTGCCTGCCTGCCTGCCTGCCTATATATATGTGTATATATACCAATATATGTGTATGTATATGTATATAAAGGTAAAGCTAAAGGTTCCCCTCGCACGTATGTGCTAGTTGTTCTCGACTCTAGGGGGCAGTGCTCATCTCTGTTTCAAAGCCGAAGAGCCAGCACTGTCCAAAGATGTCTCTGTGGTCATGTGGCCAGCATGACTCAATGCCAAAGGCGCACGGAACATTGTTACCTTCCCACCAAAGGTGGTCCCTATTTTTCTACCTGCATTTTTTTAACGTGCTTTCGAACTGCTAGGTTGGCAGAAGTAACAGGACAAGTAACAGGAGCTCACCCCATCACGCAGCACTAGGGATTCGAACCGCTGAACTGCCGACCTTTTGATCGACAAGCTCAGCGTCTTAGCCACTGAGCCACCGCATCCCGCGTATATGTATATACAGTATGTGTATGTAAATGTGCGTATATCTATCTATCTACATATATGTATATTTCTCTCTCTCCTTTTCCTTTTCTCTAGAAGCAGCCTCCTGAAGAACCGATCAAACCAACACTAAAAAACCCTAATATGGGGCAGAAAACGCAGGATAATTCATTCTTGCTTCAGAAGAATTCACTATAAATAAAGATTTCAAAAGTATTCACGGATTGCAGCTTCTTACATGGGCCTGTGGGAAAAAAATTGCTCGTTTTTTTATCATGCTCTTTTGCAGACAGGAATAACCGGCTGATTCCAGTTCGCTCCCCTTTTCTTTATCAAAAATTGAGTTATTCGTTCATTCAGTTCCATCCTCCAGGTGACTCTGAGCAACAGGCAAGTTTTAAACATCTGTTGTGGCCCCATCCTCTGAGCCTATCCCATTGGAGGAAGGAAGCTCTGAGCATGAGGAAGAGGAGCCAGCCAGATCTCCCAGCCCCCCCCCCCCCTGGCACCGTCTCAGGTGCCAGCTGAAAGAGAGCCAAGTAGTGGGGAAACAGGTGTCTCAGATGAGAGTGAGGGAGAGACGTCATTCCTGGACGCACGTCAACGAAGGCGAGATAAGCGCTTGCAGCAGCTGAGGAGACGTACGAGGGAATAGACCTGAGTCACTGGACTTGAGTCACAGAACCAATGAGTCAGTGGACCACACCCCAGAGACTATATAAGAGAGGGTAGTGGTCGATGATCCCTGTGACGAACAATAACTCAATCTGGTAGTCATTGGAGCTAAAAGAACAGATTTTGGCAAAGCTACGTATGTGATTTTCTTTCTGTGAACAATTAAAGCACTTGGCAGACGGTGTGCATATCGCTGCCAAGTTGGAGATAAGAACTGTGGTGTGTGCCAAGTGCTTCTTTAACCCTCGACTGGCTGTGTTTTTGTGGGTGTATGTAGAGGGGGACAGATCAACATCAATGGAAATAGAAGGAAAAATCAGATGCCAACTTCTGGGATAACTTACTTTGGGTTGGTTCCCAAGATGCAAAAGTCAGTTGTCCTGTTCTTTTCTTTCATCCAGGTATGATACTTTGGGCAAAATTTTAAAGCAGGTAGATTTATTTGTTTTCCAGAGTTTTCCAAAGTGCAGGATGCTGAATGCAAGAACTTGATAGGGTTCTGTGAGTTACCGGTATTAAATAATTTTTAAAGTTCATCCGAATGCAAACTATTTTTTATCACTGGCACTTTGCCCCTGGCTCAAAATGCCCGGCAATCTCATTTTTAACAAACTACAGGAAGTCCTCGACTTACAACACTTCATTTAAGTGACCCTTCAAAGCTTCAATCGCACAGGAAAAAGTGACTTAGGACCATTTTTCACACTGACAATCCTCGGGGTCGTGTGACCAAAATTGAGACACTTGGCAACTGACTCATATTTATGACAGTTGCAGTGTCCCTGGGGGGGGGGCAGGACCACGGGGGGTGGGGGGTGTCACGTGATCCCCTTTTGAGACCTTCGGGCAAGCGAAGTCGTTGGGGAAGCCAGATTCGCTTAACGACGGTGTTATTAAGAATTGCAGTTAGTGAATCCCTTGTGACGAGAAAGATGGTAAAAGGGGCCAAAACTCAGTTAACAAGTGTCTCACTCAGCAACAGAAATGTTGGGCTCCATGGTGGCCGTAATTCGAGGGCTACCGCTAATAAACCCTTCTGTGTTTTGAACTCGGCGAATGCGCCT
Source organism: Coluber constrictor foxii (assembly GCA_038048745.1). Lineage (NCBI taxonomy): Eukaryota > Metazoa > Chordata > Lepidosauria > Squamata > Colubridae > Coluber > Coluber constrictor. The sequence continues at coordinate 2,787,734 of CM075962.1, read as the reverse complement.
GGCTATTTGCACCTGGCAGAACCTCGGTCGTAATGTTGTGGCTGCCCAATCTTGTAAAATGAGGCAAAACTCACTTAGCAACTGTCTGGCTCAGCAACAAGGTTTGGGCTCCATTGTGGCCGTACGTCGAGGACTGCCTCTATATGTCGGTGTGCATAAGCGAGAGAGAGAAACCTCTCTCTCCAATCTCGTTGTAGGAAAAATAGCATCTACCCCAATTTTTAAAGATTGACTTTTCCATAAACATGTATACACCCGAACTAAACTGTGTTGCTTATGTCATGTATACGGCTATACACATAATTTTGTATTAACTTACTTGCTTATCTTGCCATGTTTATGTAGGCTTATATTGGAGGTGGTGACCCCTAGAGATGTATGCAACGAAATTTCATTTTTAAGGTATGCCAATTTAGTGTCCAAGTGACAATAAAGATTCTATCCTACCTAATCTATATCCTATCCTATTATTTCTTATTTTATTCTTATTTTCTATTCTATTCTATCCCATCCCATCCTTATTTCATATTCCATCCTTATTTCATATTCTATTTCTATTATTCCTGTTCTGTTCTGTTCTGTTCTGTTCTATTCTGTTCTGTTCTATTCTACTTTCTATTCCTATTATTTCTTTCTTTCTTTCATTCTATTCTATTCTGTTCTGTTCTGTTCTATTCTATCTATTCTATTTTCTATTCCTATTATTTCTTTCATTCTATTCTATTCTATTCTATTCTATTCTATTCTATTCTATTCTATTCTATTCTATTCTATTCTATTCCATTCTAATTCTATCCTATCCTATCCTATCCTATCCTATCCTATCCTATCCTATCCTATCCTATCCTATCCTATCTTATCCTATTCTCTATTCTGTTCCGTTCCGTTCCGTTCCGTTCCATTCCATTCCATTCCATTCCATTCCATTCCCATCCTATTCTTATTTCTTATTTCTTATTTCTTATTTCTTATTTCTTATTTCTTATTTCTTATTTTTATTTCTTATTCTATTCTATTCTATTCTATTCTATTCTATTCTATTCTATTCTATTCTATTCTATTCTATTCTATTCTATTCTATTCTATTCTATTCTATTCTATTCCGATCAATAAATATCCCGAACCCTCCTGCCTTCCAACTGGTTTATTGATAGGGAGAGGCAGATTGATCAAGTTTACCATTAGGAAAGTTTTTTTAAAATTACTTTACAAAAATTACTTTATAAATGGGTAATTTGAGGCAGGCAACGTCATCCCCTGTGGCTTCTTCGCAGACCCTGCAATTTTTTTCTCTCTCTCTCCAAGCTCCTCGGAACGTAGACCTTCCCCAAGTCCTGAGTTCGAGACTCAACACGGTTTCCCTTGCCGACCGAAAGGCCCGTGAGGAGTACCGTGGCTCCTTCTCCTTCAAATCATGGACACCCGGTTCTTGATGTACATGTGGTAAGGATCGCTGGGTTTATCCACCTCTCGGGATCGGGTATAGCTCAGGATCAGGCTGCCAACCGTCAGGGCGAAGAGGAGCATCATAAAAACGATGTACATGTACGCATAGGTGTCTTTTCCCTCCCGGTCAGCCTTGCCCAGCTGGGGACACGGCTCCATGCGTGAGAGGGTACCATTGAAGAGCCTCAACATCACGTCCAGCTTCTGGAACCACCCCTCGGTCTGGTTAGAGGCCATCCTGGTCTTGGGCCAACGCTGGTGGAACAAAACAGAAAGAAATTCAGAATATCATCCATCCTCTCCAGAGAACAGAACTGACTCCCTGATGAGAATTTGGGAAGGAAGGACCCACCTCTCCCTCTGCAGCAACCTGTATATGGATGAGACCAGAGGTCTCTTCTAGGGCAGGGGTCTCCGACCTTGACAACTTTAAGCCTAGTGGACTTCAACTCCCAGAATTCCCCAGCCTTCTGGGAGTTGAAGTCCGCCAGGCTTAAAGTTGCCAAGATTGGAGACCCATGCTCTAGGGTGCCCCACCCCCCCAAAAGTCTGACCAACCTCCTCCTTTGTGATTCTCAGAGGATGTGTTTGTTTGTTTGTTTGTTTTTTGCAAACATTTTAATTGGTATTAAGCTATTAAGTCTTATAAAATACAAAAGTAAACGAACGGAGCAATGAGGAGGGAAGGGAAAGGGGAAAGAGAAGTGAAGGAAAGAAAAAAGAAGCATTGACTTCCGACTCTCTCTCTTACCCATAAAATAAGACATGAACATCAAATCACAGCTTTTGGTTTTTCCATAATAATATTTGTGAGAGAGATCTTCCTGCAGCCATGCTTGGTTTCTTCTTGGATTTCTTGTTTTTCTTTCTCAGTGGTATTGCGCTGGACTGGGCTTTTATGATCATATTTTTTCAGAGTGTCCTAAGATTCTTGAGTTTTTCAAACTTAGCAAAGTTTTATTAGTGTACTCATTGATGGAGAAGGCATGATTATGGCTGATTTATTGTTATTATTGTTTTGATTTTTTTGTGCATGGGTGCGATAAGGATTTTGTGGTGACTTTTAGAGTAAAACTGGCTATATAAATACCCGATTAATCAAATTTTAAAGAAAACGTCCAGGTCATTTGCGATCCTCTTTTTAACTGGATTCATTTATTTATTTTCCAATATTGTTATCCGACTGGGGAGACTGCTAGCAGTGTACAATAGAGGCAAGCGATAAAACGAAAACATGAATTGACATTGCGATAAAACAGAAGAACAGAAAAATAGTGTTGGAAGGGAGCTTGGAGGTCATCTAGTCCAACCCCGTCTAGGCAGGAAACCCTTCACCACTTCAGACAATTGGTTATCCAACTTCTTCTTAAAAACTTCCAGTGTTGGAGCATTTACAACTTCTGGAGGCAGGTCGTTCCACTGGTTAATTGTTCTCACTGTCAGGAAATTTCTCCTTAGTTCTAAGTTGCTTCTCTCCTTGATTAGTTTCCACCCGTTGCTTCTTGCCCTGCCCTCAGGTGCTTTGGGGAATAGCTTGACTCCCTCTTCTTTGGGGCAGCCCCTGAGATATTGGAAGATGCTATCATGTCTCCCCTAGTCCTTCTTTTCATCAAACTCGACATACCCAGTTCCTGCAACCATCCATCGTATGTCTTAGCCTCTAGTCCCCTAATCCTCTTTGTTGCTTTTCTCTGCACTCTTTCCATAGTCTCAACATCGCCACGGTGGTGCGGTGGTTAGAGTGCAGTACTGCAAGTCTAATTCTGCTGACTGCCGGCTGCCTGCAATTTGGCAGTTCGAATCTCACCAGGCTCAAGGCTGACTCAGCCTTCCATCCTTCCCAGGTGGGTAAAATGAGAACCCAGATCGTTGGAAGGCAAGAGGCCGACTCTGTAAACGGCTTAGAGAAGGCTGGGAAGCACTAATCAAGCGGCATATAAGTCTAAGTGCTGTTGCAATTGCTATCTTTTTTTTTTACATCGTGGGGACCAAAACTGGATGCAGTATTCCAGGTGTGGCCTTCGTGTGGTACGGTCCACCCACTCCACCCCTGTTACAGGTAATTCTCAAAATATTCAAAATATATTCTATCCTATCTTGTTCCTGCCTTCTGCAATGGCCGATCCTTCTTCTTGTTTTCCTAACCTCAAGATTGTCCACCAAAGTGCAATTTTTCTTCTCTAAAAAAAAGAAAAAAACACCACCAGTGATGGAGCACCCACAACTTCTGGTGGCCAGTTGTTCCATTGATTAATTGTTCTCCCTGTCAGGGAATTTCTCCTTAGTTGCAGGTTTCATTTCACTCCAGATCCGGTTCCTGTTGACCTTTTTGCTCTCTTTTCCAATAATCTTAGTAACCTGAGAGGTGATAACAGCCATACCTGTATGTGTTTGGAGAACATCCCCCATCCTGCCGGGCATTACAGGTTTTAAGGGTGCGGGTTTTTTTTTCCTCTTAGTGTCAAACTTGGCCCCTTTTGGGTTAAACTGCACCTCTCGAGAACCATTGATTTGTTTAACAACTGCCACATTCACTTAATGACCGTTGTTTAAAAAAAATGTTGTAAAATCGGGTAGATCATGTGACTTACCCATTTTAATAGAGCCTGGGTGGCACAGCAGACTAAAGTGCTGTTAAGTAGCACCAGCTCCCTGCAATTACTGGGAGTTCGAATCTCACCAGGCTCAAGGTTGACTCAGCCTTCCATCCTTTCTAAAGTAGGTAAAATGAGGAGCCGGATTGTGGGGGCAATAAGATGACTTTGTATAAAAAAGAACACCGCTTAGTGGGGCCTGAAAGCCCTACTATGCAGGTATATACAAAAGGATGAAGGCTGTTGCTTAATACATTGTAAGCCGCCCTGAGTCTCCGGAGAAGGGCATCATATAAATCAAACCAATAAATAAACAATAAATAAATTATGATTATAATGGGCAAGCTCCATGACCGTCATATCTCAAGGACTACTTGTATATCTCTGCTACTCTTGAGATCCAGAGAAATTGTCTTGACTTCGGTCGATGTGAGAAGGAGGCATAAGGTGTGAGAAGGAGAGACGATCACTTGAATGGGAGCCAGCCGTCCGAAAAAGCCAATTTAATCCTAAACTGCATTACTAGAGGGACAGACTCAAGATCACGTGAAGTGTTATTCCACACCTGGAATACAGCATCCAGTTCTGGTCACCATAATACAAAAGAGATGTTGAAGTCTTCCAGTATTTGAGGGATTGCCACAAAGGGGAGAGGGTCAAGCTATTCTCCAAAGCCCCTGAAGGCAGGACAAGAAGCGGCGGATGGAAACTCATCAAGGAGAGAAGGAACCTAGAATTAAGGAGAAACTTCCTAACAGTGAGGACAATTAACCAGTGGAACAGCTGGCCACCAGAAGTTGTGAATGCTCCAACACTGGAAGTTTTTAAGAAGAGATTGGACAACCATTTGTCTGAAATGGTATAGGGTCTCTTTTTGGGCAGGGGGTTGGACTAGATGACCTCCAAGTTCCCTTCCAACTCTGTCATTCAGTTATTCTGTTAAGAAAGACGAACACACAGAAAAAAACAATTTTTTTTTCTCCTCTAAGAGATCAGCCTTAAAATATTATAATTCGTGCCGTTTTAGGATCAGGCAGGCTGTTATGAACCTGTTCGGTGGGAACACTTAAGGTCCCTGCCAGCAACAGAACAAAAGCTGATTGATCGCCTGGCATAAATTTGCACACCTGGGCAGGATCGGTCACACCGACACAACAGAGTAACCGTTCCTTCAAACCGAAGTCCTGTTGCATTCGAGGGGACTTAGTCTTTGCAGGCTAAAATGCTCAAGACGAGCGTCTCTCGAATCGCAAGATGCAATTCACCTCACTCTTTTTTTTTATTTCCCGAATAGCAAAGTCTCGATTAAGCTCTTATTACAAAAATAAAAAACTAGTCCAACCAGTTTCAACTCTAAAGTTTCACTTCTCCCGACCACTTCCTGATGGTTGCAAGAATCAAGGGCTCTTATGTGCAATTCTACACAAACACACAGACACGCCAGCTAATTTTCTGTCTCCCCTCAACAACGGCAGTGATTTGCTGAACAATAACAACAAAAAACAAGATCACGAAATCAGCACGACTCACTCAGCAACTGCCTTGCTTAGCAATGGAAATGCCGGTCCCGACTGGGGTCGTATGTCGAGGACTGTCTGTGCGGCTCCTCGCCGAAGGACGGGTGCAAAGATTGCCTCTACGGTACGCAAAGTCCAAAGCAGAACCTGCTTCGCAGCCCTGCACAAAATGAAAAGCAGAAACGGTGAGGGAGCCTTTTATCTTCCAGACAAACCGAGATCCGCCCTCCTTTGCAATCTTCTATTTTGGTTGAATGCCCTGGAAGACGGGATCATGGGATCGCCCGATGCCTTCTCCTGGCAAGCTTCTGACTCTTCATAAAAGGGTTAGTCCGTTCTGCCAAACTCCGCCTGATTCCTGGCTAGGCTTGACAAACACAACTCTCCAACTACAATATTTGCAATTCTTGAGTATCTCAGAACAACAGAGAGCTGGAGGGGACCTTGGAGGTCATCTACTCCAAGCAGGAGACCCTACACCATTTCTGACAGAAAAGGGACGTGCATAAGTGCACCAACATGCCTATCCTAATGTCCCCTTTTATTCCTATCCATTTCATGTATTCATAATCATGTTTATAGTTAATACTGCCCAAGGAGCTGCTGATCCAGTTCTACAGAGGAACGATCGAGTCTGTCATCTGCACCTCCATAACTGTCTGGTTGGGCTCTGCAACCCAACAAGACAGACAGAGATTTCGGAGGATAATTAGAACGGCAGAAAAAACAACGGCTACCAACCTGCCTTCCATGGAGGAGCTGTATATTGCATGAGTCAAAAAAGAGAGCTGGGAAAATATTTACAGACCCTTCGCATCCTGGACATAAACTACCAGTTTAAGAGCCTGGTGGCGCAGTGGACTAAGTGCTGTTAAAGTAGCACTTAGTTGCCAGCTGCCTGCAATTACTGCAAGTTCGAATCTCATCAGGCTCAAGGTTGACTCAGCCTTCCATCTTTCCGAGGTAGGTAAAATGAGGACCCGGATTGTGGGGGCAATAAGCTGACTTTGTATAAAAAAGAACACCGTTTGGGGGGGGGGGCTGAAAGCCCTACTAAGCAGGTCTATACAAAAGTATGAAGGCTATTGCTTAACACATCGTAAGATGCTCTGAGTCTCCAGAGTAGGGCGGCATATAAATCGAACCAATAAATAAACAAATAATAAATAAACTGTTTCAACTCCTACCCTCAAAATGACGCTATAGAGCACTCAACACCAGAACAACTAGACACAAGGACAGTTTTTCCCCGAACGCCACCACTCTGCTAAACAAATAATTCCCTCAACACTGTCAAACTATTCACTAAGTCTGCACGACTATTAACCTTCTCATCGTTCCTATCACCCGTCTCCTCCCACTTATGACTGTATGACTGTAACCTTGTTGCTGGTATCCTTACGATTTATATTGATATTGTTTCCTGATTGCTTATTTGTCCCCTATGACTATCATTAGGTGTGGTACCTTATGATTCTGGATGAACATATCTTTTCTTTTATGTTCACTGAGAGCTTATGCACTAAGACAAATTCCTTGTGTGTCCAAACACACTTGGCCAATAAAGAATTCTGTCTGTCTGTCTGTCTGTCTGTCTGTCTATCTATCTATCTATCTATCTATCATCTATGACTATCTTAGGTGTTGTACCTTATGATTCTTGATGAACGTATCTTTTCTTTTATGTACACTGAGCGTATGCACCAAGACAAATTCCTTGTGTGTCCAATCACACTTGGCCAATCAAGAATTCTATCTATCTGTCTGTCTGTCTGTCTGTCTGTCTATCTATCTATCTATCATCTATCTATCTATCTATCATCTATGACTATCTTAGGTGTTGTACCTTATGAGTCTTGATGAACGTATCTTTTCTTTTATGTACACTGTGAGCTTATGCACTAAGACAAATTCCTTGTGTGTCCAAACACACTTGGCCAATAAAGAATTCTGTCTGTCTGTCTGTCTGTCTGTCTGTCTGTCTGTCTATCTATCTATCTATCTATCTATCTATCTATCTATCTATCTATCTATCTATCATCTATCTATCTATCTATCTATCTATCTATCTATCTATCTATCTATCTATCTATCATCTATGACTATCTTAGGTGTTGTACCTTATGATTCTTGATGAACGTATCTTTTCTTTTATGTACACTGAGCGTATGCACCAAGACAAATTCCTTGTGTGTCCAATCACACTTGGCCAATCAAGAATTCTGTCTGTCTGTCTGTCTGTCTGTCTGTCTGTCTGTCTGTCTATCTATCTATCTATCTATCTATCTATCTATCTATCTATCTATCTATCTATCTATCATCTATCTATCTATCTATCATCTATCTATCTATCTATCATCTATCTATCTATCTATCATCTATGACTATCTTAGGTGTTGTACCTTATGAGTCTTGATGAACGTATCTTTTCTTTTATGTACACTGAGAGCTTATGCACCAAGACAAATTCCTTGTGTGAGCCATCACACTTGGCCAATGAAGAATTCTGTTCTATTCTGTTATCGAATACACGCTTGACAAAAAAAAAGATGGCAGTCGAATCTCTTCTTGAAAGCCTCCAGGGATGAAGCTCCCACAACTTCCGAAGGCAACTTCTCTTCCATAGATTGATTGCTCTCACTGTCAGGAAATTCCTCCTATTTCTAGGTTGAATCTCTCCTTGATAAATAACAGAACACAGTTGGAAGGGACCTTGGAGGGGAGACTCTACACCTGTAATGGCAAACTTATGGCACACCTGCCCGAGATGGCACGAAGAGCCATCTTTCCGGGCACGCGACCTGTTGCTCAACTCACCTGCAGCTGCCCATGCACGCTCCTCAGCTAATGTTCGGGCCTCTGGTGCACATGCGTGCAATTCAGGGGACCCAGCTGGTCTTCAGAGCTCTCATGTGCATGTGGGCGCATTTGTGCATTCACGCAAGAGTCCTTGCTTGCAATGTGCGCGTGCATAGATGACATTCGTGTACGGGCATTGAGTGCGTGAAAACTGTGTGCATGCACAGATGGTGTGATTGAATGCGCAGTGCACGGGGGGAGCTGCACAAAAATTGCACATATGCGCAGTTGGTACGGGAGCTCGGGTAGCGCATGGGTAGCACGCGGACACACGAAGCATGCAAAGCCCGTACCTTTTTGGCACTCGGTGAGTAAATGCTTTGCCACCACTGCCCTACACCATTTCAGATGAATAGTTGTCCAATGTTTTCTTAAAAGCCTCCAGGGATGGAGCACCCAGAAATTAAGCTGTTCCACTAATTAATTCTTCTCACTGTCAGGAAGTTTCTCCCGAATTCCAGACTGCTTCTCTCCTTGATTAGTTTGCTTGTTTGTTTATTTATTTAATTAATTAATTACATTTTTATACCGCCCTTCTCCCGCAGGACTCAGGGCGGCGTACAGCCAGAATAAAAACACAATACATTTAAATTTGAATTTTAAAAAAGTTTAAAAGTATTAAATAATTTGGCCCAATTTTGTTAAAAACCCCAAAATTAAAATACCCAATTAAAAATTTCACGTCAGCTCAGCCTCTTCGAATAGAAGGGTCCTAAGGGCAATGTTTCTATCCGTTCCTTCTTATCTTGTCCTGCCTTCAGGTGTTCTGGAGAATAGCTTGACCCCCTCTTCTTTGGGCAGCCCCTGAGATATTTTAAGATGCTATCATGTCCCCCCTAGTTCTTATTTTCCTTCAACTAGAGAGCCTGAGTAGTGTAGGGGAGTAATGCCTCCTACAAAGGCATTATTTAAGATCCAGCTGCTGCAATTACTTGCGAGTTCAATCCCAGGCAGGCTCAAGGTCGACTCAGCCTTCCATCCTTTATAAGGTGGGTAAATTGAGGACCCAGTTTGTTGGGGGCAATAAGCTGACTTTGTATAAATATAAATATACAAAAGTATGAAGGCTGTTGCTTAACGCATTGTAAGCCGCCCTGAGTCTCCGGAGAAGGGCGGCATATAAATCAAATTTTAAAAAAAACAAAAACTAGCCATGCCCAGTTCCTGCAACCATTCCTCGTAGGTTTTATCCTGCAGTCCCCTAATTATTCTTGTTGTTCTTCTCTGCACTCTTCCCAGAGTCTCAACATCTTTTTTTTACATCGTGGTGACCAAAACTGGATGAAATATTCTAATAATCTCCTTCACTCGGATATCCAACCAAGCGATGAACAAAGTCACTGATTTTGCAGGAATCCAATTTTGGGAGAATGGCTTGCCTGGAAAGACCGTTGCCCATCCCTCCTGCAGGGAGAAAAAGCTCACGGTGAAGTCATGTGGATGTAATGTTTATTCCGCAGCAACACCCAAATTGACTAAGTTTTCAAAATCTCAGATAACTTTACACAGAGCCAACTAGAGTTAAGCGCAGAGAGCAAAAACGTTAGCCTGTGGGCTGGGAAAGGACATTTTGCTCTGAATTAGCCATAGAAATTAACACTCCAAATATTACGGGTGATTAATAAAGACCTAGATGTAACCTTCTACTTACAACTCATCTTGCAACAGATCTGAATTGTGATCTGTCCTTGACGTTATGACCGTTGCTAGCACTCCCGCAGTCCCGTTATCGGGAGTTAGGAGCTCGGCAACCGAAGCATAGAAATCACAGGGCAGGAAGGGACCTTGGAGGTCCTCTAGTCCAACCCCCTGAGCATGGCAGATCAACATTGCTGGCTCACATATGTAATGGTTGCGGTGTTGTTTCCTGCATAATCAGAGCCTGGTACCTCAGGCTCTCAGGCATAAGAGCCTGGATAGCTCAGCAGACTAAAAGCATTGTGATTAACACCAGCTGTCTGCAATTACTGTAAGTTCGAATCTCCCCAGGCTCAAGGTTGACTCAGCCTTCCATCCTTTCTAAGGTGGGTCAATGGAGGACCCAGTTTGTGGGGGCAATAAGCTGACTTTGGATAAATATACAAAAGTATGAAGGCTGTTGCTTAACGCATTGTAAGCTGCCCTGAGTCTCCGGAGAAGGGCGGCATATAAATCAAATTTTAAAAAAAAGAAAGTAAGAAAAAAGAAAGAGGAAGGAAAGAAGAAAGGAAAGGAAGGAAGGAAGGAAGGAAGGAAGGAAGGAAGGAAGGAAGGAAGGAAGGAAGGAAGGAAGGAAGGAAGGAAGGAAGGAAGGAAATTAATTCAGCTGCCTGCAATTACTGTAAGTTCGAATCTCCCCAGGCTCAAGGTTGACTCAGCCTTCCATCCTTTCTAAGGTGGGTAAAATGAGGACCCAGTTTGTGGGGGCAATAAGCTGACTTTGTATAAAATATACAAAAGTAGGAAGGCTGTTGCTTAACACATTGTAAGCCACCCTGAGTCTCCGGAGAAGGGCGGCATATAAATCTAATTAAAAAAAGAAAAAGGAAATAAAAGTCAGTTCCAACTTTTAATGTGTGCTCTTTGTGATGTAATCAGCCAATCCTTTTCTTGAAGTAAATTGTGCCTCTACTTCACAATGGGGATGAAATGCATCTTGAATGGCCATAGTCCACAATCTTTGAGCCCAAATTGGCCATTTGGCATTTTAATGCCATTCCTGTTTCTCATTTTCCCTTGATTAATTTTCACCGTAAGCACATTTCCTAGGCCAATTTCCATTGCTGTATACTGTGCTAGTTCTCACAGTGTTTCTGAGCGATTTCCATTTCTTTTCTTTTCCTTGTTTGTCTAGATCTTATTTGCAGTTTTTCTTTAACCACCAACATTTATTTTTTTTTGTGGACAGCGTAATGACTGGGTTAACGTATTTTTCACACAGTGCTTACAGAAATAATACAATTGCATATACAGGAGCGATTTCAAGTTCTGATTTTCCATAAATCTTCAGATCATCCATATAAATGGGGAGATTTTATTAACATTTAAAAAAAATCTCTGATACCAAATCCCGAAAGGTGCTTTGTCAGGAGGCAACTGGACTTTCTGATTTTTTTCGTCAACGACATTTCACTTCTCCTCCAAGAAGTTTCTTCAACTCTGATAAGGATGGTGGGGAATGGAAGGATTTATATTCCTTGCAGATTGCTGGTCCTTTGCATCCTTTTAGAGGGTCGTTGAGGCTTTTTGGAGGTTTATCTGTGTCCTCAGGGTCAGCTGAGAAGAAGAAAGTCCAGTTGCCTCCTGAAAAAGCACCTTTGAGACAATAATGACCTGGATAACTGAGAATCTCTGCAGCTTCTGATAACCAAGATTTGTTTTCTGCAAAATCACTGGAGCAAGGCAATGACAAACAGTAAGGGTGATTTCTCTCCTAATCTTGACAAGCTTGTATTCTTCATTTCCAACCACCCATTCAGATTTCCACCGCTTTGTTATTTTTTCTACAAACACACTAATGTTTTTACTGACACCGGTTTGTTTCCAAACATCTGATGGTCCATCTATGGAGTAATGAATCAAATGTCTTTTTTTTTCCTATTGTTTTAGCTCATATGCTGTTCCATTCTGGAAGACTCAAAGCAGATTACCTCGAGACAAAATGTTCCTGACAACATTGAGAACACAATACACACACATATACACAATGCGCTGTCACTTGGGAGTAACCACACATCCATGGGTTGGGGGCAGAAGGACCAATGAAGTCGTAAGCATGACACAAATGGAGATGAAATTCACAGAACATGGGAAAAAAGAGTCGGAAGGGATCTTAGACCTGAATAGGACGCTCTACTCAGGTAAGCGATTCTGTATCATTTCGGACATGTCCAATCTCTTCTTAAAAACCTCCAATTATCCAAACCTCTAATTATCCTTGCTGTTAATTAAACAGTGGAACTATTATGACAGCCGTGGCCAGGGGGGCTTTTTATCAGGCTCGCCTGATACGCCAGTTGCGTCCCTATCTAGATCGGGACTCCTTACGCACAGTCACTCAGGCACTCGTCATTTCCCGCCTGGACTACTGTAATGCTCTCTACATGGGGCTCCCCTTGAGGTGCACCCGGAGGCTCCAACTGGTGCAGAATGCGGCCGCGCAGGGGATTATGGGAGCAAGGGGGCGCTCCCATGTGACACCTCTCCTGCGTGAGCTGCATTGGCTTCCGGTGGTCTTCCGGGTGCACTCCAAGGTATTGGTGATCACCTTTAAAGCGCTCCATGGCATAGGGCCGGGTACTTGCGGGACCGCCTTCTGCCACCGATAGCCTCCCACCGGCCAGTTCGCTCCCACAGAGAGGGACTCCTCAGGGTGCCGTCAGCAAGACAATGTCGGCTGGCGACACCCAGGGGGAGAGCCTTCTCTGTGGCAGCACCAGCCCTCTGGAACAATTTGCCCCCAGAGATCCGTACAATACCTGATCTCCGGGCTTTCCGCTGTGCCCTAAAAACTTTTTTATTTTGTCAAGCTGGGCTGGCGTAACCCCCCCCCCTCTTTTTAAGTTTAAAGTTTTTATGGGTTTTAAATTTTAAGTGCCTATTGGTTTTTTAAATTTATTGGGCCAAGATTATTTAATTTCTTTTATTAATATTTTAAATTTTGTATCGGAGTGTTTTTTATTCTTGGCTGTACACCGCCCTGAGTCCACTAGGAGAAGGGTGGTATATAAATTTAATAAATAATAATAATAATAATAATTATGCTACCCATGGTTTTGAAAGCTGAGGACAAGAAGAAAAGTGACCCATTTGAGCTGTGATCAAATGGGTCACTGGAGGAGATAACTGCGTATCCTTTGGACAGCAAAATGACTAACAACCAAGTACAGAGCGCATAACACCAGGTATGTCCCTGGAAGCCAAAATCAGGAAACCGTGTCTCACTTCTATTTGGTCAGGTTATGCAGGGGAATTCCCCAGAGAAAGCAATTATGCTCGGATGAGTTAGTGGTAAAAGGAAACTAGGCTTCCAGGGAACACGGCGGTTGGACCCTATCCAAGATGACACCAGCCAGACCAGAGAAGAACCCAATCAAAATAGAGCCGGAAGGGGCCTTGGAGATCTTCACATCCAACCCTCAGCTCAACCAGTGAAGTGAAGGACCAGGTGAGATGTGATAGCAGTCTTCCAAGATTTGAGGGGCTGCCACAGAGAGGAGGAAGGGGGGGTCAAGCTCAGTGGTGGGTTTCAAATTTTTTTACTACTGGTTCTGTGGGCGTGGCTTGGTGGGCGTGGCAGGGGAAGGATATACTGCAAAATCCCCATTCCCTCCCAATCAGCTGGGACTTGGGAGGCAGAGAATAGATGGGGCGGGGCCAGTCAGAATTTTTACTACCGGTTCTCCGAACTACTCAAAATTTCCACTACCGATTCTCCAGAACTGGCCAGAACCTGCTGAAACTCACCTCTGGTTAAGCTATTTTCCAAGGCACCCAAAAGCCAGACAAGGAAAAACGGATGGAACCTGAACAAGGAGAAATTCAACCTGGAAATAAGGAGGAATTTCCTGACCGGGAGAACAATCAACCCATGGAACAGAAGTTGCCTTCGGAAGTTGTGGGAGCTTCATCCCTGGAGGCTTTCAAGAAGGGATTGGACTGCCATCTGTGAGAAATAGGAGTCCCTATACCATTTCAGACAATCTCTACTTAAAAACCTCCAGTCATGAAGCATCCACAACTTCTGGTGGCAAGTAGTTCCACTGGTTAATTGTCCTCACCATTAAGAAGTTTCTCCTTAATTCTAGGTTGCTTCTCTCCTTCTTCTCTAGGTTGATGGGTTTCCATCCATGGTTTTTTGTCTTGGCTTTTGGTGCAAGATTAGAAAACTTGGAGTGAAGTGGCCCATTGAATCGGACACAAGTCGGACACGACGGAATCGCTAACACCATCCTCATCAACACACCCAGGAGGACCTCACTGCCCTCTGTAACAAAGACTTACGCACGCGTCCTGGATGACAACACCACCTGTCTCCAAATGCCTCCCAAAGTAGTTTTGCATCGCACAGCAAAATGAAACTGGGGTTCCCACTGGCCCATGAGGCTCCTCTTCCTCCCCGCTCCAGGGGGAATTTCAGGAGCTGCCTGGTCTCCACTAGACTTTTCCCAGAGTTGGCAAACCAAGAGAGGAACAGGATGAGTAATATACCCAGGGTGCAAATTCCTTCCATTTGCACAACACTAAGGACCTTTGGTGCAAACAGGCTTTCCCTAACTCGCCGTCCTTTCTTTTTTAAAATTTGATTTATATGCCGCCCTTTTCCGAAGACTCAGGGCGGCTTACAATGCGTTAAGCAATAGCCTTCATACTTTTGTATATTTATACAAAGTCAGCTTATTGCCCCCACAAACTGGATCCTCCATTTACCTACCTTAGAAAGGATGGAAGGCTGAGTCAACCTTGAGCCTGGTGAGATTTGAACTTACAGTAATTGCAGACAGCTGGTGTTAATCACAACGCTTTAGTCTGCTGAGCCAGCAGGAATTGTGTCCATCTAGTCTAACCAAAAAATAAATAAATAAAAGGAGTTGGGGTGGCATGATAGCAGTCTCCCAATATTTGAGGGGCTGCCACAGAGAGGAGGAAGGGAGGGGGGTCAAGCTATTTTCCAAAGCACTCAAAGGCCAGACGAGGAATCACAGAAGGAAACTGAACAAGGAGAGATTCAACCTGGAAATAAGGAGGAATTTTCTGATAGTGACAGTTGCCTTCAGAAGTTGTGGGAACTTCGTCACCGGAGCCTTTCAAGAGGAGACTGGATGGCCATTTGTGAGAAATAGTATAGGGTCTCCTGCTTGGGAGGTGGGGTTGGACTAGATGACCTCCAAGGTCCCTTCCAACTCTGTTAATCTGTAACTGTACAAGAAGCTGGAATGAAAAACGGCCTCTTTGGCTACTCCTGCTGAAGATTCTCACAGCCCCACAGAACCTCCAGCGTGAGATTTTTAAGGTCTGAACCGGTCTGTTCATAACCTGGGTCTAGGAAGGGAGGGGGTGTCATATCATTGGATAGCTCAGGTGTTCTTGAAATCTGATAATTAGCCAAGATCAAGTTTGAGCAGAGTCAAACTACAACTAAAGAGAAGCTTCCTGACCATGTTAGAACCGTGGGAAATCAGTGGGAAAACTTACGTGCTGGAGTTGTGTGGGATCCATCCCTGGAGGTCTTTAAAAAAGTGATGGGAGAAGCATTTGTCCAGGATGGAATAAGGTTTCCTGCCTTCAATCCTAGGATTCTATAAGAAGCTGGAGGTGAATAATTGCAGTGATTTGCTTAACAAAGGTGGCAAGAAAATGGGTCAAAGCTCTTTTAACAAAAGACTTGCTTAGCAACAGAAATGTTAGGCTCAGTTGCAGTCGTAATCCGAGGACTACCTGGATAGGGACCCACCCACCAACCGAACCTGTAAAATATTAGCCTTCGACGTAGAACGTAAATCCCGTTTTAAGAAATGCATCTGTACGGATGCAACATAGTTGGGAGAGGCCAATCTCGACGTCAACGCCAACTCTTAAACTGGCAATTAAAAATCAAAATAAAACACTGAGAAACGGGAGGCGTATTTCAGCCTTCTAAGATATATTACCTGTGTTTTTAATGCACCCGGAAGACAGGAAATTTATCCGCCAGTTGTACAGCTTGTGAACTACTCAGGTGAACTTGACACACTCCGAGTTTCGTAACTTTGTGGAAAACAACGTCTGTCTTTAAAGGTGCAATTCTCCTTTGCGTGCCTCAAGGGATTAATTTTATTGCCATCTCTCTAGAACAGTGTTTCGCAACTTTGGCTGCTTTGAGATGGGTGGATTTCAACTCCCAGAAGTCCCCAGCCAGCATGATTTAAGAGGAGTGGACTTCAACTCCCAGAACGCTGCAGCTAACAAGCTTTAAGACGGGTGGACTTCAACTCCCAGAATCCCCCTGCCAGCATGATTTAAGAGGAATGGACTTCAACTCCCAGAATGCTGCAGCTAGCAAGCTTTAAGACAGATAGACTTCAACTCCCAGAATCCCCCTGCCAGCATAATTTAAGAGGAGTGGACTTCAACTCCCAGAATGCTAACAAGCTTTAAGACAGGTAGACTTCAACTCCCAGAATCCCCCTGCCAGCATGATTTAAGAGGAGTGGACTTCAACTCCCAGAATGCTGCGCTAGCAAGCTTTAAGACGGGTGGACTTCAACTCCCAGAATCCCCCTGCCAGCATGATTTAAGAGGAGTGGACTTCAACTCCCAGAATGCTGCGCTAGCAAGCTTTAAGACAGGTGGACTTCAACTCCCAGAATCCCCCTGCCAGCATGATTTAAGAGGAGTGGACTTCAACTCCCAGAATGCTGCGCTAGCAAGCTTTAAGACAGGTGGACTTCAACTCCCAGAATCCCCCTGCCAGCATGATTTAAGAGGAGTGGACTTCAACTCCCAGAATGCTGCAGCTAGCAAGCTTTAAGACAGGTAGACTTCAATTCCCAGAATCCCCCTGCCAGCATGATTTAAAATGGGTGGACTTCAACTCCCAGAATCCCCCAGCCAGCATAACTGTTTTTTTTCCCTCCAGTGATATAAACAAGGATGAAAGCTGGTTTATCTGTGTGCTACTTTAAAAACAAAATAATTCCACCACATGTGTTGTCCACATCCATTCACCACTATCACAATCTCTGTGTTATCACTCCGATTTGTTCCCTGAAGAACAAATCATGAAGAAATTATGACTGCTTCTCTTTCCTGGTTTTCCTCTCTCGCGGACCTCACTGTTCAGGATTTCAGCTCCCTCCTGGACGAGTCGGGTGTGTAAATGCACCAAGACAAATTCCTTGTGCGTCCAATCACACTTGGCCAATAAAGAATTCTATTCTATTCTATCTATTCTAAATGCACCAACAGCCACAGAGAGCTGGAAATGAGTCCATGAAAGAAAGCTGGATGCCAAAGGGGGGCAAATCTTTCAGGGATCCCAAATCCTGTCTCGTAACAATCAGAGTGATTGACACTTTGCAAGTTTGTTGTTTCCTATCAAATCCAGAAGCAGAGTGAGTTTGCAGGAGGGGGGCATAAATAAAATAAGATACAAATATAAATAAGATAAAATAAAGTATTATAAGATACAAATATAAATAAGATAAAATAAAGAATTATAAGATACAAATATAAATAAGATAAAATAAAATATTCAGTCACTCTGAATAGCCAAACGGGGTGGGGGGCATAAATAAAATAAGAGACAAATATAAATAAGATAAAATAAAATAGAAAGGAAAAAATAAAAAATACATAAAATGAAACAAAAATTAAGTAAAAGAAAACAAAACAGCTTACATCCTGAGACCTCTAACACTATAAAGCATCCACAGCTTATCCAAGCTCCTTGGGGAGGACTCGGTAGGTAGTCAAAAATGCCACATCCAGTCTGAACATCTGGCTGGCTGTGGAATGAATCATAAAATAAAGTAAAATAAAAATGAAACAAAACAAAAAGCAAAGCAAAATAAAATAAAATAATAAAACGTAATATAAAATAAAGTATGTTGTAAAGGCTGCACAATTTCTGCACTGGGGGAAAGCAGGCTGACAGGTCACAGACTAAGACAGACAGACAGACAGATGATAGCTGACAGATAGATGGTAGATACAGACGTTAGATGATAGATAGTAAGATAGATACATAGAGAGATGATAGACAGACAGATTGAAAGATAGAATAGAGAGAGATGATAAAAAAGAGAGACAGACAGACAGATGATAGAAGATAGATACATTGATGATAGACAGACAGATTAAAACATGGAATAGATAGATAGATGATAGATAGATGATAGATAGATAGATAGATAGATAGATAGATAGATAGATAGATAGATAGATAGATAGATAGATGATAGATAGATAGATAGATAGATATAGATATAGATGATAAAAGAAAGAGAGATTATAGAAGATAGATACATAGATAGATGATAGACTGACAGACAGATTGAAATATAGAATATAGAAAGAGATGATAGAAGATAGATACATAGATGATAGACAGACAGACAGACAGACAGAGACAGATGATTGAGATAGCTAAATAGATACCAGATGATAGACAGACAGACAGATGAAAGATAATAGAGAGCGAGAGATGATAAAAGAGAGAGACATACAGACAGATGATAGAAGATAGATAGAAGATAAATACATAGATAGATGATTGAGAGATAGATAGATATATAGAGGAGGGGGCAGGGGGAGGGAGGAAGAAAGAGAGAGTGAGTGAGTGAGTTTGGGGTGACTCCTCCAAGTCTTCATGTTCAGAAGGGTCTCCTTGTCTGATCCAGGTGGCTTTGGAAGCCAGGTTTCTGACTCAGGTGGATTTCAACATTCCCCCAGAGACCTTTGCAGAAACCACAAATCTGAATTAGCCTGCATGTGCACGCACGTGGCGGGAGGGGGCGGGGGCGCCTTTCCCACGCGCCGATTGCTGACTCTGAGCTGGGAACCCACCGGCGTCGGCCCGCTTCTGCTCGTAAGGCTTTCCCACCTGGGTCGGTCCGTCCGTCCGCCCGCCACCCCCGGGTGGGTCTGTCTTGCAAAGAGACCCTCACCCGGGTCCCCTTCTGGTTCGCACAACCTTCTAAGGCTGCAGGGATTCCCAACCTTTGGCCCCCTTTAAGCGTCGGGGGATTTCAACTCTCCGAATTGGCCAGCCCGGGGTCTTTGAAGCCCCCCCCCCACCCCCTTTAATCTTAAAGTTGCTTAAAGTTGGCAAACGCTCTTCTAAGCCAACCGGCTGCGTTCCCACGACCCGTGCAGACCCTCCAGTCCAACCCAACCCGGGTTCCGCCTGACCCGGAGGACGCGAGTCAGCCACCCGTGGAGCCTCTACGGGCATTTCGTGTTTCAACACCAGCCCAACTGGGGTCTTCTCCCCTGCAGAGGGTCCCCCCCTCCCAACACCCGGGACGAAACAAGCGAGGGGCGCTCTGCACGTGCCCAGAGGCGCCCTCGCCCATCGCCCCAGGCTGCAACCTGGCTCCGATCTACCCGCTCCAACAAGCCCACGAATGCCACACTCACCTCTGCCCCGGGGCGCCCTCCGGATGCCACGGCTGGCAGCCTCGCCCGCCCGCCGCTGGCCAAGCCCAGTCCGCGGGCGCCGCCTCGGAGCGCAGGGCGTGGAGCGAGGCTCCGGCCACTCCTTCCTCCGCCCGCGGAACGGGAATCCCGGGTCGGCTCGACCGGTGGAACTCCCGCCTGGGGGTGGAGTGGGGCGGCGGGGGTTTCAAGGGACGGAGGGAGCCCGCGGGCGCCAGGGACAATGGGCGGGCAACGAGCTGCGGGCGCAGGTTGCAGATCGCGCAGCCGGCTGGGCGCTCCGCGGGTCCCCGCGCACGCCAACCCTGCAAGGTAGGTCAGGCAGACTTAAAAGAGCTGGCTTTTTTGTAAACTAAAGTTTTCACGTTTTGTGTGTCCGTCCATAGATTAATATCAGATTCCCCCCTCCTCATTCTACAGGTAGTCCTCAATTTACAACTGCTCATTTAGTGACCGAAGTTCCAACGGCCCTGGAAAAAAAAGGGGGGGAGTTATGACCGTTTTTCACCGTTGCTGAATCCCCAGGGTCACGGGATCAAAATTTAGACGCTTGGCCACTGACTCATATTTATGACGGTCGCAGCATCCCAAGGTCACTCAATCCCCTTTTGCAACCTTCAGATGAACAAAATCCATAGAGAAGCTGGATTCGTTTAATGACCGCGTGGCTCACTTAAGAACGGCAGTGACTCACTGAACAGCAGTGGCAAGAAAGATCATGAAAATGGGGCAAAATTCACTGAACAACCGTCTGTACTTGGCAACAAAAAAAATTGGGGGCTTAATTGAGTCGTATGTTGAGGACCTCCTCATCTTTCAACTTGGGCTGTGAATTGTGTTTTGTATTTTTGTAGCATTTTCTTTCTCTCGTTTTTGTCTTTTGAGTACAGCTTGTGGAAGTTTAATAAATAAAATAGGTCAGCAGGGGGCGCTTTGAAGGATGAAAGGGGGCTTAAAGCCAGGAATTGCAATTCTACCCTTCCCCACCCACAGTTGGTTGGGCACATTCCCACCCCCCCCCACCCCCGATCTCCGGCCCTTTGTTGGGGGCCCCAAAAAGAAGATTTGGGGATCTCTTGGAGGCAGCCTTTCAAAAGGCGAAGCATTGGACTACAAGGTCCATCCTCCCCAGCCCGCACGGCAGGAGGGAAGCTGAAGACCAGCCAACGCCTCTGCAGGGTGGCTGATGGTGAAGACAGACAGAGAGAGTTTGGTCCGCAGCTGTAGTAGGACCACTGGTGGGATTCAGCCAGTTAGCACCTATTCGGGAGAAACAGTTGTTAACTTTCTAAACAGCTCGGAGAACCGGTTGTTGGAAGAAATCTTATATTATTATTATTTTTTTTTGCCACTTTACAGGGCTAATCCCGTAAGGAAGGCAGGAAGGAAACGTTCTTTATTGTTCTTGTCCAAACAGAACCGGTTAAAACAGCGTTTCTCAACCTTGGAAGCTTGAAGATGGGTGGACTTCAACTCCCAGAATCTGGGTTAAAAGAACCAACATCCACCCAGCAAAAGTCAGCCTTTCTATGTCTCTGTTGTGGCCCATTAGCGGCCGGTGCAGGTAGTAGCTGATTCTGACAGCGAGGAGGCTGGTGTGGTGCTGCGCCAGCAGCCTGTGCAGCAGGCAGCTGAGTCAGACAGTGAGGAGGCTGGAGAAGAGGTGGTGCCAGAGGCGGAGATCCAGCCAGGGCCTTCAGAACCTTCAGAAGCTCCCTTAAGTGAAGAGGAAGAAGAGGAGGAGCCTCTTCTCGATGCACGGGTGTGCAGAGCTGCCAAAAGGCAGGAGTGGCTCCTCAGGAGGAGGTCTCCTCGAGAGTAAGGCTTGGGGCTAATTGGCCACTCCCTTAGCCTATTTAAGGAGGAACACCAATTGCAGCAAGCTATATGGAAAAACTTTAGTTCACTCTCCTTCGCGTCTGGATTCTCTGCAAAATTGCTTCTGGGCTTTCTGCCAACCCTAGCAAGACTGTGATTACCTTATCTCAGAATTCTTGTAGGCTGTTAAGACAGTTTATTAACAGCCTTTGGTTGAAAAAGACCGAGTTATTTGAGTAAAATAAGCTTTGTATAGAGTTTGTGTGTGCTGCGTTCTTTGGGGTCCGTAGCTGGGGCAGAACAGTCCCCTTTGACCTGAAGCATCGTTTCCTATAACGGCAGTCCTCGACGTACGACCACAACTGGGCCCCAACATTTCAGTGGTTAAGGGAGACATCTGTTAAGTGAGTTTTGCCCTGTTTTACAACATTTGTTGCTAACTGAATCATTGCAGTGGATAAGTTAGTAACCCGGTTGTTAAGTGAATCCGGCTTCCCCCTTTTGACTGGGCTGGTCAGAAGGTCACCAAAAGGGGCGACCGCCATAAATGTGAGTCAGTTGCCAAACAGCTGGATTTTCATCAGCAAAGGGGATGCGACAAAGGTAAAAACTGGAAAACAGTCATAAGCCATATTTTTCAATGCCGTTGTGACTTTGGATGGTCACTAAATGAACTGTTGCAAGTTGAGGATTACCAGTATTGTATTGTACACACACACACACACACACGCTCTCTCTCTGTGGATGGATGGATGGATGGATGGATGGATAGATAGATGGTAGATGAGAGAGAAATTGGATGGATGGATAGAGATGATAGATAGATGGATGGATGGATCAGAGAGAAAAATATAGAGAGATAGATTAACTCTCTAAAGTAACAATAGTTACTTTAAATGTACACTAATCAACATACATTAAAATGAAATAGATTAAATAAAGATGAGATTAGATAGATAGATGATAGAGTGGATGGATGGGATAGATGAGATAATTGGAAGGATGGATGGATGGATAGAGAGATAAAGAGAAAGTGGATGGATGGATAGATGGGATAGATGAGATAGAGAAACTGGGAGGAAGGAAGGATGGATGGAATGACAGAGACAGACAGACAGACAGACAGACAGACAGGGTGGGTGGATGGATGGATGGATGGATGGATGGATGGATGGATAGATAGATAGATAGATAGATAGATAGATAGATAAACAGATAGATAGACAGACCAGAGAGAAAAATATAAAGATGAGAGAGAGATTAACTTTATTGTCACTTTAATCAACATATATTAAAATGAAATAGTGATGGATGGATGGACAGATGGATAGGTAGGATAGATAAAATAAAGATAGTGAGATAAGATAGACAATATAGATGAGAGAGATACCATAGATCATAGATGGATAAGCGATGAGAGAGATGAGATAGAAAGAGAGATGGATAGATACCGTAGATAGGTAGGTAAGTAGACAGACAGACAGATATGGATGGGTGGATGGATGGATGGATAGATAGATAGGTAGATAAATAGATAATATACACACACATATTTGCTGAAGCTTTATTTAAAGTAAAGTTGTACATCAGTGACTGTATGACCTCTGCAGTTTGACCTTGAGGTTTGCTTCTCCTTAGGCTGTCCACTCTCTCTGGCCCACTCCAGATTTGGCACATTCGTGGGACATTGTTTTATTGATGCAAAACCAGAGTGTGTGATTGAGAGGCAGTCTGGTCCAGTGGTCCAGGTGCTGGCTTAGGAACCAGAAGAAGATGAGTTCTAGTCCTGCCTTAGGCATGAAAGCCAGCCGGGTGACAATTGACTCACATTTATGACCGTTGGCAGTGTCCCAAGGTCACGCCATCCCTGTTTGCGATCTTCTGACAAGCGAAGTCAATGGGTTACTCACTCAACGACCGCGACTAAATTCACTTAACAAATGTGGCGAGGAAAGTCGTACAGTGGGGCAAGAGTCACGTAACTAATTTCTCAACTTTGCAACAGAAATTTCGGTCTCAGTTGTGTTCGTAAGTTGAGGACTACCTGAGTCAGAAGTCCAGGTCCTTGCATTGTGTTGATACACTCAGTCCGCCAGGAATAAAATCCGCTACCCAGAAAAACTCCATAATTTAATCTTTTTCTGAAGAAACAATCCAGGATCTTGCAAGGCGATCGGCATGTGAGCTCCATCATTCCTCCAAACCAGGTTCCTCGCTTAAACTACAGTTAAAGACTTCTTGGAAAACTTCCAGGAAGGGCTGCGTGGCCTCTTCCACCGAGACGTGTCTCTGGAGCTCCTGGCTTAGGGAGGTCACCCCCAGCCCCTCCAGGCCACACGGGACGATGTGGTCGAACCACGTCAAGTCGGTGCAACAGTTCAGAGCTAATCCGTGCGTGGTGATGTGTCGGCCACAATGCACACCTGGAGAGAGAGAGAGAGAGAGACAGGATGGCATCCATATATGACATAGGTACAATATTAATACAATGTCAATATAATATTGTACAATACAAGAATAGTAATCAGTGAACGGGGATACAATATTGTACAATATTACTACAATATTGTACAATATTACTACAATATTACAATATTACTCACAATAATTATTGTAATGCAACAAAAATAAATAGTTGACTAAGTTTCATGTTTATTGAATAAATAATAATAACAACAATAACAACCCTATCAAATATTAGTCAATGGTATTTGTGATGCATTTTTTAATGTTCAGTTGACTTGAATTTCATGTTTAATGAATAAAATATATAATAATAATATTGTAATGTCCCCATCCCATCACTGATTCCGGGAGCCCCAGGCTGGGCAAGATCCATGGGTATGGTAGTCCACTGTCTATTTGCAGCCTGCAGTCTGGGCTGGCTGGGCAGCATGGGCCTGGCAGTCCCTCTCCTATCACAGCACTGGGGAACCCCAAGAATGGGCCCAGGAGCCCTGGGTGGCTGAGGACCATGGGCAGGGTAGCCTCCTTCCCATTAGCAACCCTGGCTGGCCGGGCATCATGGGTCTGGCAGTCCCCCATCTATCAGTGATTCTGTAGCCTCAAGGTGGGCAACATATATGGGTATGATAGCCCCCTCCCTATTGGCAGCCCTGGCCAGCCGGGCACCATGGTCTGGGAAATTCCCTTCCTATGACTGATTCTGGAGCCCAAGAGTGGGCAAGATCCATGGGTATGGTAGTCCACTGTCCATTTGCAACCTGCAGCCTGAGCCAGCTGGGCACCATGGGCCTGGTAGTCCCTCTCCTCTCCCAGCACTAGGAGCCCCCAGGCTGGGCAAGATCCATGGGTATGGTAGTCCACTCTCTATGTGCAGCCTGCAGCCTGGGCTGGCTGGGCACCATGGGCCTAGCAGTCCCTCTCCTCTCAGAGCACTGGGGAGCCCCCAGGTGGGCAAGATCCATGGGCACTGTAGTCCACTGTCCATTTGCAACCTGCAGCCTGAGCCGGCTGGGCACCATGGGCCTAGCAGTCCCTCTCCTCTCCCAGCACTAGGGAGCCCCCAGGCTGGGCAAGATCCATGGGTATGGTAGTCCACTCTCTATTTGCAGCCTGCATCCTGGTCTGGCTGGGCCCCATGGGCCCGGCAGTCCCTCCCCCCTCCCAGGCCGGGCTCCCGGCGGGCTCACCGATGGCGCAGAGCTTGCGGTCTCCGAGCCAGACGCCGGTGCGGGGCGGCGGGAGGGCGCGGGCGTGCGGGAGGCCGAGGCGGGCGCAGGCGTCCCGGGCCAGGCGCTCCAGGGCGGCCACGTAGGCGCGCAGGGCCAGGCGGCGGCGGCGCAGGTCCAGCACCGGGTAGGCCACCAGCTGGCCCGGCCCGTGGAAGGTCAGCCGGCCGCCGCGCCCCACCAGCGCCACCTCCGCCCCCAGCGCCCGCAGCCGCCCCGCCGCCTCCGCCTCCCCCTCCAGCCCCCGCAGCCCCGCCGTGTAGACCGGGCCCCGCGGCTCCCACAGCACCAGCCGCTCCGCCGCCGCCGCCCCCCCCGCCCGCAGCGCCGCCGCCCCCGCCGCCTGCGCCCCCAGCGACGCCCCCAGCGAGGCCCGGCCCAGCCGCACCAGCCGCACCGCCGGCCCCATCGCCCCGCCCGGCAGGCTTTTGCAAGAGGGCGCCCGCGGGCCCCCCGCCCCGCCCCGCCCCTCTCCTCCCTCCGCCCCTCCCCTTCCTTCCTTCTCCTCCCTTTCCTCTCTGCTTCCCTTCCTTTCACTTTCACTTCACTTCCCTTCCCTCTCTCCTTCCTTCCCTTCCCCCTTCCTTCTTTCTCCTTTCTCATTCCCTTCCTTCTCTTCTCTCTCTTCCTTCCCCTGCTCTCTCCTCCCTTCCTCTCTGCTTCCCTTCTCTTTCCTTTCACATTCACTTCACTTTCCTTCCCTCTCTCCTTCCTTCCCTTCCCCCTTCCTTCTTTCTCCTTTCTCATTCCTTTCCTCTCTCTTCCTTCCCATTCTTTCTCCTCCCTTTTCTCTCCTTCCCTCCCTCCCTCTCTGCTTCCCTTCTTTCTTTTCACTTCACTTTCCCTCCTTCCTTCCTTCTCATTCCCTTCCTTCCCTTCGCTCTCTTTCTTCCCATTCTTTCTCCTTCCTTTATCTCCTCCCTTCCTCTCTCCTTCCATTCTTTTCACTTTCCTTCCCTCTCTCCTTCCTTCCCTTCCCCCTTCCTTCCTCCCTCCTTTCTCTTTTCTCATTCCCTTCCTTCCCCTCTCTTCCTTCCCATTCTTTCTCCTCCCTTTTATCACCTTCCTTCCTTCCATCTCCTTCTTCCCTCCCTCCTTCTCTGCTTCCCTTCTTTCCACTTTGATTTTACTTCCCTTTCCCTCCCTCCCTCTCTCCCTTTTTTCCTTCTTTTCACTTCACTTTCCCTCCTTCCTTCCTTCTCCTTTCTCATTCCCATCCTTCTCTCTCTTCCTTCTCATTCTTTCTCCTCCCTTTTATCTCCTTCCTTCCTCCAACCCTCTCTCCTTCCATTCTTCCCTTCTTTCCACTTTCATTTCACTTTCCTTTCCTTCCCTTTCCCTGCCTCCATTCCTTTTCCTTCCTACTTTCATTTTGCTTTCCCTTTCCTTCCTTTTCCATCACTCTCTCTCTCTCTCTCCCTTCCTTCTTTCCTTCCTTCCCTCCTTCTCTCCCTCCCTCTGCAGAACTGAGCCCAAGCGATCACAAATTTTTTCTCCTTAAAAGTTCAAGTGACCTTCCCTTTGTGTGTGAACAATCTCCGGGCAAACACTGTAGAAAACACCGCTCTATCCAAATACATCATGCAGTGTCCTATTTGTGTTTTACAATAATGCCATAAAACAATATAAAAGAGGGGAATAAAAGACTTCTTTTTGCACGAATGGCAGGTGTGGCAAATCCTGGGCCAGCTCCAGCCGCCTCTGAGCTGCCAACTCTCGAACAAGAAGAGTCCACGAGGAGTTGTCGTCAGAGGCCGAGAGACGGCAAATTGGTTGACTTTCTCACTTGTTAAAACTTGAAGAAAGGATCATGATAGTGGAACATGCTTCACGAACGGCATCAATGAGGCAAGACGGAGAGGGAGCTAGTTTCTGGTTTTGCTTAAACCAGCTTTTCAACCTTTGAGTGGTCTCCGGATATATTTGGAACTCCCAAGTCCCAGAATTCTCCTGCCACGGCTGGCTGGCTGGCTGGCTGGTGAATTCTGGGAGTTGAAGTCCACACCCCTTCAACTCGCCAAGGCTGAGAAACAGGCCATGAATCATGTCATGCCTGCAAAATTTGAATTGAAGGCCTCTTGGTACCTTATGGTTATATCATTTTCTTGTTTGTATGTATGCTGAGAGCTTAAGCACCAGAGAAAATTCTTTGTATGTCCAATTACACTTGGCCAATAAAGAGTTCTGTTCTATTCTATTCTATTCTATTCCATTCCATTCCTATTCTATTCCTTTTACCATTCTATTCTATTCTATTCTATTCCTACCCTATACTATCCTCTGTTCTATTTTCTTCCACTCCACTCCATTCCTCTCCACTCTACTCTACTTCTATTAATTCCTATCCTATCCTATCCTGTCCTGTCCTGTCCTGTCCTGTCCTATCCTATCCTATCCTATCCTATCCTATCCTATCCTATCCTATCCTATCCTATCCTATCCTATCCTATCCTATCCTATCCTATCCTATCCTATCCTATCCTCTATTCTATTCTATTCTATCCTATTCTATCCTATCCTATCCTATCCTATCCTATTCTATTCTATTCTATTCTATTCTATTCTATTCTATTCTATTCTATTCTATTCTATTCTATTCTATTCTATCCTATCCTATCCTATCCTATCCTATCCTATCCTATCCTATCCTATCCTATCCTATCCTCTATTCTATTCTATTCTATTCTATTCTATTCTATTCTATTCTATTCTATTCTATTCTATCCTATCCTATCCTATCCTATCCTATCCTATCCTATCCTATCCTATTCCATTCCATTCCATTCCATTCCATTCTATTCTATTTCTGCATTCTATTCTATTTCGTATTTTCTATTCTATTCTGTTCTGTTCCATTCCGTTCCGTTCCGTTCCGTTCCGTTCCATTCTCTATTCTATTCTATTCTATTCTATTCTATTCTATTCTATTCTATTCTATTCTATTCTATTCTATTCCATTCCATTCCATTCCATTCCATTCCATTCCATTCCATTCCATTCCATTCCATTCCAGTTTTTGATTCTGTTCTGTTCCATTCTAATTTTCTTTTCTATTCTATTCTATTTTATATTGTATTGCATTCCTATTCCTATTCCTATTCCTATTCCTATTCCTATTCCTATTCCTATTCCTATTCCTATTCCTATTCCTATTCCTATTCCTATTCCTATTCCTATTCCTATTCCTATTCCTATTCCTTTCCACCCCACCCCACCCCACCCCACCCCATCCCATCCCATCCCATCCCATCCCATTTTCTCTTCTCTTCTCTTCTCTTCTCTTCTCTTCTCTTCTCTTCTCTTCTCTTCTCTTCTCCTTCTCCTTCTCCTTCTCCTTCTCCTCCTCCTCCTCCTCCTCCTCCTCCTCCTCCTCCTCCTCCTCCTCCTCCTCCTCCTCCTCCTCCTCCTCCTCCTCTCTGCTCCTCTCCTCACCCATCCCATCCCAAGGCTCCAGCTGACGGCCTCTGTCCCAACTGCACTATGAATTCTGAGGGTGCCATGCACCTGTGTACCACCCTCCCCTTGGCCTGGTTCCATCGGAGTGCGTGCATTTAGCACCTCCGTCTTTCCAGAGGATGGATGACTAATTTATTTTGGGAGAAGGCAAAACCTATTTTCTTTCCTTCTTGGCCTGCCACGGCATAGCCCTAGGAGCAGGCAGGAAGTCACCGTGACTTCATAAATCCGTTTCCTTTTGGAAACGCGACAAGGAAACAGACTCTGCCTCAGTCGTGCTTCGTTTATAGCCAGTTTCCGGTCTTTATATCTTAAGGTGGGAGTTTAGCACACAATTCCCAGCCATCTGGTGGAATTCCCTTGCGCCTGGGTTGCGGCAGAGTGGTGAAAAGGTGCATGGGTAATCCTCGACTTACATCCATGATCATTTCAGCCTATAATTTTGATTGTTAAGCCATACAGTTATTAAGTGAGTTTTGCCCTCATCTTACCACTTTCCTTGTCACAGTTGTTCAATCCGGCGTGACGCATTTAACAGCCACTTGCCAACAGAACCACAGAAAACAATCAATAATCCTTCATTTGGACATCAATTGGAACAATCCGGAGTAGATTAACTTTGTTGGCATTGTTGCTCCTTCAATGTAGTCTTGTCTGCTGGGAAATGCCTGGACAAATCCTGGCGTTTATTTGGGGCAGCATTTTAACAGAATAACAGAAAAATAGAGCCACAGAGTTGGGAGGGACCTTAGAGGTTAGGGTCTCAAACAGGAGACCCTAGATAGATCCAGGACAGATGGCTATCCAGTCTCGTCTTGAAAAACTCCAGTGATGGAGCATCCATAACTTCTCGAAGCAAGTCATCCCGCTGTTTGATTGTTCTCACTGTTGGGAAGTTTCTCCTTAATTCTGCGTTTTTCTCTCCTTGATTAGTTTCCATCCGTTGCTTCTTGTCCTGCCTTCGGGGGCTTTGGAGAATAGCTTGACCCCCTCCTCTGCTTTGGGGCAGCCCCTTACATTTATTTATTTATTTATTGGTTCGATTTATATGCCGCCCTTCTCCGGAGACTCGGGGCGGTTTACAATGTGTTAAGCAATAGCCATCATACTTTTGTATATACCTGCTTAGTAGGGCTTTCGGCCCCCCCAAGCAATGTTCTATTTTATACAAAGTCAGCTTATTGCCCCCACAATCTAGGTCCTCAATTTTACCTACCTCGGAAGGATGGAAGGCTGAGTCAACCTTGAGCCTGGTGAGATTTGAACTCGCAGTAATGGCAGACAGCTGGAAACTAAGTGCTACTTTAACAGCACTTAGTCCACTGCACCACCAAGGCTCTTATACTGGAAGACGGCTATCATGTCACTTCTATTCCTTCTTTTCACTGGACTAGACACCCCCAATTCCTGCAACCATTTTCCTTTTCTTTTTTTTAGTGGCAGGACGTTCTGTGGAACAGGGCCAGTCTCATAAAACAGGGATCAGCTGAAACAGTGCACGGAAGAGCAAAATTAAGGTTTTGCATTGCTTTTAATTGCCGGGTGGTGACATGCTTTTAAAGCAGGGATGGGCAGAATTTTATTGTCTCCAAGACTTTTGCCAGTGTTTTCCAGTGGCATCTCAAGGCCTGGCCATTTGAGGGTGGGGACCACAGTCTTTGGGGTGAAGCTGGAGGTTAAACCCGGTTGGCTTCTGGCTTAGGGTTAGATGAGATTCTCGTTCCAATCTCACCTGTATTTTTTTGTGACTACGGATTAACCGAGTTGGAAGGGACCTTGGAGGTCATCTGTTCCAACCCTCCACCCAAGCAGAGACCCTACACCATTTCTGACCGATGACAGTCCAGTCTCTTCTTCAAAGCCTCCAGGGATGAAGCGCCCACCACTTCTGATAATCCTCGATTTAATAACCATCATTGCACCCAAAGTTTTCATTGCTAAGCGGTTGTTAAGTGAGTCGCGCCCCATCTTTGCAGCCGCTGTTCAGCAACTCACTGAAAAAAGTGACGTACAACCTTTTTTCACGGCATCATGTGACCAAATTCAGATGCTTGGCAACTGGCATGTACTCATGACAGTTTCAGTGTCCCGGGGGCGCATGATCTTCTCTTACAACCTTCTGACGAGCGAAGTCAGAAGGGGAAAGAAGATTCACTTAACAACCGTGCAACTCGCTTAACCACTGCGGTGACTGACTTAACGACTGTGCCAAGAAAGGTTGTAAAGTGGGTCAAAGCACAATGGTCTCACTTACCCATGGAAATGGGGGGGGGAGAGACTCGATTTTGGTCGTAAGTCGAGGACTAGTGTAATGTACATGCCTCCGCCTTCGAAGTGGGGATGGCAGGGCAGGTTCTCGGAGGCCTTGTAGAAATAGAAGATATAGATATATAGATGATATATTTCTTTTATTTCTTTATGGCTCAGATTTATATCCTAGCTTTCCAAGGTGTTCAGCACGTAACACACAGACACACACACACACACACACAGAGCAATGCCTCCAATGTAGACTTAGGCATCTGAATTAGACTGTGTTGTTTCTCTGCATCATATAATATAGGTGGGTCTATGCATACTTTAGTATTGATTGATTTATTCCGTCATCTTCATGTAGTGTCTACTGGAGGTGGTGACCCTTTGAGAGCTGCATGCAATGAAATTTCGTTTTAATGAAATGCCGATTATTATACATTCAGAGTGATAAATAATTATTCTATTCCATTCCATTCTATTCTAGTCTATTCTGT
This sequence comes from Coluber constrictor foxii, assembly GCA_038048745.1. Classification (NCBI taxonomy): domain Eukaryota; kingdom Metazoa; phylum Chordata; class Lepidosauria; order Squamata; family Colubridae; genus Coluber; species Coluber constrictor. The sequence continues at coordinate 2,756,487 of CM075962.1, read as the reverse complement.
TCTGTTCTGTTCTGTTCTAAACTGTTCTGTTCTGTTCTATTCTTATTTCTTATTCTATTGTATTCATTCCATGTTCTGTTCTGTTCTGTTCTGTTCTGTTCTGTTCTGTTCTGTTCTGTTCTATTCTATTCTATTCTATTCTATTCTATTCTATTCTATTCTATTCTATTCTATTCTTTCCATATTCTATTATTATTTCATATTCTATTCTATTGTATTTCCATTCTATTGTATTTCCATTCTATTCTTATATCCTATCCTATCCTGTCCTTATTCCATATTTTATTCTGTTCTGCTCTGCTCTGCTCTGCTCTATTCTATTCTATTCTATTCTATTCTATTCTATTCTATTCTATTCTATTCTATTCTATTCCATTCCATTCCATTCCATTCCATTCCATTCCATTCCATTCCATTCCATATTCTATTCTTATCTCATATTCGATTCTATTCTTTTAATTCCATATTCTATTCTATTCATTCCATATTCTGTTCTATTCATTCCATATTCTATTCTTATCTCATATTCGATTCTATTCTTTTAATTCCATATTCTATTCTATTCATTCCATATTCTATTCTATTCATTCCATATTCTATTCTTCTATTCTATTCTATTCTATTCTATTCTATTCTATTCTATTCTATTCTATTCTATTCTATTCTATTCTATTCTATTCTATTCTATTCTATTCTATTCCATTCCATTCCATTCCATTCCATTCCATTCCATTCCATTCCATTCCATAATCTATTCTTATTTCATATTCTATTCTGTTCCATTCCATTCCATTCTGTTCATTCATTCATTTATTCCGTCATGTCCATGTAGTGTCTATTGGAGGTGGTGACCCTTTGAGAGCTGCATGCCACGAAATTTCATTTTAATATATGCCGATTGGTGTACATTCCAAGTGGCAATAAAATTGTTATTCTAAGTCCAAACGAGGGCAGAGAATCGAGGAAAAACACCGGAACTTTTGAGTTCCAGGTTGCATCACTTTCCTTCAGCTGCTAGGTGGGGGTGGGGGGGAATTCCAGAGGGGTTTTTTTTGCATCCTGGTTCACAAGGGGCGAATTCTGACGCAAATCAACCTTTCCTGCTTTTTCTCTTTTAACCTCTTTCCAGCTAATAATAATTTGGGGTCAGAAGGAAGCAAGCAAAGTCCATCCGAACTGGTTTTGTAAAGGGCATTCTTCGAGCTGTACGTAACAGAATAACAGAGTTGGAGGAGACCTCGGAGGTCTTCTAGTCCAACCCCATTCAACAGGAGACCCTATACAACTAGTCCTTGACTTATGACCACAAGTGAGCCCAACGTTTCGGTTGGTAAGCGAGATGGGTAAGCGATGGGTAAACTCATTCAGTGAGTTTTGCCCCATTTTTCGACCTTGTTATGTGAGTTGTTTAGTAAGACAGTTGTTAAGTGAATCCAGCTTCCCCCTCGACTTTATTTGTTTATTTATTTATTTATTTATTTATTAAATTTTTATACCGCCCTTCTCCCGAAGGACTCAGGGCGGTGTACAGCCACAATAAAACAATATGAGATACAAAAATTTTAAAAACACTTTAAAAACAAATTTAAATATTTTGGCCTTTCAATTTAAAAACCCAAACTTTGGCTGTCAGATGGTCGCAAAAGTGGATCACATGATCATCCCACGGCACTGCAACCGTCGTAAGTATGAGTCAGTTGCCAAGAGTCTGAATTACGACCACATGATCATTGGGGAGGCTGCAAAGAGGGTAACTGTGAAAAAACTGTGCAAAAACAGAAAAACAAAGTCCCTTTTTTTTCAGTCCAGTTGTGACTAAATGAACTCTTGTTAAGTCGAGGACTGCCTGTCATCCTTTGTCTGGCGGGAGTTGGCCTTCCCCAGGAGAGGAATGTAAACGCACCTCTCAAAATAGTCTTCCAGGATGGAAGACAACTTCCCCGCCCCCCAGGTGGCACCTTTCAGCTGTGCCAGCAGAAAAAAACACCACAGTCACAGCCACAACCGCACGCCAGGCCCAAAGAGGCAGACGTAAAACGGGCAGGAAATTGGGCGCAAAATTTGCAAAAACAGGAAACATCCGGAGGAAACCCAAAAAAGATGCACGGGGGTGGGGGGTGGGGGGCTGCAGAGAAGGAAGGGGAAAAGGGAGAAAGGTTTAGCTTTCCTGGAATTTCTGCATTGCTGTCGTGTGCGTGTAAAGCCATTTGGAATGCAGGGAAATAAGGAAGAAGTGATGGGGGGGGTGGGATGGAGGATAGGCTGGAGATAGAAGGGAGAAGTCAATTTAAAAAAAAATGCAATTTTGCAAAAAAACAAAGCTTGTCGATCAGAAAGGTCGGCCGTTCGGCGGTTCGAATCCCTAGTGCAGGTCTCCATCGTGAGCAGCGGGCTGGACTAGATGACCTCCAAGGTCCCTTCCAACTCTGTTACTGTTAAATCTAAATATAATCAATAAAATTATATAGAGGGGCCGTGGAGGTCATCTATCTGGCGCCTGCATGCAATCCTCGATTTATGACCCCATTGGAGCCCAAAGCAAAAGTCTCGCTCATCAACAGAAATATTGGGCTCCTTTGGGGTCGTAAGTGGAGGACTACTTGTCGCTGCCTTTCCACCGCCTCCAAATCCCATCATCCTCCGCGCCGGGGTGACGACGCTACAGCTCAAGCACCTTTTCCCCCGCCCACCAATTCCGAGATCTAGAGGCGGGGCGGGGGAAAAGAAAAGAACGGCGGTTCGGAGCCAGAGCGCATGCGCTCTAAGAGCGGCGGTTCTTGCGGGAGATTGTCCCTGCGCGGCCGCCGTCAGCTTCGCCGGAAGTGCCTCCGCTCGGCCGCCGTAGCGGGCGCGCGCGAAAAACAGGACTCGCGGCCTGGCGTTGCCATGGCGGCGGTGGAGGCCCGCGGAGGGGAAGGGCCGCTGTGGGGATCTCGGGGACCGGGTCGCCCCGCCATGGAGGACGAGCTTTACCTGGAGAACATCGACGAGTTCGTCACGGACCAGAACCGAGTCGTGAGTGCGGATGACGGGGGTGTGGGTGGAGGTGAGGGTGGGGGAAAAAACTGGTAAGGGTCCCGCCGTCAGTTAAAAAAACCTCTATTATTACAAATAAATAAAATAAATTTAAAAGAATTAATGATTGAAATGAGTTTAGTTGCTTTCCTCAGGCCTTTTAGAGCCGACTCGAATCCAGCATCCTTCCCCAAAACGGCTCTACTCCAACTCCCATCATCCGCAGCGGCCGATAGGGATGCGGGGTAGGCCGAGGGTCTCTGGAGGGAGGGAGGGACGAAGCGAGAGGCGTTTGAAGGGGCGGCTCTGGAAGACCCCGGTCGTTCTGCAAGGGACTACAAAGCATCCCATAATAGTCTTGGCCTTCTTGGCCTTCCTCCAAGGGTCACAAGAGAGACCCCTCCCCCCCTTCGACGGCTTTTTTTTTCTTTTTTTAAGGGGGGGGCTGAGTTTTCAAATGGTAGGTCTGGGTATGCCTCTCTCTCCATTTGGGGAGGGGGCTTATGTGACACAACACCCCCCCCAAAAAAATCTAGAGCAGCCCTGAACTCCTCATTCCCCTCTTGCACTAAGGAAAATAAGGATAAGTGATATAATAAATGTGTTTCTCTCTCTGTGTGTAGTAAATCATAATCATAAATTTATTTGTCCAGCATATATAAGATTACAGGTAAAAGTATAAACACAATTTGAATACATGAAAAGAGTAAGAAAAAAGGAATATTAGGACTGGAACGGGAGGCACGCTGGTGCACTTATGCACGCCCCTTACAGACCTCTTAGGAATGGGGTGAGGTCCACAGTCTAAGGTTAAAGATTTTGATACCATCGACCATGGTATCATATTGCGCCGGTTGGAGGGACTGGGGGTGGGGGGCACCGTCTTACGGTGGTTCTCCTCCTACCTCTCCAACCGGTCGCAATCTGTGTTGACAGGGGGGCAGCGGTCGACCCCGAGGTGCCTGGTATGTGGGGTGCCCCAAGGGTCGGTCCTCTCGCCCCTCCTGTTCAACATTTATGTAAAGCCGCTGGGTGAGATCATCCGTGGTTTTGGGGTGGAGTTCCATCAGTACGCTGATGATACTCAGCTATACATTTCCACCCCAGACCACCCCAACGATGCCGTGGAAGTGATGTCCCAGTGCCTTGAAGCTGTGCGGGTCTGGATGGGGAGAAACAGGCTTCGACTCAACCCCTCCAAGACCGAGTGGCTGTGGCTGCCGGCGTCCCGATATAGCCAGCTGACTCCATTGCTGGTTATTGGGGGCAAGTCATTGGCCCCCACGGAAAGGGTTCGCAACTTGGGCGTCCTCCTGGACCCACGGCTGTCCTTAGAGGATCATACGACGGCCGTGGCCAGGGGGGCTTTTTATCAGGTCCGCCTGATTCGCCAGCTGCGACCCTTTCTAGATCGGGACTCCCTACGCACGGTCACTCATGCTCTTGTCTCTTCCCGTCTGGACTACTGTAATGCTCTCTACATGGGGCTCCCCTTGGGGTGCACCCGGAGGCTCCAACTGGTGCAGAATGCGGCCGCGCGGGGGATTATGGGAGCGACGGGACGCTCCCACGTGACACCTCTCCTGCGCGAGCTGCATTGGCTGCCGGTGGACTTTCGGGTGCGTTTCAAGGTGTTGGTAATCACCTTTAAAGCGCTCCATGGCTTAGGGCCAGGGTACTTACGGGACCGCCTTCTGCCGCCAATTGCCTCCCACCGGCCGGTTCGCTCCCACAGAGTGGGCCTCCTCAGGGTGCCATCAGCCAGACAATGCCGGCTGGCGACCCCCAGGGGGAGAGCCTTCTCTGTGGCAGCACCCACCCTTTGGAATGATCTGCCTCCAGAGTTAAGAATAATCTCTGACCTCCCAACCTTTCGGCGGGCTTTAAAAACCCATCTCTTTCAGCTCGCCGGCCTAGCCTGATCCCTATAACATTTTAGTATTTTTAGAGTTGTATTTTAAATATGTTAATTTTTAAATTTTATGGCCATTTATATTATTATTTTAAGAAATTTTAACTTGTGTATGTTTATATGTTGTTCTTAATTGGCTGTACACCGCCCTGAGTCCGCAAGGAGAAGGGCGGTATATAAATCCAAATAAACTAAACTAAACTAAACTAAAGGTTAAATGATAAAAAGAATGTGATGACTTCTCCAGAAAATAAATATATAAACTATACAACCGTGTGTGTGTGTGTGTGTGTGTGTGTGTGTGTGTGTGTGTGTGTGTATAAACATATACATTTGTGTGTCTCTGTGTATACACTTATGTATATGTGTATGGTGGCTGGCTGCCACCATACACATAGGTCTGCTGGCTGCCAGAAGAAAAAAAAGCCTAGAAACTAGTGGATTGTGATTTCACTGAATTAGGGCTGCATAAAATCTTGGTTACGTAGGTAGAACCTGGCTAAAGAGAAATACACATAAAGTGTATGTCTGTGTGTGTGAGTGTGTGTATATACCCTGTTTCCCAGAAAATAAGACCTCCCCTGATAATAAGCCCAATCAGGATTTTGAGCACATGTGTTAAAATAAGCCTCCTCCCCCCTGAAAATATTTAAACGCAGAGCTGGAAATCAGGTAAGACAGCAAGTGGAGCCTCATCTTGCTCCACGCGCCCCAAAATAATAAGACCTCCCCAAAAATAAGGCCAAGCTCTTTTTTCGGGGTTCAAAAAAATATAAGACAGGATCTTATTTTCGGGGAAACATGATATATATAGAGGGTGGGGGAGAGGGAAGAAGGAGAGACTGTAAATAAATTAAAAAAGATCTCTCCAGTACAATATGTGTGTGTGTGTGTGTGTGTGTGTGTGTTTTCTGAGGTTTTCACAGGTATTTGCATGTAGGTCTTTGGTTATTCGGGTTTTCTCCCGCATAAAATTGGAAGTGTCTTGGCGACATTTCGACGAAGTCTCATTCGTCATCTTCAGGCTGGTGTTTTCAGCTTCATGCTTCTAGGAGCAATGTGTGATCGCAGCTGTTTCTTCCTTTTAACACCCCCACTAGCAGTTAAAAGGAAGAAACAGCTGTGATCACACATTGCTCCTAGAAGCACAAACCTAAAAACCCAGCCTGAAGATGACTTCGTCGAAACGTCGCCAAGACACTTACAATTTTACGCAGGAGAAAACCCAAATAATCAAAGTCCTACATATACACACACACACACACTATACACACACACACACACACACTTACCTGTGTACGCACACATATGCACACAGAGTTTAAATGAGAAAAGAATGGAATGACCTATCCAGAACAATAAATTATCCAAAGAACAATTGGGGCGGCCTTCTGTTTATATAGTAATTTTATTCATGCCTGTATAATTGCATGCAAAACGGGACGCAGTGGCTCAGTGGCTAAGACGCTGAGCTTGTCAGTCAAAAGGTTGGTAGTTTGGCGGTTCAAATCCCTAGTGCCGTTTAACAGGGTGAGCTCCTGTTCCTTGTCCCAGCTTCTGCCAACCTAGCAGTTTGAAAGCATGTAAAAATAAAAGTAGAAAAATAGGGACCCCCTTTGGTGGGAAGGTAACAGTGTTCTGTGTGCGTTTGGCGTTGAGTCACGCCGGCCACATGACCACGGAGACGTTTTCAGACAGTGCTAGCTCTTTGGCTTTGAAACGGAGATGAGCACTGCCCCCTAGAGTCGGGAACGACTAGCACATACGTGCGAGGGGAACCTTGACCTTGACCTTTTAATTGCATGCAAACCTCAAATGACTTTCTCCAGCCAAAGTTTATGGCTCCCCCAAAAGTCAGTTGTGAGGTATAATGAACCATCTTGTGTTGTGAAGAACATTTAGCGACAGTGACTTGTAGAGGTGTCAGTTTTGTCTTCAAGCAGAGGCTGGCGAGGTCAGCCACAGTGGACTCAAGGACTTCCCAACTCCAGGGTGATTGTAGTAGTGGAGATTCAACATGTGGTTGCATTTTTGTTTAAATAATGAATGACATGTATTCCTTTACAGGTAACATATAAATGGCTGAGCTTTACCTTGGGAGTTCACGTCAATCAAGCAAAGCAGTAAGTTATTGATCTCTCTTGCCTGTGCTTAATAGTCCAGACTGAAAAACAGAAGCACATTATCTCTAATCCTCACGTGGTCCTCGTGACCACAATTGAGCCCAAAATTTCTGTAGCTGCTGTTGAGACTGTTGTTGTGAGTTTGCTTTGTTGTACAACCTTTCTTGCTGCACTTTTTAAGTGAATCATCGCAGTTGTGAAGTTAGTCACACAGTTGTGAAGTGAATCTGGCTTCCCCATTGACTTTGCTTGTAACAATCACCATCTAGATTCCCATCACTGAGCAGCACAGCGATGTTTGCCTTAAAGACCGCTTCATTTAGCGATGGAAATTCCAGGATTACATATAACGGGTTTCATTACATGTCCATCTTAATTTGGGAACATCTTTGGAACATTTCACCCTTAAGGGCAGGGGTCTTACCTTCAAAGAGAGGGACTGGCCCAAAGTCACCTAGCTGGCTTTCATGCCTAAGGCAGGACTAGAACTCACCACCTCCTGCTTTCTAGATTTGTGCCTTAGCGCCTGGACCAAATTGCTTTTAATTTTAGCTGTTTAATCTCGAGCTGCAAAGTTTACTTCGGATGACATATGCCCTTGTTTAGTTTTTCAGTGGACAGTTGTTGAAAATTTCAAAAAATTAATTGTCCTTTTTAATCTCGGTCTTTGCCCTCTTTTTTACAGAATGTTATATGACTACGTAGAAAGGAAGCGAAAGGAGAATGTGGGAGCCCAGTTGCATGTCACCTATTTACTGGCAGGGAACCTTGTTCAGAACGGGCACACCGTAAGTCAGAAAGGGGTGGTTTCTCTGACATTGGACATTTGAATTTAAATTTGGTAGCTGGAGTGGAAGCTGAAACCTGGCATTGCAGGGTTTAAACGCTTCCCTCAAAATGAGTTCTACCGATGCCCAGAAAACATGAATGCGGATTATATATGTTAGTAATCCGTCTTGACATATTGGGAGGTAACGAATTTTGAGACTCTGGAAAGAGTGCAGAGAAGAGCAACGAAGATGATTAGGGGACTGGAGGCTAAAACATGGATTGTGGGGGCAATAAGCTGACTTTGTATAAAAAAGAACACCGCTTAGTGGGGGCCGAAAGCCCTACTAAGCAGGTATATACAAAAGTATGAAGGCTATTGCTTAACGCATTGTAAGCCGCCCTGAGTCTCCGGAGAAGGGCGGCATATAAATCAAATAAATAAATAAATAAAACAAAACACATGAAGAACGGTTGCGGGAACTGGGTATGTCTAGTTTAATGAAGAGAAGGACTAGAGGAGAGATGATAGCAGTCTTTCAGTATTTGAGGGGTTGCCCCAAAGAAAAGGAAGGAGTCAAGCTATTCTCCAAAGCACTTTAGGGGTAGGACAAGAAGCAATGGGTGGAAACTAATCACGGAGAGAAGCAAGAAGAAATTTATTGATGGTAAGAACAATTAATCAGTGGGACAACCTGCCTCCAGAAGTTGTAAATGCTCCAACACTGGAAGTTTTAAAGAAGAGATTGGATAACCATTTGTCTGAAGTGGTGTAGGGGGTTGGATTAGAAGATCTTCAAGGTTCCTTCCAACTGTTGTTCTGTCCCTATTCCTATTCCTATTCCTATTCCTATTCCTATTCCTATTCCTATTCCTATTCCTACTCCTACTCCTACTCCTATTCCACTCCACTCCACTCCATTCCATTCCATTCCATTCCATTCCATTCCATTCCATTCCATTCCATTCCATTCTATTCTATTCTATTCTATTCTATTCTATTCTATTCTATTCTATTCTATTCAATATTTGCTGAAGTAATAAGCTGCCTTTTCTTTTTAGTACCATAAGGTTGCAGTAGTGAGAGAAGGTAAACTAGAAGGTAAGTTTGTACAAAACTTCAAAATCTGAAAAATTCTGAAAAATACAACAACTTTTTTTGTATATATTCTTCTCCATAACAACAACCCTGTGAGGTGGGCTGGGCTGAGAGGGAGAGACTGGGCCAAAGGCACCCAGTTTACCTCACTTGTTTTGAGAAAACCCTCCCTCCCTCCCTGCCTCCCTTCTTCAAGCGGTTTCTGCCTCCTTTCCAGCCATGAAGTCCAAGTTCTCCACCGTGGCCAGTGTCCATGTCTACAGCATCCAGAAAGCCCAGCTCAGGGACAGCAGCCCCCTCTTCAACACCGACTACGACATCCTCAAGGCGAATCTTGAGAACTGCAGCAAGTGAGTGGGATCGTGTCAAGGCGACCGTTGGCGTCATGGCAGCTGAGCTACACATTGCAGGCTGACAGCCTGACATCAGTAATGGTGGCGGGAGGGAGGAGGGAGCAGTGGGGCTGGGGGACGCAGGGAGGGAACTTACAGGAATCGAACCCAAGAAACACCAACTGCCAGTGAGTGCACGAAGAGAGTGCTTAAACCAGGGGTAAAATCAGCAGGTTCTGACAGGTTCTAGAGAACCGGTAGCGGAAATTTTGAGCAGTTTGGAGAACTGGCAAATATCACCTCTGGCTGGCCCCAGAGTGGGGTGGGAATGGGGATTTTGCAGTATATTTCCCCTGCTACACCCACCAAACCACACCACACCCACCAAGCCACGCCTACAGAACCGGTAGTAAAAAAAATTGGATTTTACCACTGGCTTAAACCATTTGTTAACACCTGATTGGACCTTGTCCGATAAGCCAAGGGGGATTGTCTGGGACCAAGGGAAAGTTAATGGTATCTTTTGAGCGTGTAAATCTCAGATCCAGTTTTGCTTCTTCTGTAACAACTTTGGCTTTAGTAACGTCTAGGTAGTCCTTGACTGGCGACCACAATTGAGCCCCAAATTTCCATTGCTATATGTGAAACGTGTTCGGTGAATTTTGCCCCGTGTTACGACCTTCCCTGCCGCTGTCATTAAGCGGATCACTGCAATTGTTAAGCTAGTCACAGGGTGGTTAAGCGAACGTGGCTTCTCCCGTTGATTTTGCTTGTCAGAAGGTTGATAAAAGGGGATTGCGTGAACCCCGGGGACACTGCGACCGTCATAAAAATGAGTCTGTTGCCAAGCGTCTGAAATTTTGATCACATAATCATGGGGATGCTGCAGCAGTTTATAAGTTGAAAAAAAATAGTCAAGTCGTTTTTTTCAGTGCTGTTGTAACTTGTAACGGTCACTAAATGAAGTGTCGTAAGTCGAGGACCACCTGTGTACTTTTGGCTAATTGTGGGCCAGGAGCCTTTCTTTCTTTCCTAATTTTGACCAAGTTGGGACAGTCGACAAACGGATCTGAGCGAGCCAGAGGGGGACTTTGCTGAACGCTGAAATTGTTTCCAGATCTTTCACAATTTTACTTAACAATTTTCTCGCTCAAAACAACATACATTTTGGGCTCGATTGCGGTCGTTGGTGGTCGTTGCCTGTATTCAGTTCCGTTGCTAACTGATTGCGTTTGCTCTGTTCCTAGATTTAGTGCCATTTGCTGTCCTGCCGCCATCGTCAGGCCTGTCCCTGAAGGCCCCCAGGCTGCCGAGACCCCTACCCAGCTGCCCCCCCAGCCTCCACCCGCCACAACTGTGCACCTCGCTCCCGTGCTCAATGGCAATGCTCCAGGCACGTCTTCCAAGCAGCCCGCCCAGCCGATGAAAGGCATTATGGGAATGTTTGCAGCCAAATCAACCACCAAAACCAAGAACACCAGCAAGGAAGCTAAACCGGAGACCAAAGAGACACCCAGTGTAAGTTTCCACGCTTAAAATACTTGGCGGAAAAAGCAGGGCTGGCTGGGGGATTCTGGGAGTTGAAGTCCACCCACTTTCAAGCTACCAAGGTTGAAAAACACTGATCTAGAGAAAATCCAGGTAGTCCTTGATTTACAAGAGTTCATTTAGTGACCGAAATTACCACAGCACTGAAAAAAGGGCTGTTGTCATGACCATTTTGTTATCATGAGCATTTGTTCACACTTACGACCGTTGAAGCATTCCCCCCTCCCCCCCCCTCAATTGATCAAAATTCACACTCTTGGCAACGGACTCACATTTATGATGGTCGCAGGGTCCTGGGGTTCGCGTGATCTCATTTTGTGACCACCTGACAGGCAAAGTCAACCGGGGGGGGGGGAGCCGGATTTGCTTTACAACCATGTGATTAACTTAACAACTGCAGTGGTTCACTTAACAATGGAGGGGGAAAAAGGTCGTAAAATAGGACAAAGCTCACCTAACAAGTGTCTCACTGAAGAGAAATTTAGGGTTTATGAGTTATGGATCTAAGTCGAGGACTGCTTGGTCATCTCTGAAGGGGTTTTTATTGCTTTTTCTTGTGTTTCCGGGATATCTTCTTTTCTAACTGTTTCCTTTAACGACTTCTAGGCTTCGGTGACCAACAGCAGAAAAGCCCCAGCAAAAGGAAATATGCTGAACAACTTCTTTGGCAAGGCAGCTGTTAGCAAAGAGGGTAAGGTCCTGTTCTGCCCCAGCTACGGACCCCAAAGAACGCAGCGCACACAAAGTCCGTTCAAACCTTAGTTTACTAAATAAACCATTTTTTTACAACAACGGCTGTTAATTAATTGCATTAACAGCCGCCAAGAATTCAAAGAATAATAACTAAAAGCTTACTGTGGTTGGCAGAATGCCCAGAAGCAATTTGCAGGAAGCTGATAAGCAAGACAGGAAAGTATGTGAACGAAGTTATTCCATATAGCTTGCTGCAATTGGTGTTCCTCCTTAAATAGGCTAAGGGAGTGGCCAATTAGCCCCAAGCCTTACTCTCGAGGAGACCTCCTCCTGAGGGGCCACTCCTGCCTTTTGGCAGCTGTCCGCGCTCGTGCATCGAGAAGAGGCTCCTCCTCTTCGTCCTCTTCACCCATGGAAGCTTCTGGAGGTTCTGAAGGCCCTGGCTGAATCTCTGCCTCTGGCACCACTTCTTCTCCAGCCTCCTCATTGTCCGACTCAAGTGCCAGCTGCACAGGCTGCTGGCGCAGCACCACACCAGCCTCCTCGCTGTCGGAATCAGCTACTAGCTGCACTGGCCGCTGACGGGCCACAACAGATCCTCTGTATTTTCTCCTCCGTTGTAAGTACAGGTAGTCCTCGACTTACGACGGCCACCATCGAGCCTAAATGCTCTATTTCTAAGCAGGATAGTTGCTGAGTGAGTTTTATCCCATTTTACGACCTTACCTGCCACGCGTCAAATGAATCGCTGCACGTGTTAAGATAGCAAGACGGTCGCTAAGTGAATCTTGCTTTCCCCGTTGACTTTGCTTGTCAGAAGGTCCCAAAAGGAGATCACGTGACCTTGCACTGCAACTGTCACAAATGTGAGTCAGTTGTCAAGCATCCGAAGGTGAACCGTGTGACCACGGGGGTGCCGCAACGGTCATAAGTGTGGAAAAACGGTCATAAGTCACTTGGGTGCTGTTGTAATTCTGAATGGTCACTAAATGAACTGTTGTAAGTCAAGCCAGATATGAGCCAGTTGCCAAGTGTCTGAATTTTGACCACGTGGCCACACAGGGAGGCTTCAAAAGTCGTAAGAGTGAAAAATGTTCATAAACTGTTTTCAGTGCCAGTATGACTTCGCACGGTCACTGAATGAATGATTGTAAGTTGAGGACTACCTGTTCTAAAAAAAAAGATTGAAGATTGGTTCTGATTGGAGGCATCTTGCTGCCACTGCGGGCTTAGAGGATGACCTCAGAGGGATTCATCCCTCTCTAGGTACTTATCCCATCTTTTTTTTTTAAATTAGATTTATATGCCGCCCTTCTCCGGAGACTCAGGGCGGCTTACAATGCGTTAAGCAACAACCTTCATACTTTTGTATATTTATACAAAGTCAGCTTATTGCCCCCACAATCTGGGCCCTCCATTGACCTCCCTTAGAAAGGATGGAAGGCTGAGTCAACCTTGAGCCTGGGGAGATTCGAACTTACAGTAATTGCAGGCAGCTGAATATTCTTTCTTTCTTCCTTCCTTCCTTCCTTCCTTCCTTCCTTCCTTCCTTCCTTCCTTCCTTCCTTCCTTCCTTCCTTCCTTCCTTCCTTCCTTCCTTCCTTCCTTCCTTCCTTCCTTTTTTCCTTTGCCGCCCTTCTCTGGAGACTCAGGGCGGCTTACAATGCGTTAAGCAACAGCCTTCATACTTTTGTGTATATTTATACAAAGTCAGCTTATTGCCCCCACAAACTGGGTCCTCAATTGACCCACCTTAGAAAGGATGGAAGGCTGAGTCGACCTTGAGCCTGGGGAGATTCGAACTTACAGTAATTGCAGGCAGCTGGATGTTTCTTCCTTCCTTCCTTCCTTCCTTCCTTCCTTCCTTCCTTCCTTCCTTCCTTCCTTCCTTCCTTCCTTCCTTCCTTCCTTCGCTGCCCTTCTCCGGAGACTCAGGGCGGCTTACAATGCGTTAAGCAATAGCCTTCCTACTTTTGTATATTTATACAAAGTCAGCTTATTGCCCCCACAAACTGGGTCCTCAGTTGACCTACCTTAGAAAGGATGGAAGGCTGAGTCAACCTTGAGCCTGGTGCGATTTGAACTTACTAATTGCAGACAGCTGGAGTTAAATTACAATGCATTAGTCTGCTGAGCTATCCAGTCTCCTGATCATCCCATGTTAACTTTCCTATTTTCCTTGCTTCTGTGCAGACAAAGCCAGTGCTGAACCCGAGGAGCAGAAGGAAGAACGATCAACGGCCAAGTCTCCAGTTTCTTCTCCGGACCCAAAATCTCCTCTTAATCCTCCTGGTCATGAGAAGGCCAGCAAGGAGGCCGAGCCGGCCAGAGGGCAGCAGAGAGATAAGAAAAGGTAGTGGATTTCTGTTCTCCTTGGTGATCCAGGCTGAAAAGAGTTGGGCTGTTTCTGTCGTTTGTGTGATTCATTGCACCACGTTTACCGGTGTTTCCCAACCTTGACAACTTTAAGATGTGTGGAGTTTGCCTCCCAGAATTCCCAGCCATCATTTGGGAACTCCAGCTCCCAGAATTCCCCAGCCACCATGTGTGGACTTCAGCTCCTGAAATTTCTGTGGCCTAAAAGGCCATAAACAAAGCTTTGATTTTTGAATTCCCAGAATCCCCCAGACAGCATGTGTGGATTTCAACCGCCAGAATTCCCCCGCCAGCATGTGATAATATGCAGGGGAAAAAATAATTAGAAGAATAATATGCCATAAACAAACAAATAAATACACAAATAAGCAAACAAGCAATTCAGTTTAAGACATACCTGGCTCCAGTTTTTAATGGTGGCAGAATAATCCTGGCTGAAAGTTGTAAAATTTATAAAGAAAACCTAACTTCTGTGCCTACAAAGAGTACTTAGTTTGGGAAGATTCTTTATGGGACTCTCCACTGAGCTGTTTATTTTATTTTAAAAGCTCAATAAGAGATTGTCTTCTAGTTTAAGTCAGAGGAGACTGTTAAGTGAGTTTTGACCTATTTTATGACTTCTCCTGCCAGAGTTGTTAAGTGAATCGCTACAGCTGTTAAGTTAGTAGCAGTGTTATTAAGTGCTGTGGTCCGCCAGCAGGCTGCGGAGCTGGCAGTGGAGTCGGACAGTGAGGAGGCTGGGGAGGAACATGGGCCAGTCCTGGAGTCTGGGGAAGGCCTGGACAAGGCCTCTGCGTCGGAGGCAGAGATGGGGCCAGGGCCATCTGGGAGTGATGCGCGGACTCCGGAGCCTCCAGAGTCAGACTGCAGAGAGGCAGAGGAACAGGAGGAGCCTGTTCCTAGTGCACGCATGCACAGAGCTGCCAGAAGGCAAGAACAGTTAAAACAAAAGGGACGACTCATGAGTAAGGCCTGGAGATGATTGGCCCCTCCCATAAGGCTTAAAAGAGAAACAAAGGCACTTGGACCTTTTGCAGGAAAGCAACATTGCTAACTCTGTTTCCAGTCGGCATCTTTTGTTTGTTTCTGAACTTTGTGGGGCTTTGCCAAGTAAGGCCTTTGGCAGGGTGTCAAAGAAGATAAAGGTGGGTGATTATCCTGAAGGACTTTTTGCAACTAATTGGGATTCAGCTGTGAATGAACGTAATTCACAGCTATTACAATAAAATAGGTTTGGGACTAATTGTGTATTGTAATTACTCAGTAAGCCTAGGTCACAATATTAAGTGAATCCGTTGACTTTGCCTGTCAGAAGGTCGCAAAAAGGGGATCAAAATGACCCCGGGACAAATATGAGTCAATTGCCAAGCATCCGAATGTAAATCACGTGACCATAGAGATGCTGCAGCGGTCGTATGTGTGAAACACATGGTCATAAGCCCCTTTTTTCAGTGCCATTGTAACTTCGGACGGTCACTGAGCGAATGGTTGTAAGTTGAGGAATACCTGCTTTGGCAAAGCTTTCATTTTCCTTCCTTTTTTTTTTTTTTAACCTAAGCCAAGCTCTCTTTTTTCTCCCAGAGCAAAGAGGACAGACCTGTCTGATGAGGAGGAGAAAGGAACAGGCCGGCTGAAGAAGAAAAGGCGTCGAATCAAGCAGCCTCAATCAGACAGCAGCAGTGATGAGGAAGGTGAGTAGAGGTGGGACTCTCCAACCTTGGCAACTTTAAGACTTGTGGACTTCAACTCCCAGAGCTCCTCAGCCAGTAAAGCTTTTTTATTCTGTGCTGTGCTGAATGCCACTCGGCTTCATCCTGGACGTCGCTGACTTAAGGCAATGAACAGTTTCAGATCCAGAACATACTTTGTGGTTACTTCATGACCAAAACAGGATTGCCCAATAAAAGTGGACATAAAGGGAGACTAGACAGTCTTTAGCCCAATGTTAGCCCCAGTGGTTCTCCGGGTCCGCTTCAAGGTACTAGTTCTCACCTATAAGGCCCTACATGATTTAGGTCCAGGATATTTACAGGACCTTCTCCTGCCTGCTTCCCACAGTCCTGTTCGCTCACATAGGGCCGCTCACCTCAGGGTCCCGATGGCGAGCCAATGTCATCTAGCGGTGCCCAGGGGTAGGGCGTTCTCTGTGGGTGCTCCCACCCTCTGGAATGAATTACCTACCGAGCTCCGGACGGCTCCTGATCTCCGCTCCTTCCGCCGGGAGCTGAAGACTTGGCTGTTCAAGCAAATAGGCTGACTCTGATTCTGGGTTTATTATTTATCATTAATTAGTTATTTGATTTAAAGTGCGATTTTATTGTACATGTTTCTTAACTTGTGTTCGCCGCCCTGAGTCCTTCGGGAGAAGGGTGGCATATAAATACATGTAATAAATAAATATACTAATAATAAATGCTTCTTTGGTATACATTAAGTAGATAGATCAGTGTAGTGAAGCAGAGAAGGCATCACTACAGGGAAAGCCATATTTTGGCCCTCCCTCAGCCTTGGATGCTCATGGAGTCATTTGTTTACATGCAGAAGGAAAGGATACAGCTGAAGTCACGCAGGCAACAGCAAGTCAAATTTACAGTGTTGTTCCTTCTTGCAGACTCTTCCTCACTGGCAACCTCTGAAGACAACCCTCCTGCGCCAGCTCAGAAGCCTCAACCACAGCCAGCCCCTGCGCCCGTGGAGGTAAATATGCCCAAGCACAGGTGTGTGGGTGTGAGAGAGGAGAGAAGGAAGGAAGGAAAGAGAAAGAGGAGAAAGAAAAATGTGCGAGAGACAGAAAGAAAGGAAAGAGAGGAGAGAAACAAAAGGAAGGGATGAAAGATGAGAGAGAAGGATGAGAAAGAAACAAGAAAGATGAGAAAGGAGAGAAGGAAGGAAGGAAAGAAGGGAAGAAGGAGAGAAAGGAGGGAAGGGAAGGAAGGAAAAGGAGGAAGGAAGGCAAAAGAAAGGAGAAAGAAAGAAAAATGTGTGACAGAAAGAAAGGACAGAAACAAGGAAGCGATGTGAGAGAAGGATGAGAGAAACAAGAAAGATGAGAAAGAGAAGGAGAGAAAGAAAAGGGAAGGAGAAGGAGGAAGGAAAAGAGGGAGAAGAAGGGAAGGAACATTGGGCGTGTGTATCTATTCCAAATATGGAGTGAAAATTCCTGAATCCAGTCTCATAATAACAGGAAGTCCTCAATTTACAACCATTCATTGGGCGACTGTTTGAAGTTACGATGACACCGAAAAAAGTGACTCATGACCATTTTTCATACATGATCAAAATCCGGGCGCTTGGCAACTGGCCTGTACTTATGAGGGGTTGCAGCATCCTTGAGGGGGGGGGGAGGCGTGTGATGCGATCCCCTTTGTCTGACCAGCGAGACCAGTCGGAGAAGCCAGATTCATTTCACAACCCTGGTTCTAACTTAACCACTGCAGCGGTTCACTTAACAACTGTGGCAGGAGAGGCTGTAAAATGAGGCAAAACTCTTTTTTTTTTAAAAAAAATGCCTTGCTTAGAAACACAAATGTCAGTTGCCCAATTGTCATAAGTCGAGGACTACCTCTATGGGTAGAAAAGGATTCCGTACGGCTGACGTTAACGGCCTGAGCCGAGTCCTGCTGGATCCAGCCGAGGGATCTCTAAATCCCCCGGATCTGTTTTCTCCCAGGTGCCACACAAACAGGTGCGCCCTTGCAAGAAGATTATTCCCTGAGGCACATCACCCGGCTTTTATTCGCCTGCAATAAAACATTCTCCCACAGCGACCAACCACTGTGCTTGTTGAATATGTCTGAATAGGGCAGGGACTCCTCACCCTCTTCCTTCCCTCTGCCCTCTTTCAGGCTTCCGTGGGAGTGAAGAAACGCAAGCGGAAACGTGTCTTGAAATCCAGGACTTTTGTGGACGACGAAGGCTGTATCGGTAGGTAGCCCAGGTGTCTCCGAGCACAGTAAATCTGAACGGTTCGGTCGGCTTTTCATTAACTGTTTGAGAAGGTCCATCAGGTTATAAATATTTATATAAATAAATAAAAGTTCCAGCACTTTTAAGAGAGCATCCTGTAAAGTGCCCTTGGCTGCTCCTTCCTTAGATGTCACCTGTCTCTGGTGAACCTCTTCGGAGTCCATCCCCCCGCCCCCACCACCCCTTTGGACCTGTGGAAGTCAGGTGTTCCCACCTGGTGAATGTTGGACAGCCAAGAAGTGCATACAAAGCTTTAGCTTAACCATATTGTTTGGTCTAGAGCAGAGGTCGGCAACCTGCGGCTCTGGAGCCGCATGTGGCTCTTTCACCCCTCTGCTGCGGCTCCCTGTCGCCAGTCAGCTCCACAATTGGTAGGGCTTCCAATTAGAATAAAGTAGAGGAAAAAAGATGCCACATTAGGAGGGGAACTATGGTGGGGGGACTTCCGGTTGGCTCCAGAGTTGGAACGGGGGGCTTCTGCTTAGGGCTTTTGTGGCTTTTTTGAGTGTTTAAGGTTGCCGATCCCTGGTCTAGAGTTAAGGCATCTGGCTAGAAAACGGAAGGTGTTGAATTCAAGTTCCACCTTAGGTATGAAAGCCAGCTGGGTAACTTTTTTTAAAAAAATTGATTTATATACCGCCCTTCTCCGGAGACTCAGGGCGGCTTACAATGCGTTAAGCAATAGCCTTCATACTTCTGTATATTTTATACAAAGTCAGCTTATTGCCCCCACTGAGGACCACTGGGTCCTCAGTTGACCTACCTTAGAAAGGATGGAAGGCTGAGTCAACCTTGAGCCTGGGGAGATTCGAATTACAGTAATTGCAGACAGCTGGGTTTTAATTACAATGCTTAGTCTGCTGAGCTATCCAGGTTCTCGAGAGCAAGCAAGAAAGGGAAATGGTCCAGGTCTTATCCATGTAAACTTGTGTCTCCTCTTGTTCCCAGTGACGGAAAAAGCCTACGAGAGTGAATCTTGCACGGAGAGCGACGAGGACGTCCGCACCAAGCCCTTCGCAGCTCACAAGGCCCCTCCTGGCCCCCCGAAAAAAGACCCCAAAGAGGAGAAGAGAGGCACCAAGAAAGGAGGGGTGATCTCTGGCAAGGCCAACAAGCAGGCCTCCATCATGGGTTTCTTCCAGAAGAAATGAGCTCCAGAGCATTTGCAGGAATCCCCTTCCATTAGGAGGATTGCTACGTAGGTGAACTCTCGGGATCCAGACGGTGGGACTTGGGAAGCTTCTGATCCTGAAATTAGATGGACACCGGGTGCTGGAAGACTTGCACCGGGACAGCCAGGCGCTTAGAAGTTTTCAATCGAAGACAGTACACCTTCCTTGGTCTTTTTAAAGCAGAGCTTTTGAGGCAGGTCCTCCTCAGGTGTGATGGCTCCACATCTTTGGCTCAGATCCCTGCTCAAGAAATTGAACGGCCGTCCCTCCTCCTCAGTGAGGGGTTTGCAGTTCCTTCCTGAGAACGGGAAGGGGGCTATTGTCTCTTTTGGGGTTATTTTTGGCGCCACAAGTTGCCTCCTCATTGACAAGAGGTCCACAGGGGTCTCCAGAGGGAAGCCCAAGGAAGCCAGCAGAGATGCCTCCAAGAAGATCTAGGTGGAACTTCATGGTTCCACAGGGCTCCCTTTCAAGAAGATTCTCGTGATCCCACAGGACTTGCTTCCAAGAATAAGACCCCCACGAGATCTCATAATCTAGTAGGACTTGCAGCTGGAAACATGTGGCCTTCCCTCTTCAAGGATCTCCTAGCCCGGTAAGGCCCCTCTGTTCCCCAGGAACAATTGCCAAGTCGAGATCGTTGAGGGACACTGGTCTTCTAAGAAGGCCATCTATTGACTTCCAATTCCTTCAACCAAACCCTCCGAATTCCTCAGATCTTGCAACCAGCTTTGGATCCAGGAAAGCTTTGATCCAGCCTCCAAAAGATCCCCAGCCTGGGAATCGGCCAAGGCTTGCTGCTTTTTTGAAGTCCCTAATCGGATTGGCCGTTGTGAATTCCCCATAATGAGAAACCCTTCAGGATCAGCTAGGAGCACTGTTGGCGTGGAAGATCCTACTCTGCCCTTCACACATCGGCCGAAATAACTACAAATACCTTCCCAACATGGTTACGCGAACCTGTGGCCCTGTGGTTCCCCACCTCCAAAGAATGTGCCTTTGGCTTGGACCCTCTAGGGGGGGGATGCATAGCAGCCCCTCCATAAGCTGGGATGAAAAATTGGTTTTCTTTTGCTATTTTGGGGGCAGAGTCTGCTTAAGAACTTGGCCGTTGATATCGTAGGAACAAGAAGGAAGACCCTTCTGAGCCCAACTCCCAAAGAAATTAAACTTAAAGATCTGCAGAGGCCTCAAATTTAGGTACAACAGCCCGTCCTACAATTTGGACATGGTCAGCTATTTGTGACAAAAATCACAACTGCCTCTTGGAATTATCATTTTGCCTCTCCCCGGTGTGTCTCCGGGTTTCCACTTCTCCAGGAGTTTTCTGATAACGTGGGTAGTGTTATTTTCCCAGGTTTTCCACGGGATTTTCTCAACCGGGAGTGGAAAAGGAGCAGGAATTCAAGTCCGGTGTTCCCAGGCTACACCAGGCAAGTATTGTTATAGACACACGCACACACAGATTATAACACAGTTCAACTCTAGCAGTAGTTAGGTGCTTTTGCAGCCTTTAAGGCTTCATGTTTGAACAGCACTTTTTAGTTTGAACAGGCACATCCATGCATCTCCTCTCCCAACTTGTGGCTGTCTATTTGGCTTTTTGCAGCCAAATAACGGTTGTTGAGTTATAGGCCATCCGGCAAAAGATGCTTTCCGGGAAGAGGGTCCCCCCCAAATAAACTTTCTCTTAAAATTCCTGATGGCTTCTTAGAATGAATTTGTCTATTCGGTCCGCTAGAAGGCCAAAAAGCTTTCGCCTTTTCGGTTAAAGTGTATTTTTGCACAGCAGTTTAAGCCTGAGAAAATTTGAACTCCAGTTTTGCTTCCCACGAGCAAGTTTAATCCCTTGCTGAAAAAAAAATCAAAAATGATCCCCGAAGTATTCAGATCGCAAGGAAATGTCTCTTGCCCTGGTGTGATCAGCTCCCGGGTCAGTGTTTCCCAATCTTGGCAGGTTTTAAGAGAGGTAGACTTCAACTCCCAGAATTCCCCCATTCGAGCAGAGCTGGCTGGGGAATTCTGGGATTTGAAGTCCACCCCTCTTAAAACCCGCCAAAGTTGGGAAACACTGCAATCTTAGTGGCTCGTTTTATAATGAACGCCCCAGGGCACTAATAATACAGCTATTTTTTATTATTATTATTATTATTATTACTATTTTGAGATGTGCGTTTGTCAACTTCCTATCAAGAACCAGTCTGTCGTGTTTACTCCAGTTTTGTATGTCAAACCCCAGGGCAGGAAGTGAGTCTGGCTTGGTTTGAGGAGAGAATTATGGGTTGGATAAGGAGTTAAGAGGCCTCTGTTGTCCGAGGTTAACAAAACTTGGGCTTTCCTGAGTTTCCCTGCTTTTTATGTCTTATCTTAAAACTTTTTTCCACCCCCCCAAGAAATTTATACCGGAAAAGCCGAATTGAATAAAGACATGGTCTTGTTTGCTACTTTTCCTCCCTCTTAATTTGTTTTTGGCAGGGAGGGTTGTTCGGTTTGGGATTTGTGCCTGTACTGCTGTTCGGTCGACGTCCTTCCTTGAAACTTTGAAACTTTCAAACTTTCCCACGCAAGTGAATACTTCAAAAGCGAGTTCACTCATAGCTGCCTTCATTGTGTTCATTTAAAAAAAAAATCTTATTTTAAACAATAACCAGAGTTGGAAGGGATTCTGTAGAGCAGTGTTTCTCAACCTTGGAAGCTTGAAGATGGGTGGACTTCAACTCCCAGAATCCCCCAGCTGGCTGGGGGATTCTGGGAGTTGAAGTCCACCCATCTTCAAGCTTCCAAGGTTGAGAAACACTGTTCAAGCCCAAGATATTGGTACACAGCTATGGTGTCACCTCCTATTCCTTATTTTCGTTAAAACCACCCAGTTCCTGTAACGCTTCTTCGTATGTTTGAGCCTCCAGTCCCCTGATCATCTTTTTTTTTAAAGTTTTTAATTTTTTAAGACAAACAAACATTTAATACATCAATCATCCCTTTAATACATCAATCATCCCAATTTATTTATTTATTTATTTATTTATCAAATTTATATACCGCCCTACTCCCAGAAGGGACTCAGGGCAGTGAACAGCCAAAATAAAATACAATAACATATAAAAGTTAAAAGCTATTAAAATAAATTAAATAATTTGGGCTCAGAGAAGAAAATTTAAAACATCCAATTATATAAAACATTTTAAAACCCAATTTAAAAGGGGAGAGTTAGGCCAGACCAGCAAACATTTAATACATCAATCATCCCCAACATCTTGGTGTTAACTTCTTCAGTTCTTTTTATTCTTCTTGTTCCAACAGTTTCTTCTATCTTAACAGTCATCCAAACCACTATAAAAGTTCATTCCTCTAACCATATTCTTGCCATTCAAATTTTTACACATAAGTTATAAAATTAATCATTTATATCTCTTTTCCAACCAACAACAGAAATAATTCCATATTCTAAAGTATTCTGACTCTTCCCTGTCTTTAATCAACAAAGTTAATCGGTTCATTTCTGCACAATCTAAAATCTTTTTTTATTACTTCATCTTCCAAAGGTATTTTCTCTAATTTCCAATTTGGAGCATGAAGAATTCTTGCAACTGTTATTACGTGTATAATCAAATAAATACATTCCTTTTTAATTTTGTTGAGTTCCTATTGTCACCCAATAGGAACAACTCTGGTTTGAATTCAATACGTAATCGTGTCATTTCTTCCAGCCAGGTTTTAATTTTATTCCAATAGTTTTTTGCTTCAGGGCATGTCCACCACATATAATAGGATCCTGGTATTTGGTGATATTTCCAACATTTCGCTGATTTATCTTTAAACATTTTTGCTAACTTCTCTGGTGGTATATGGTATCTATAAAACATTTTATATTGGTTTTCTTTATATGCGGTGGACATCATTAATTTATAATTCCTTTCCCATAGTTGTTGCCATTTTTCAAGATCAATTGAATGTCCAAAATTTTTCCCCCAAGCTATCATTGTTTTTCACCTGTTCCTCTTCCAATTCAATATATAGCAAAAAATTATAAATTTTTTTTATTAAATTTTCTTCCGTTCCTGTGAGTATCCTATGCAACTCAGTCTTTTCCAAATAAAAACTTAGCTTTTTCATACCTTGTTCTTATCTGCATATACATATACCAATCTGTCTCAATCCCCCGTTCTTCCAGTTCTCGTTTCTCTTTCAATTCTCCCTTACCTATTAACAAATCCTTATATTTAACAATATTTCCAAAATTAAAAACATTTGGGTGTATTAAAGCTTCCATCGTTTATAACCATATCGATATTTTCACACAGTATTTATCTCTAATCTTCTCCCATATCAATAGCAATGCATTTCTTATAGAATGTCTATGAAAGTATGTATGAATCTTGTTTCTACCATACCACAAAAAAGCAGGCCAACCCAGTTGCAAATCATGCCCTGATCATCTTTGTGGCTCTTCTCTGCACTCTTTAAACACAGCTGGAATCCTTTACTGATCAGGGCTTATCCAAAAATGTCAGATCTTGACATGGATGCAATCAAGAACTTTTGAGTTCAACCCTTATTAGCTGCACAGGCGCATCCATATACAGGTTGTCCTCAGTTTTGACCACCATTGGTCAGGAAATTCATTTTTTAAGTGACGAGGTCATTAAGTGAGACATCACACAACTACACTAAACGCACGGCCGTTTCTGCAATGGTCATTAAGGGATCCCCTGGTCATTAAGGAAGATCGCACATGGCACCTAGTTTTCATCTATTAGCCTGTCTGAGGTCAGCCACTCGGTTGTGGGGAGGGCTACCACAATGACAACAAAACATCTGGACGGAATGGCCTACCCACCTCGGGTGTAGCTATCTTGTATGGGCATACACTGCCGGTCTTGGGGGGGGGGGGGGGGGATTTGTGAGAAAAAAATGTGTGTTTTATGGCACATTCAAATCACATTTCGATGAAAGTACAAGAGATAAAAATATAAAATATAAATGTATGTAACTTTTATTTCATCTCTCACAGCCAGGAAATCAACAAAGTCTCCCTTATGGGTTCTCTTGGCACTCTGATGTTTTGTGTGTGTGTGTGTGTGTGTGTAGATGCGAGTATGCGGTGTAACGTTATGCACACGTGTAACAGACACGCGTCCACCCAGCCTTCGGGGACACGTTAGGCTCCACCCCCTGCCAAGGGAGGGGGGGAGAAGGCACGTCGGCGCGAGACGCCCGGCCATCATGAATATTCACGAAGGGGGCGTGGCCGCCGACGCAGGGCCGCGCTCCACCAGGGCCGCTCATGAATATGAAGCGGGAGGCGGGGCCGGCTCCCCCCCCCCGCCCTCCTCCCGCCGGGAGAAGATGGCGGCGGCGGCGGTGGGGCCAGGCGGGCGGGCCGCTGGCTCGTCGGTTCCGCCGCTACGACGAGGCCGGGGTCGGCGGCGTCGGGACGAGGCCGTCCCCGCGGACGACGACGGAGCCCCGGAGGCCCCGGCGCGGCGCAGGGGCCAGCGGGAGGTCGCCGCCGGAGATCCGGGCCCTCCGCGAGGTGCGTGGCCGACGTAACGTGTGAACGGACGCGCGTCGACGTGGCGGCGGGGGGGGGTGGGAAATGGAGCGGGAAGCGCGGCCATTGGCTGCTTTGGAAACGGGGCGTGGCCGCCGGGTTCGTGTGAACGCGGGCCGAGAGGCCTCCGGGCGTTCACCCGCCTTCCCATCATCCGCGGCCATCCTGCCATTAGGGACGGGCGGAGGGTGACCTGCTGGCATCGGCGTGTCCGTCGAAGGGGTCGTGGGGAGGCCACGGTGGTCTTTCCAGGATTTGTTCGCTGGCCAGCCCGCCTTAAGGCTCGCAAGCTTGAGACGCTTTGTGGTTGTGTGAATGCGCGCTGGCTTCCCCTGCAAGGCGTTCACGTGAAAAGAGGCCGAGATCTGCCAATGCTGGCTGGGTGGGAGTCTTTTCTAGCAGACCGAGATTTGGGGTTGGCTTGTGTGTCTCCAGCTAGTGTCCCTCAACCTTGGGCCACTTGAAGACGGCTGGACTTCAACTCCCAGAATTCCCAGCCGGCAGAGATGGGAGAAAGACCCAGCAGAGCCGGCTGTGGAATTCTGGGAGTTGAAGTCCACCCATCTTCAAATGAGAAATACAGGGAGTCCTCGACTTACAACCACAATTGAGCTCCAAATCTCTGTTGCTGTGAGTTTTGCCCCTTTCTTGCCTCGGTTGTTAAGTGAATCACTGCAGTTAATACATTAGGAACGCGGTTGTTAAGTGAATCTGGCTCCCC
The DNA here is from genome assembly GCA_038048745.1 of Coluber constrictor foxii. Classification (NCBI taxonomy): domain Eukaryota; kingdom Metazoa; phylum Chordata; class Lepidosauria; order Squamata; family Colubridae; genus Coluber; species Coluber constrictor. The sequence continues at coordinate 2,731,211 of CM075962.1, read as the reverse complement.
CCCCCCCCATTGACTTGTCAGAAGGTCACAAAATGGAATCACACGACCCAGGGATACCGCGACCGTCGTAAATATGAAACCGCTTACCAAGGATCTGAATTTTGATCCTATGTCTGGAGATTCCCCAGGGGTCATAAGTGTGTGAAAAGCGGTCATAAGTCACTTTTTTTCCATTGTAAACTTTGAACAGTCACTAAATGAACCGTTGTAAGTCAAGGACTACCTTTACTGATACAAAAGCTGTATTTAAGTAATGCTGGCTGGGGGATTCTGGGAGTTGAAGTCCACAAATCTTACAATTGCAGAAACTAGTTTAGAGAGCAGAAGAGACTTTGAGTGTGAAGTGTGGTGTGTGTGTTGATTTCTGTAATAAGGGGGTCTCCAAACTTGGTGACTTTCAAGACGTCTGGACTTCAACTCCCAGAATTCCCCAGTCACAATGGCTTCCTGTTTCTCTCTGGATCATAACTGGCTGGGGAATTCTGGGAGTTGAAGTCCCCAAGTCTTAAAAGTTGCCAAGTTTGGAGGCCTCTGTCCTAACAGTGCTGATATCAATCCGGTGGGACCCTTGCCAGTCCCAGCCCCCCCTCCCCCCCCATCCAGCGAGAGAAACAGGAAGCAATTATGGATCTGGGGTGTGCCAGAAGTCTCTTTTCCAGATCCGTTTGGATCGGGAGAGCAAGGAGATCCCTTGCCTGGAATGAAGAGAACAGGAGGAACCACATTTTTCTAACTTTACTAGCAGACTTTCATGGTCCTTCCACCATCAGAGTCTTCTGCACACCAGCGTGGGCATTCACAAGTGGGCGTTGCACACGTTTGTGCTAAAAGTCACATTACGCCTGGTTTGCATTTTGGGAGATTTGGTTAATTTTATTTGTATCCTGTCTTTATTACCGTTACAAATAAGGTGGTAAACTTAACCCAGCACCCCTTCTTTTTCCTATTTTCCCCACAACAACAACCTTGTGAGGTGGATTGGGGTAGGAGGGAGGAAATGGCCCCAAATTACCCAGCTGGCCTTCGTGCCTAAGGTGGAACTAGAACTCACCGTCTCCTGGTGATTGGCTCAAAATCACCCAGTCGGCCTTCGTCCCTAAAGTGGGGGGACTAGAACTCACACTCTCCTGGTGATCAGCCCAAAGTCACCCAGCTGGCCTTCATGCCTAAGGCGGAACTAGAACTCACCGTCTCCTGGTGATCAGCCCAAAGTCACCCAACTGGCTTTTGTGCCTAAGATAGGACTAGAATTCACCATCTCCTGTTGATTGACCCAGAGTCACCCAGCCGTCTTTCATGCCTAAGGTGGGACTAGAACTCACCGTCTCCTGGTGATTGTTCCAAAGTCACCCAAATGGCTTTTGTGCCTAAGATAGGATTAGAACTCACCGTCTCCTGGTGATTGGCCCAAAATCACCCAGCTGGCTTTCATGCCAAACATGGGACTAGAACTCTGGTGCCTTAATTCCCCAACCAAAATACTTCTATTAAAATTCACGATGAGTATTTCCATTCGCAAGCCCAGGCTGTCCCATTTCTACCAGTCTTGTGTTCTGCTCCGGGATGCTCGCTATCTTTGTGTCATTTTGAGGGTTTATCTGGTTTGATTTTTATCTCCGTTACTGCTGTGTGTTACTCAGGGCTGTAGTAACTAAATAAATAATCAAATCTTGGTGTCCAGAAAACCGCAGGGAAGCCAGGATGAGTCACAGGGGAGATTTTGCAAAGGGCAAAATAAATTGGGCGTAGAGGCTTTAGTCTAATCTTGGTTTGAAAAAACACACACACACAAGAGAGAGAGAGAGAGAGGCAGTGCCAGTGAGAGCCGTTTTGTGTGTTTCTTGGCACGTTTCGGCTCTTACCTGGGTAAAGATTTCCGATGGAACGGCATGCAGGAATAGCGAAATCCTCCCTCTGTGCCTCTTTTTTAAAAATAACTGCTAAGCATGAGTCACCTTACCGTCGGAGCTGGCTGGGCGACTTACGCAATCAAAACAGGACGGCGGAAGAAAAAATAATCGGACCATCCAGAAATGTGGTCCCTGCCTTAAGTAGCCCCACAACGATGCCCCAAATTTAAGGTGACAACAAATTCAACAATCCATCCTAACGGATCTAAAAGATGCAAAAAAATACCAACATCAATAGGGCAGTTTTTCTCAACCTTGGAAGCTTGAAGATGGGTGGACTTCAACTCCCAGAATCCCCCAGCCAGCAGCGCTGGCTGGGGGATTCTGGGAGTTGAAGTCCACCCATCTTCAAGCTTCCAAGGTTGAGAAACACTGCTTTAGGGGATATAGATATATATATATATATATAACTGCAATGCAGTGTGTTAAAAGGAGGAAAAAATTTGGCTTGGAAATGGACGAGGGAGGGGCTCCGCGGGCTTCCCCCACAGGGAGTTAGAGAGCACCCCCCCCCTCCATGAAATAACCATGGATAAATCTCCGTACCAATGGAAGAGAATCTGGGTAGATCAGGATTGAAAATTGGGCCCTGGTCGTTTTCTTGCCGACGTTTCATGACCCAACTAGGGAACATCATCAGTGCTAGAAGGGAAGGGGTTTGAGGAGGAGGAGGAGGGGCTGTAGGATCCTTGGTGCTCACTCAGCTTGGCGCTTTTCTTAACAGGCGTTTCATAGCCCAACTGGGTAACTTCATCAGGCTGGAAGGGAGTGAGGTTTGTGGAATGAAGGAGGGGCTGAAGGGAAGGAGGACTGTGAGGTCCTTGGTGCTCTTTGATCTTGGTTGTTTCATGACCCAGCTAGAGAACAGCATCAGTTACGAAGCATCAATGTTCCCATTGGTGCAGTGCTTTGCCAATTGAATGGCTTTCCAGCTGTTTTGGCAAAGGACTCCTCTGCTGGATCCCCCATCTTTTTATGTAAACATTGGTTGACAATAAACCCGGTTTTCAACTCATGCTGATGCGCCAAAGCAAGCCAGGGGTTCCCATCCCTCGGCCGAGATCTCCGTCCACATTCCTGACTGACAGCTGCCTGGTTCCCGCCCCCCCTCCTGTGTGTGTGTCAGGGCCACGTGCCTCTCTTTGAAAATAAACACACCCATGTCCTCCTTTGAAACACACCCGTTTCGTAACCTGTGCATGGAACATTTCTCTTTCCTGCTGGCTCCTGAGAGCGGGCAGACAGCCGATCCTGGGGAGGGGGAAGGACTGTCTCTTTATAAATCCACAGCCACCTTCTTCTGCGTAAGCAAAGGGACACTCACAAGTCTTTTGGGGGTGACTTTGTCCTCTGTCTCTTTGCAAGAATCCCCCTCCCCCCCCCCAGAATTTGACTTGACCAAGGACCGAGTGCGAATTCCAATATCTTAGTATTCCAGTATCTCAGGGGTTGCCACAAAGAAGAGAGGGCCAACCTACTGTCCAGAATACCAGGACGAGAAGCAACGGGTGGAAACTAATCAAGGAGAGAAGAAACTTGGAATTTAGGAGAAGCTTCCTCTCAGTGAAGACACTGACAGCTGTTGGTCTGAAACGGTATAGGGCAGTGATGGCTAACCCTTTTGCCGTCACGTGCCAGGAGCAGGGGAGGGAAGGGTCGCGCGCACACGTGCCCATACCCATAATTCTATGCGCCTTATGCGAGCAACCCTCCCGCTCCTGGCACGAGATGGCCCGGTAGGCCCGTTTCTCTCTCTCCCCAGGCTCCAGAGCCTTTCTAGGAGCTTGGGGAAGGCGAAAACAGCCTTCCCCACTCTCCCGGAGGCTGGAAACGGCCTGTTTGCCGACTTCTGCTCCCACCGGAAGTTGTCCTTGAAAGGCTCTGGAGAGAGAGAAAAATGGGCCTTCCCCACCATCCCTCAAGGCCCTCCGGAGGAAGGAAACGGCCTGTTTCCCTACTTCTGGTGGGCCCAGAAGGCCTGAAAATCAGCTGGCTGGCGCACACATGTGTGCCAGAGCTGAGCTCGCGTGCCCACCAATATGGCTACGGCACATGTGCCACAAGTTCACCATCACGGGTAGAGGGCCATGATGGTGAACCTATGGCACACGTGCCAAAAGATGGCACACAGTGTCCTCTCTGGGCACGTGCTCCGTCACCAGCTGCTCTTCTGGTTTTCAGTTGGTCTTTTGTGGGCGCCGAAGCACCGAAAAACAGCCTGAAAATGGTCCGAAAAAGAGGCATGTGTGCGTCGGCCAGCTGTTTCTTGGATTTCCGGTGCTCCGGCTCATGTACATACACACGCGTTCTGGTTTGGGCACTCTGTCCCGAAAAGGTTTGCCATCACTAGTATAGGGGTTTCCTGCCTGAGCAGGGGGTTGGACTAGAAGACCTCTGAGGTCCCTTCCAACTCTGTGTTGTGGCCCGTACGTGGCCTGTGCAGCTGGTAGCTGATTCCGACAGCGAGGAGGCTGGTGTGCTGCGTCAGCAGCCTGTGCAGCTGGCATTTGAGTCGGACAATGAGGAGGCTGGAGAACATGTGCCAAAGGTAGGGATTCAGCCAGGGCCTTCAGAAGCTCCCATAAGTGAAGAGGACAAAGAGGAGAAGCCTCTTCTCAATGCACGAGCGCACAGAGCTGTTAAAAGGCAGGAGTGGCTCCTCAGGGGGAGGTCTCGAGAGTAAGGCTTGGGGCTAATTGGCCACTCCCCTAGCCTATTTAAGGAAGAACACCAACTGAAGCAATTTGCAGGGAACGACTTCATTCTCCTTCGTGTCTTGTCTTGCTTATCTTATCAGATTCCTGCAAACTGCTTCTGGGCATTCTGCCAACCATAGTTAAGCTTTCAGTTATTATTCTTTGAATTCTTGGCGGCTTTTAATGCCATTAATTAACAGCCGTTGTTGTAACAAACTGGTTTATTCAGTAAACTAAGGTTTGAACGGAAGTTTAAACCTTAGTTTATTCAGTAAACTAAGGTTTTCGTGTGTGCTGCGTTCTTTGGGGTCCGTAGCTGGGGCAGAACCCTCTCTTATTCTATATCCTGTTCAATTCTAAAGCCCTTGAAGTCACAGGTGGTACCAAACGGGGTGTTTCCATGAGGGGGGTATTGAGGAATTTGGGTGGGGGGCATCGTTCCCAAACCGGAGAAAGACCTTCATCCCAACACCTAAGTTTTGTCTTTGTTAGAAGTTTGTAAAAATTGGGGACGTTTTCCTGCCTCCTTTTTGACCTGCAGCTTAGCTGGACGGGTAGATACGGTTCAAAATAGGTCTTCTAAGAGCCGGGAGCTGAACTTCTGTGTAATAGATGGGACCCAGGTAGTTCTCGGTTTACGACCGTTCAGTTAATTAGCGTCCATTCCAAATGACGACAGCACTAAAATAAGCGACTTACGACAATCGTAGCGTCCCGGTGGCCGTTGGCTCGCTTTTACGACGCCTGTCGTATCCCCGGGGTCACACAATCGCCACTGGTGACCTTCCCAAAGTACTTCCGGCAGGGCAAAGTCAATGGGAGATTCACTTAACGACCACAGCAAAAAAGGGTTGTAAAATCTGGGATGTAGTCATGTTCATGGCTCACCGAATGACCGCATTGCTTCCACTCTCCACTGTGGTCATAAGTCAAGGACTATTTCACCGTAGGGGGTTTGCCTTTTGGCAGCAGGTGTGAATGGACCGGAAATGCTCAACATTTGTCCTCTTTTTTCTTTTTTCCTTTTTTTGGGTAGATTTTATCTTCCGAACACCCATCACTTTGGCCAAACACGGAGAAGTTCACGAGGAACATAAAAGCCACTTGCGAAAGGTACGTTGGGCAGGGTACGTTCTATTTCATCAACAAGTTGTACCGGTAATCCTCGACTTACAACCGTTCGCTTAGTGACCGCTGAAAGTTACAGCGTCCCTGAAAAAAAGTGACTCAGGACCGTTTTTCACAGTTATGACCGTTGCAGCCTCCCCATGATTGAAATTGATGCTTGGCAACCGACTCGTATTTATGACGGCCGCAGGGTCGTGTGATCCCCTTAGGCGACCTTTGTTAAGGATATTCTTGGCTCATAACCGATGTGGGTTATTGAGCAAAGTACCCTTTGAGTAAATGCATGAAAAGCAACTGGGAGTGGTTGTAAACAATCACAGTCAACATACAAACACACTGAGTGGTTGTAGTCTTTTACTTTTAGAAAAAAATAAAGCCAAGTCCAAAAACAATCCAAGTCACACACAGATAAGACAAGAGTTCAAAGATCAATCCAGGGACATTTCAAGTACAAAGTCTTCTTACCAGTTGTTGTCATACACAATAAAACAGTTCTTCTTGAGTTTCAAAACAGGAACAAGTTCAATATCAAAACTTTCAATAAATAGTAGAAAGCAACATGTAGCTATGTTCAAACAGTGATCATGAACAGAGAGATCAGGTAGAGAGTTACAGCAAATAAGCAGGTAAAATGGTGTAGTATCCACACAAGCCATGATCCGGACTTCCCTTAAGTACATTGGCTACAGAGCTTAGCCAATCAGGATACAGGATGATGCAATGCAATCTTAAAGCAATATAATACCTTTCTGACTTCAAACATACATTGTTGGTTTATATATTGCCTGACCAACTAGTTAGACAAATAACCATTTCCTAACAACCTCCTAACAAGGAAAGTCAAAGGGGAAAGCCAAATTCACTTAACAACCATGTGACTCGCTTAAGGACGGCAGTGATTCATTTAACACGTGTGGAAAGTAGAAATGGATAGATGGACATTGAAAGTGAATCAGAGGACGTTGAATATTATCAAACATGGAATCTATTTTACCAATGGTTGGGGAAAAGGGGTGGCGATGAAGAACGTAAATTTGTATTGTTAAGCAAATTAAATACCCAGACGATGGTTATTAAACACTAAAAATGTATTTAATAGGGGGAAAAAAACAGCAACTCTGGGTAGTAAGGTCGTAGAATGAGGCCAAACTCATGTAACAACTTAACCATGGCATCCAATTGTTGGTCGTGGGGAAATTCCTAAAACTTTGCCTCCAGAGGGGGAGCAAGTTAAATTCATTCCTTGCTCCATGGACTAGGGCAGTTTTGGCCACCGGCTCCTGATAAAATTGTTAATTAAGTTTCGATTCAAAGCACCAGAAAGGATAGGGAGAAGATCGCCCAGTGAGTAAAAGAGATGTGAAAAGGGAATTCCCCATTTTACACAATTGACACAAATTCTCATCCGAAGGAACTTCTTGTTGCTGTTCCTTTTTTCACAAAATCAAACTTTGCTTCCTAGCTGAGACATGAAAAATGGCAAGAAGAGAAAACCCCGGAGGATTTGATTCACAAGCTGATGGCGGACGACGCTGAAGTGGACAGGAGGCGGACGGACGACCAGAAGAAAGAGGAATCCCTTATGGCCAGAGTGAGCCACGAACGTGTAAGTTCTCCAAATCAGAGGAGAAGGGGGTGGGAATCAGGGCAGCGTGAGAACTCCGAGGGGGAAGAGGGAATGGAGTTGGCAGAGAGGGAAACAGAGGCAGAGCCTGGGCCGTCCGTCAGTCCTCAGATGGAGAATCAACAGCCCCCAGGTCTGGAGGTGGCTGATGAGGAAGAGGAGGAACAGCTGGGTCCAGTGCCGGACACGTGGATGCACAGAAGGCAGAGAAGAGGAGAGCAGTGGAAATCTATGGGCTGGTCCTCAGGACAGAAGAGCCACCACTGCTAGCAAAGCCTGGCTCTGGGGATAAAAGGAAGGGGGCGGAGATGAATAGATGGGACAGACAACTATTCATCTTCCGGACGGACGGACTTGTTTGCCTGAGAAAGGCTGGAGGCTGATTGGAAAGAGGGTTTAATGGTGAAGCAGAAGCACATGGGTGACTCTGGGGCAGGTGACCACATGGAGTTAAGAGTGGGTGGATTTTATACCTTCTCTTGGCCTTTGCACTTGAGCTTCCTGTTCCTGTGCAAGAACACATATTCTGTTGGCTGTTGTAGGGGTCATAGCTGACTCTGTTGGTTGTCTGAGCTAAGTTTGGTTGAAGTTTGGACTCTGAGGCCACGTCCCCAGAGATTGTGCCATGGGATGAGCTCTGCTGCTAGATGGGTTCATCCTATTATGTCCTGGAGGATCACACCTTAATCCCATCACCCTGGAGCTGGAGGTCTTTTGTCTTGTAGATAGGCTGGCCCAGTCTTTCTCAATGGGCACCAAATAACTGCTGGGAGCAGGGAGCTGCTCTCTGTCTTTAAAACATGTTTCTTCTTTTATCATCCAGGGAAATATAATATTCTGCCTTTTTTTAATATTTCCTAAAACATTTCATTCTTCTGAAGGGGAGGAGAGGGGCTTCCCACAGCAATCTGTGGGGTACTCCTCCTCCTCCTCTTCTTCTTCTTCTTCTTCTTCTTCTTCTTCTTCTTCTTCTTCTTCTTCTTCTTCTTCTTCTTACTATTGTTACTATTATTACTATTACTATTATTATTATTATTATTATTATTATTATTATTATTATTATTATTATTATTATTATTATTATTATTATTATTATTATTTTATTTCTACACCGCCCCTCTCCCGAAGGACTCGGGGCGGTGCACAGCCTAATTAAAAGCACAAGACAAACAACAGTTTAAAAATTAAATTGTTTAATTGTTATGCCGTATTTTACATCCTGATTTTTCTTTGCTTACCGCCAGTTTCCCGAGTGCCTGTCGGATTCCGAAAACGAGGAACCCTTCCAGTGCCGGCCCGTCTATCGGTCGGCTTTTGTCTCCAAGGGCAGCGCCTACTCCGTCGCCTTGCTGGCTGGGTGAGTTTCTCCGGCAGTTCCGGTCGGTTTATCGATAGCGGATCATCGGCCAACTCGCTTCGACAGCAAGGAGGGCGGCTTATAAATGAAATGAATGGAGAAATAAGTTTCTTAAAAGGAGGTTGGTTTTCAGCAGAATGACCGACCGAACGGCAGGCAGTCCTCGATTTACAACCACAATCGAAGCCCCAAACTTCCGTTGCTAAGCGCGACATTTGTTAAGTCAGCCTTGCTCCGTTTTGTAACCTTTCTTGTCAGCGTTGTTAAGTGAATCACTGCTGTTAAGTGAGTCACACAGTGATTAAGTGAATCCGGCTTGGACTCTTGGACTTGGCTTGTCAGAAGATTACAAAAGGACATAACGTGACCCTCCCCCCCCCCACCCCCAGGACACTGCGACCGTCATAAATACGAGTTGCTTGCCTAGCATCCAGATTTTGATCATGTGATCACAAGGATGCTGCTGCAACGGTCATAAGGGTGAAAAACGGTTGCAGGTCCCTTTTTTTTCAGTGCCATTCTAACTTTGAACTATCACTTAAATTGTTTTTTTTTAAAATTTGATTTATATGCCGCCCTTTAATTTGATTTATATGCCGCCCTTCTCTGGAGACTCAGGGCGGCTTACAGTGCGTTAAGCAAATGAACTGTTTTAAGTCGAGGACGTCTCAAAGGACAGGCTGGTGTTTTAAGGGATAAGGAATGATTTTTTGCACGGCTTAAATAAAGCGGCTAACTTTTTTTTTTCCCCACTCTCTTCCCCCCCCCCCTTTTTTTTTCTTTCTTTTTCCTTCTTTGCAAAATCTCCGTAGAAATTTCAGCTCCCAAGTGGAAAGGAGTCAAAGTTGCAACGATACTCTGGGAAATCGATCGAAGAGCAGGCAGAGATCGGCTCCTGTTCGAACAAAGGTATCGGATCTTTGTGACGCCTGGGAATTATTATTATTATTATTATTACTACTACTACTATTATTATTATTAGTTAATCTTTAGTCAGATTCACAGAATCCACCCCTGGTTATAACGGTTGTAAAAGCAATCCATCGTGCCGCTGATCTGATTTTACGACCTTTTTTGCAGTAGTTGCAAAGTCATTAAGCGAACCAACCACTCACTGTAGGTTGGATTTTACTGAAAACGGGGAGTAAATTTTTGCCCCAATCTGGAACTATATACAGTCGTGGCCAAAATCGTGGAAACCTTTTGGGAAAAGTGTATTTTCTCAAACTAGCCAATCACACCACTTTTTGGGGGGGAGTGGTACCATAAAATTATGTATCAATCGAAAGATAATTTAATCAAGAATGCAATGCAAGAACCTTTATGGAGGATTTGCTATTAGAAGAGCAGTTGCAGTATGAAGAAGGAAAGTGAAAACACGTAGAAAAAACGAGAACTACAAAAAGCATCACCATAGAAAAACAAGATATACAAAAATTGTCACCATAGAAAAAACGAGATATGCAAAAATGATCCTCATGTCAGTTAATTCTTAGTTGGGTAACCTTTAGCATGAATGACGGCCTGACAACGACTTCCCATGGAGTGAACCAAGTCTTTGAGTTCTTCAGCTGTTCTCATGTGAAACCAAGATTGAATGATGGCTTCTATTAACTGGGTTTTGTTGCTGGGTCGCTTCTGACTAACCAATTTCTTTAGTCGGCTCCATCAATTTTCCATTGGGTGAAGGTCTGGGCTATTCCCAGGCCTTTCCAGCAGTGGAATATCATTAATTAATTAATTTAATTATATTTCTATACCGCCCTTCTCCCGAAGGACTCAGGGTGGTGTGCAGCCAAGATAAAAACACAAACATACAAACACTGATAAAATCACAGTTTCAAATTATTATACAATACAATAGAATAAAACCCAAAATTAAAATGATAAATTTAAAATTATCTTGAAACTCCAAAAAAAGTGATGTTATTAGCCATCAAACCTCAAAAATACACTTTTCCCCAAAGGTTTCCACAATTTTGGCAACTACTGTATAATGTAGCCACATGACAGCAGAAGACTAAATCAACGAACACCTGTCTTTAATAATTTGATACTTAATTTTGTGGGAAAGATGATACGAATCAACACTGTGGTCCCCCCCCCCCCGCCCTCCTCCATTGTTCTGAATTTATCTTCCATTTTGCCTCCCAAAGGTGCCTTTTCAAGAGGCAACTGGACATTCTTGTTTTTCCTTAAAGATGTTTCGCTTCTCCTCCAAGGAGCTTCTTCAACTCTGACTGGAGGGTGGGGATTGGAAGGATTGACACTCCTTGCAGACAGCTGGTCCTTTGCATCCTTTTAAGGGGGTCATTGAGGCCACTCGGAGGTCTGTCTGTGTCCTCAGGGTCCCCTGAGTGGTGCAAATGGGGGTGGAGCCAACAGTGAAGGGACACAAGGCAGACAACATCCTGCAGCCAAGAAGGCTCCACCCCCATTTGCACCACTCAGGGGACCCACAGACAAACCTCCAAGTGGCCTCAACGACCCTCAAAAAGGATGCAAATAACCAGCGGTCTGCAAGGAGTAGAAATCCTTCCCTTCCCCACCATCCAAGTCAGAGCTGAAGAAGTTCCTTGGATGAGAAGTGAAACCTCTTCATAAATATCCAGAAAGTCCAGTTGCCTCTTGAAAAAAAGCACTTTTGGACCTGGAGGACGGAGAGTCTCCAGAGACTTCCATTTTGTGGTGCCATCCCTGACTAAAATGTCTCCTCTTGCAGGCCAACCCTTCCACTGGTGCCTCCGTTTCCCTCGTGGGTGTCCTTTCCTCCACCCAGAACAACCGCTGCCTCTCTGCTCCGGACCTGACGGCCGAGAAGCGCTTGGTCTCCCACCAGGCGCCGCCTTCGTTCCCTGTCCTGCCTAGGCAGGAGCGCTCGATCAGCCCCGAGAGCAACGACAGCATCTCCGAGGAGCTGAACCATTTCAAGCCCATCGTCTGCTCGCCCTGCACGCCTCCCAAGCAGCTGCCGGACGGGCGCGTGCTGAGCCCCCTCATCATCAAATCCACCCCCAGGAACCTGACCAGGAGCCTGCAGAAGCCCACCACGTACGAAGCCAGCCCTCGGATCCTGAAGAAGTGGGAACAGATCCTCCAGGAACGTCAGGTCAAAAAGACTCTCTCCAAGGCTACCTTGACCTGCTCGGTTCCCGAGCCGGGCGAAGATTTCCCAGCTCCGAACCTCACCGTCCCCATCAAATGTCCTCTGCAGATACCCAGCGAGGTCTCCTTGCCAGACCCTCTCCCTCTCCCCTCTCTTACAAAGCTGGACAGTTCTGCAAATGGTCGGAGAGACTCGGAGGCTACGGAGCTGACCCCCAGGGTCCTCCCGCCAAGACCCACTGAGAAACCCCCCAATTCCAGGATTTCCGAGCTCCCCGAAGCGAAATTGGCGCCTCGTCTAGCTGGGCCATGCCTTCACTTCGATGCCAAAACAATACCCCGAAAAGTCGTCCGAATGAACTCGGCCCCGGAGAACGGCACTCTTGGGAATACGGCCGAGCGGAAGCCGCGTAAATACTGGGACGAGAGCGAACTGTGCCGTCTCTCCAACGGCATCCGTCTCGAGAGGGGGCTTGGCGAGGAGACCCCCTCTCTGCGGCGCGGACAAAAGCGGCCGTGTAAAACCAAGCACCTGGACCCTTCGGTCAAGCGGCTGAGGCCATCGGCGGGCTGTCGCAAGGGCCCGGCAACGTCCGATCCGCTAAGACGACAGAGGCGACGGCAGCGTGGCAGGACGGAGCAGCGACTGCAACAGGAGGAGGCTGACCGACAGCTGGCTGTGCAACTCCAGCGGCAGTTCGAGAGGGAGATCCGGACAACGGAGAGGCCGAAGGGACGAGCTGATCAGTATTTCTTACGGTCCAAGAACGCCACCGGGGCAAAATAACCCTTCGCCAACTACGCGGCTTTTTCAAGATATCCCCTGTAGATGTCGCTCGTCAGTCTGGTGGAGTTCCGGGGAGCAGCAGTTCTGTCCGGTCGGTACGGGAGCCAGATGGAGGTCACAGTCCAGAGCTTCCTGCCCCCACAAAGCTGACTCGAAGATCATCAATCTCCCTCACAGCGAATCACAGATCTGGGGTGCCGGTCCGGTTGTTGCTGCCTTGGGATCCGAGTTGGTTACGATAACGGGGGTGAACCGATGTCGTGATCGGCGTTTGCAATTTCAGGAGGAGCCCTGTGTGGCTGGAAGGCCCGGTGGCAGAATGGTGGATCTGCAATAAAATATATTTGAGTCTATAAATACAGGCAGTCCTCGACTTACGACAGTTCGTTTAGTGACCGTTTAAAGATACAACATCACTGGAAAAAAAGCGACTTATGGCCGTTTTTCACACTTAACGACCGCTGCAGCATTCCCTCGTGGTCCCATGATCAAAACTCAGGTGCTTGACGACTGACTCGTGTTTATGACGGTCGCCGTGTCCCTGGGGTCACGCGTTCCCCTTTTGCGACCTTGTGACAAACAAAGTCGACGGGGAAGCCGGATTCACTTCACAACCATGTTAACGCTAATGATTCACTTAACAACGGCGAGAAGAAAGGCCGCCAAAGGGAGCAAAATTCACTGAACAACTGTCTCGCTTACCGACATAAAATTTGGGGCTCCATTTTGGATCGTAAGGCGAGAACCACCTGTATTTAAATCGATAATAGATGGTTTAAATCTCCAGAGCAAGGAAAGGGGCACTTAACTTGCTTTGAGTCCAAACTAACCACCATGGGCCAGAGAGGGTCTTTCTCCCCCCACCCCACCCCCTTGGCTCTCCAGCCCCATCGGCCTTGTGGGGTTGCGTTGAAGCAGTATCAAAATGCACACCCTGCTTTGAGGCAGGCAGAGCCCGCAACAAACAACGCACTTAAGCTGTTTCTCACCAGTATGTACAATGAGGCCTCCGCAACCAGGTCAAACGTCCCCGAATAGAAGCCAGTAAGCCAGGATCCCATCTCGGTTTATTTTTGGCACACCCAGATTTATGCACAAACCTCTTTTTTGCAAGATGGGATGGTCGCGGAGTCCTCCCAGCCACTTTCAGTATTCGGGGGTTGCATCTCCCTCCCGAGCCGGTTTGCGGTATCCCCGTTTTCTGGCGTCGGAGAAAAACCTGGTTACGTTTTGTGGCTCGACCAAATCCAAGGATTCCTTTAAAAAAAAAAAAAAAGTTTGGAGGAGTTTTGAGTGGGGGGTTTGTTTCCTAGCTGCTCTTCCAAAAAACGGGGGGATGAAGGGAGCAGGTTTTTTCCAAGCACTTCCAAAGCGGCAAATTTGGCTGACTCGCGTGGTCATTTGACGCCGTTGGCAGCTCAACTTGAGAAAGTAGAAAAAAATAAAGCTTTTTTTCCCTCAAGGAGTTAGAATCACGCGATCTCTGGAACCAGATTGCATTTCAAAACCAACTTCGCCCTGCCTGAGTCTGGGTGTTCCCCTCGACTCCCAGAATTCCCCAGCCAGCATGAATTCTGGGAGTTGAAGTCCACCCAAGCTGGCTGAGGTATTTGGGAGTTGAAGTCCTTCCTCCCTGCTGGCTGGGGCCTGCTGGGAGTTGAAGTCCACACTTAAAACTGGCCAAAATTTTCAACTTTGTGTGGACTTTTGACTCCCACAATGTCCAGCCAGCATGGGTGGACTTCAACTCCTAGAATGCCCCAGCCAGAAAACTGGCTGAGGAATTCTGGGAGTTGAAGTCCACATAAAGTTGAAAACTTCGGCCATCTTAAGTATGGACTTCAACTCCCACACTGCTCCAACCAGCATGAATGGACCAATTCCCAGAATTCCCCAGCCAGCATGAATTCTGGGAGTTGAAGTCCACCCAAGCTGGTGGAGATATTTGGGAGTTGAAGTCCTTCCTCCACGCTGGCTGGGGCATGCTGGGAGTTGAAGTCCACACTTAAAACTGGCCAAAATTTTCAACCTTGTGTGGACTTCAACTCCTAGAATGCCCCAGCTAGCAAACTGTCTGAGGAATTCTGGGAGTTGAAGTCCATATTTCCTTAAACTTTGCTGAGCTGGGAAGTGCAACTTGAGAGACTGGCTGGGCCTATTTCCTAACCTCCCCAATTCAAAAGCATAGTCGGATGAGGATTAAAACTACCTTTCAACGCATCCGTTCTTCGCTTGGCCTGGCCTTTGATTTGGATTAAAAGCCTTAGTTTTGGGGGTCCCCCCCCCTTTTCTGGTTCCATGACTTATTCCAACGGGTAGCTATGCATTGTGCCATTTACCAGGATGGGTGAAAAGCAGGTTTTGGGGGGGGGGGTTGTAGGGAGAGGGATTTGGGCAGGACAGGAGTGGCCACCGATGATCAAAACTGACTGCAAAAGCTTCCGTTTAGCTTTCGGGAGATTTTCCCGCGGGAAACGATGCCTCCCGACGTTTTCTTGGACTTCCACAGCCCGTGTCGGTAAGGAAAGGCACCCCAAAAACGAGATTTTTGTATTGCATCAAATCATCAGTGTTCTTCCTTTTAATTTACCTCGTGGAGTTGCCGTCCGTGGAAGCGAAGGAAGAAAAAGAATAAGCCTTAAAAGACTTGTCAATGAATGGATTTTTATTATTTTTTTGGTGGTGGTGGTGGTGGTGGTGGGGAGACGGATCTAACCTCGGAGCCCTGCAAGCAGAAACTGCCAGGAATGCGCTGAATGTTTTCATTTTCACACCTCCAGCAATTTGCCTTCCTGATGACTTCCAACACCGGTAGTCCTCGGCTTACGACAATTCATTTAGTGACTTTTTAGAGCCACAAGAGTCCTAAAAAAATGACTTAACGACCGATTTTCACTCTTACGATCGTTACAGCATTCCCCATGATCAAAATTTGGACGCTTGGTAACTGACTTGTATTTAAGACAGTTGAAGTGTCCTGGGGGGTCATGTCATCCATCCCTTTTTGTGACTTCTCACGAGCAAAGTTTTGTTCACTTAACAAACGGTAGCCAGACAGGCCATAAAATGGGGCAAAATTCCCTTAAGAAATGTCTCGCTTAGCAACGAAATTTTGCACTCAATTGTGGACATAAGGTGAGGACTACTTGTACGGTCTCTTTCAGAGATGCTCCCCCACCCCCAAATCCAAGTGTTGTTGGTGGGTCGGCATCTATGGAAGCCAAGTATTGTGCTCCGTTGCATATTCACAATAACAACCAAGCTTTCACTCGGTCCTCCAAATCCCTGCCTGCCTTTTTAAATACAGAGTCCTCGACTTAACAACCGTTCATTTAGTGACCGTCCAACGTTACAACGGCACTGGAGAAAAAAAGCAACTTAGGCCATTTTTCACACTACCGTTGCAGCTTTCCCCGCCATTCCGTTATCAAAATTCAGCAACTGGCATGTACTTATGCCTGTTGCGGTGTTCCGGGGTCATGTGACTCCCGCTTGGCGACCTTCTGACATGCCAAGTCAATGAGGGGGAGGCCAGATTCACTTAACAACCTTGTGACTAATTTACCAACTGCAGTGATTCACTTAGCAACGGTGGCCAGAACGGTCGTAAAACAGGGCACTTAACTCCCTTAACTGACGTTTCACTCGGCCACGTAAATTTTGGACCGAGTTGCAAGTCGAGTACTACCGGTGGTGGGAGTCTTGACAGGAGACAAGCTTCATTCCGGCTGCTTAAAAATGCAGGTGTGACATTAAGGATCCACTATGCAAATGAGGAAACACCTTTTGGTAGTCAAGGACGGGGGTTTCGCGCACACCTGTTGATTTTTACCTGGGATCAACTCTGGGATGGTTTCAAAGAAATTGCAAAATTGCATTCGCTCTGCTTCCTTAATCCCATCCCGAGCCGCCTCGGTATGCTTCGAAATCATTTTGTGCTTCGGTGTCTCTCCTCAGCTCGAATCCCCGGAAATCCACCCAGTCCCGAGACTCAAAAGCGTCGCTTTGCGAGTCCCACCTGAATCACTGTGGCTTCATCCGATGTTTTGATAAAAGAAATCTGTTTACTGAGAAAAGAGTTTGCGTCTTTTTCTTCGATAAGATTCATGAGTTTCCCGGAACTTTTATTACAAGTTAATTTGGGGTGTGGGGAGGGAGATTTGGAAAGTGTTGCGAGTTGGAATTAAATGGGATCCTTTCTTTTGGTAGTTGATCATTCCAATTATCATCTTTTAAGGCCCCCATAATCCCTTGCGAGGATGGAGTCTAGGCAATTGAATGGAGCTAGCAGTGTTTACTGGCCAGATGCCCTTCCTGTCACCAGTGCGGAGTTTTGTTCAGGATTTTCATCGTGCCAATATTCCGATTATAATAGGAGGATATGGAGTATATTCTGCTGGAACTACAAGACTGATGATCGCTCCTGTTGTGGATTTTGCTAAGACACCGGTATTCAAGTGTCTGTGTAGTTCCATGTGGGAACAGATTAGCAGTTTAATCAGTTGGTCTAGTGGTGAAGGCACCAGATTAGAAACTGGGAGACAGTGAGTTCTAGTCCCTACACCAGTATGGAAGCCGGCTGGGTGACTTTGGACCAATCACCAGGAGATGGTGAGTTCTAGTCCAGCCTTAGGTATGAAAGCTAGCTGGCTGACTTAGGCCAATCACCAGGAGACAGTGAATTCTAGTTCTACCTTACCCATGAAAGCTGGCTGGGTGACTTTGGACCAATCACTAGGAGACAGTGAGTTCTAGTCCTGCCTTAGGTATGAAAGCTAACTGGCTGACTTAGGCCAATCACCAGGAGACAGTGAGTTCTAATTCTGCCTTACCCATGAAAGCCGGCTGGGTGACTTTGGCCCAATCACCAGGAGACGGTGAGTTCCAGTTCTACCTTAGCCATACCTAACATTCCTTCCTCATTTCCCCCACAACCACCAACCACCCTGTGAGGTGGGCTGGGCTGAGAGGGACTGGCCCAAAGTCACTGGGATAACCGTGTTTTTTTTTTTCTTCTATAAAGCTGATCGGTTTCCTTGTAATTGTCACCAGGATGAAAGTTTAGCCTTCGGTATTTCTTGGCTAACCAAAATTTAATCCATCTTCCATTTCAAGGAAAAAAACCATGGTTATCCCACCAGATCAAAGCCAAGAATAGATATCCCAGTTAAATTCACATACTTCGTGGTAAAGCTGTGTGAATTCACTCTGGTCAGAAACGCCTTGCGGGAAGTACTCCCTGAAGATCCAAGGGAGAGAGCAAAGCCACAATATTTTAAGGATTAAGTCCTTCGTGAGATTAATTTTATTGCGTTAAGAATTTAAGAACATGCCTACAAGAACTGCCAGGAAAATGAAAATTACAGCCGTTGAGACAGAAGAAGAAGTTCTGTGGAAACTTCTGATGGTCTTCCATAAGGAGAGGATCAGTGAAATAAGGAAAAAAAGTGTGTGGAGATTGTTGGTCTTAACAGGAGGACACTAAAACTTGGTGGTCTCTTGTCTACCAGTGACACCTTCCCCAGGAGACCTTCTGGAAGGTCCCGATGGCCGCTGATTAATTCTCAACATGGTCTCCATCAATGGTTTCTTCTCAACACGGGTCAAAGAGAGTCCGTCTTAACAAACCAGAGGCCCATCATTCGTGCAGCTGTTCATTTGACTCTTCCAGATGCATCAGCCTTCCATTTTTGAGTGTTCCCTTCAAGATGGTCCTCAAGGTTTCAAGATGCACCTCAAGTTTTTGAAGCTTGGAGGACCTCAATGAAGCCTTCAAATCTACGGGGTCCCAGAAACAAGGGTGGTATCTCCTCCATGGGGTAGGTAGGACCAAGGGTCATCATCGCTCCATCAACTGCAGCTCCTTTCAGCAAAAGTTCTCCAGTAGGCCATGTCCTACTTGAAGGTCTTCTACTAGAGGTTGGTTATGCTGTCCCAGTAGAGATGGGATCTTTCTTATTGGTTGGTTGGAAGGGAGCCGTTCTTCTCTTGAAGGACCTGAACGGGGGACTCGTCCGTCTTTCTCCTGGCCTTGATCTCAGGAAGACTTCGGAACTTCGGGATGCGGTTGAGGTCAGTTTTGGGAACCTGGTCCTTAGCTTTGGATTCGTTGATCTTGTTACAAACGGCCACCGTGGATTTATAATCTCTCTGAAATTCCTTCAGGAGTTCTAAAGCTTCCCGGTACTCCCGCCAATTCTCCTTTCTCCTCCGCAAGATGCACACTGGGGGGGAAACGGAAGCAAACCATCATCAGCCACCTTCTAACCCAGTTAGATTTGGCAAAATTACCCAGACACCCCATTGCATGCATCGTGTGATGTGGCTATCAAAAGAAGTTAGTTTATTGATTAGCCCGGGGGCAGGAGTGAAATCTAAAATTTGTTACTACCGGTTCTGTGGGCGTGGCTTGGTGAGGGAGGTAATGTGACTGGGTGGGCGTGGCCAACTTTTTTTTTTTTTACTTTTAAAAGCATTTTTTCTACAACCTTAAGAGGTTACAGAAAAAAATGCTTTTAAAAGCCTCTTGACGATCAGGCAACTCAGCTGGGATCGTCAGAGGCTTTTAAAAGCATTTTTTCCTGTAACCTCTAAGATGTTGTAGAAAAAATGCTTTTAGAAGTCTCTGACGATCCCAGCTGAGTTGCCTGATCATCAGAGGCTTTTAAAAGCATTTTTTCCTGTAACCTCTTCAGCCTAAGATGTTGTAGAAAAAATGCTTTTAGAAGTCTCTGACGATCCCAGCTGAGTTGCCTGATCATCAGAGGCTTTTAAAAGCATTTTTTCCTGTAACCTCTAAGATGTTGTAGAAAAAATGCTTTTAGAAGTCTCTGACGATCCCAGCTGAGTTGCCTGATCATCAGAGGCTTTTAAAAGCATTTTTTCCTGTAACCTCTTCAGCCGAAGACGTTGCAGAAAAAATGCTTTTAGAAGTCTCTGACGATCTCAGCTGAGCCGCGCGATCATCAGAGGCTGCTTTTTTTTTTTTACTTTTCAAAGCATTTTTTCGGACGAACAGATTGTAGAAAAAATGCTTTTAAAAGTAAAAAAAAAAACCAGCCTCTGATGATCGTATGGATCAGCTGGGCATGGAGGGGGGAGACGCAGGGATTTTTGCTACCAGTTCTCCGAACCACCCACCACCATCACTACCGGATCGAGCAATCCGGTCCGAACCGAGAGCATTTCACCCCTGCTTGTGGGCCATATCAAAAGCCCAGACTTTCAAGCACAAATTATTACTAAAATCTGATTGAAAAGAAAATACTATTTAAAATGGAATTAGGCTATCGAAAAGAGGCCAGTGAAGTAGCCTGTTTCCTAGTAGTCCTCAACTTATGACTGTTCTTGAGGCTGGAATTATAGTTGTAGGTTATTTTGGTCGTCGTTGGGGGCATCAAGGGACTGGATCCGATTATTTAAAATATATTTTTTGCAGCCGTTGTTAAGCAAATCAGCGGCTATTAAGTGAATCAGTTTTCCCCCCATTGGCATTTTTTTTGCTTAGCAACTGTTCAGATTTATGAGCAGCCAGAAAAAAAAAAGTGACTTGTATTAAGAATAGAGCCGGAAGGGACCTTGGAGGTCTTCTAGTCCAACCCCCTGTACCCTTCCAGGCAATTGGCTGTCCCATCTCTTCTTAAAAGCCTCCAGTGATGGAGCACCCACAATTTCTGGTGGCAAGCAGTTCCACTGGTTAATTGTCCTCACAGTCAGGAAATTCCTCCTTAGTTCTAGGCTGCTTCTCTCCTGGATGAGTTTCCATCCGTTACTTCTTGTCCTGCCTTCGGGGGCTTTGGAGAATAGTTTGACTCCCTCTTCTTTTGGGGCAGCCCCTGAGATACTTGGAAGATACTATCATGTCACCCTTAGTCCAGGAGTGGGGTTGAAAAATTTTAGCAACCGGTTCTCTGCCCGATTGCGGGGTGGGCGTGGCCATGGGGGTGTGGCCTAGTCAGCTTCCTGCACCACAGCGGAGTGTGGGGGTGTTTTCGCCCTCCCCAGGCTCCAGAGGCCTTTTTTGAGCCTCCGGGAGGGCGAAAACAGCCTCCCTGGGCTCTGCAGTCCCTCCGGAGGCTGGAAACGGACCCGTTTCCGGATTTCCAGTAGGCCCGTTTTTTCCCCTCCCAGAGCCTCCACGCGGGCCTTGCACTTACCTGGCATTCAAAACGGGCCGCATGGAGACTCCTGAGAAGGATGGGGTGGGCGGGATCAGCCAGTCCTTGCAAATATCAGTTCAGCGAACGAGATTAAAATTAACATCTGATTTGTCTAATCTAACATTTCTCTTAGATTAGAGAAACCCGGTTCCTGCAGCCATTCTTCCTATGAATTGGCCTCCAGTCCTCTGATTCTCTTTGTGAACAAACCTAGGACAGCGATTGCCTTTCCCTGAATCAGACCTAGAGGAATTCCCATCTTCCAAGTCTCCCTGTTCTGCCCCCAGGTACGGACCCCGAAGAACCGCAGCACACACAAAGTCTGTACAAAACTTAATTTACTAAAATAACTCCGTCTTTTTCAAAACAAAGGCTGTTAATAAACTTTCTTAACAGCCTATAAGAAACTAAAGATAAAGTAATCACAATCTTACGAAGGTTGGCAGAAAGCTCAGAAGTAATTTGCAGGGAATCCAGACGCGAAGGAGAGTGAACTAAAGTTTTTCCCTACAGCTTGCTGCAATTGGTGTTCCTCCTTAAATAGGCTAAAGGAGTGGCCAATTAGCCCCAAGCCTTACTCTCGAGGAGACTGCCTCCTGAGGAGCCACTCCTGCCTTTTGGCAGCTCTGCGCACCTGTGCATCGAGAAGAGGCTCCTCCTCTTCCTCCTCTTCACTTATGGGAGCTTCTGGAGGTTCTGAAGCCCCTGGCTGAATCCCCGCCTCTGGCACTACCTCTTCTCCAGCCTCCTCACTGTCTGACTCAGCTGCCAGCTGCACAGGCTGCTGGCGCAGCACCACACCAGCCTCCTCGCTGTCGGAATCAGCTACTAGCTGCACAGGCCGCTGACGGGCCACAACACTCCCCAAAGCCTTCCTGGGATTGACCCCCGGCCTTGGGGTCCTTCTCAGGTGCCATGGGGCTGCCTCCAAGCCCTTCAGCCCTTACCTAGGGGGATATGGAGAATGTTTTTGGGCTTCCTCAGCTCCAGCAGGATTTCTTCCAGCCGTTCCATTTTGGTCTTCCGAGGCTTTGGCGCAGGGACCCTCAAGACCTGTGAGAAAATATTATTAAATATTTATTTTAAAAAATATATTAAAAGATTAATGACTGTTTTAACGAGAGGAGAGTGAAGCCAAAGAAAGTTGGCTGGATCCAGGATGGGGACCATCCCACCCAAGCCCTCCTCCACCCCTCAAGGATCTCCTGACCTTCTTTTTAGCGGAGACGTAAGGTTTCTGGTAGCAATCCAGCCTGGCTTTCGAGTCGCGGTAGACCAGAGGATAGCGAAGGGCTTTCTCCAAAGCTTGGACGTTCTGTTGTATTCCTGGTTCAAGGCACACATCGAGAAAGGGTTGGATGGAAAGAGGAAAAAAAAAACCCAGATTTCTCCCTTATCATTTAGGAGGAGAGTTCATGAGTTGGTTCTATTCTATTCGAGTCCTGATGACGTCACCTGGTAGGGTGATGAGATGTCTGCCGGGAAACCCCCAAACTCAGAGCGCATCAAGGAACCTCCAGTCCTTCCCGTCCTTCTCCTCTTTCCCTCTGCAAACCCCCGCTCCCTTCTAGCATTGATGATGTTCCCTAGTTGGGTCATGAAACGTCACCAAGCTCAAAGAGCACCAAGGACTCCACAATTCTCCTCCTCTCTGCAAATCCAACTTCCTTCTATTACTGATGATGTTCCCTAGTTGGGTCATGAAATGTCAGCCAGCTCAGGGTTAGGGTTAGGGTTAGGGAGCACCAAGGACCCCCCCAATAACATTCAGCTGCTTGCCTCCACTCCAAAAAGAAGTCCTTCGAAGCCAGCCAATGGGGCACCCCACCCTCAACGAGCGGCAGAGGGATCAACTTACCTTTTGGCTCAACAAAATCCGATCCGGGGTCCCCTCCCAGCAGCTCTTCGTAACCCCTAAACTTCTCCGGCACGTTGAGAGTCACCTTCCCCAGGCTCAAATGGGACCTCCTGGAATCGAGAGATTCCTCCACCTTGCCCCCCCCAAAAGAAGGAAAGCGGGGTTAAAAGAGATCATGACAAACTCCGGTTATTTTCAAACGATGCTTTTGAGGAAGGTAAAAGCCTTGGTTTGGCTTTCAAAGTCAGAATAAGAGAATAATGGAGAATCGGAAGGGACCTCGGAAGTCTTCTAGTCCATCCCCCCTACTCCATCCCCCTATCATCTCAGATAAACAGCTGTCCAATCTCTTCTTGAAAACCTCCGGTAACGGAGGACCCACAATTTCCGGAGGGAAGCCGTCATGCATTTCAGCCATCTTACGTTGCTCTCTGAAGCCTTTCATTCTTAATTCTAATTTATTGTCTTTCGGTTTTCATATTTTTTTCGATATGTTTTTAATTGGGCTGCAAGGCATCCAGAGTCAAGCAATTTAGAGAGCGGGGTTTTGTTGTAGGGGTTAAAGTGCTGGCTTAGAAACCGGGCGTCAATGAGTTCTAGTTCCGCGTTAGGTATGAAAGTTGGCTGGGTGACTTTGGACCAATCACCAAGAGATGGGGAGTCCTAGTCCCACTTTAGGAATGGAAACAAATTGGGTCAATCACCAGGTGTCAGGGAGTTCTAGACCCACCTGAGGTATGAAAGCTGTCTGGTAGACTTTGGGCCAATCGCCAAGAGATGGTGAGTTCTAGTCCTGCCTTAGGCATGAAAGTCAGCTGGGTGACTTTGGCCAATCACCAGGAGATGGTGAGTTCTAGTCCCACTTTAGCTATGAAAATTGGCTGGGTGACTTTGGGCCAATCACTAGGAAACAGTGAGTTCTAGTCCAGCCTTGGACACACAAGCTGTCAGGATGACTTTGGGCCAGTCACTAGGAGACTGGGAGTTCTAGTCCCATTTTAGGCATGCAAGCCATCTGGGTGACTTCAAACCAATCACTGGGAGTTCTAGTCCCACTTTAGGCATTATTCACATAACAGCTGTGGCAGGGAAAGGCGTAAAATGGGGCAAAACTCACTTTGCTTACCAAGGGAGATATTTTGGGCTCGGTTGTCATAAATTGAGAACTACCTGTAATCTGGCATCTGGCCGGCTCACCCACCTGAGTTATGAAGATGGGTTCGGTGACACCTTGACTGCTACTCATGAGCAACTCCTCCTCCGTGAAAGCGTCCTCCTCAGGTTCTGGAGGCAAGGCGTAGTCTTGGATCTGGGCAAACAGTTTGTACACGTCTCCAGAAACGGACCGGGAGGGCGGAACCAACCATCGTGTAGATGTTTGTGTAGACAAATCCGCCAACATCAGGCTCTCCTGGCCATCTTCCATCAGAGGAGAACTTGGAGATCTAGAATATTCCTCTTCCTCTGAAGAACCCAAGAGATTCATGTCTTCTAACGCCAAGGTGGGAAGCGGAGAAGGTTCCTCTTCTCCTGAAGAAACGGTCAACAAATCCACCTCTGGAAGAAGGTCCCCTGATCCCATTAACGGGACGCCTTCTTCTAAATCCTCCCCGCTGGGATAGGAGATGGGCACGGATTCATCCCGATCTTGATCTTCTGCAGAGGATCTCCTTGGTGGGAGATCCTTTTGCACCGAAAGCGATTGGACAGGTAAAAGAGGGACACCCACGTCTTCTCCTCCGAGGCCGTGTTCAGACGATACCAGCGGTTCGGATTCTTTCTGTTCCACCAAAGACGTGGCAATGGGTGCCAACTGAGTCAGCTCTCCACCAGAACCAGTGGAGAGGAGAGTTCTACCTTCTTCTTCTTCTCCTCCTTCTTCTTCTTCTGGTCCAACGATCTGAATAGGTTCTGACCCATCCTGTCCCTCCAAAGGCTCCAAAGGCGAGTTTGGAGGGGCAACAGGTTCCAACCGTATCTCCGGTAGACGTTCTCCAGAAGGTGTCCTCAGGTAAGGTAGGGATTCTGGGAGAGGTGGAGACTCAGACGGAAGGTAGCCTGATGAAGGTGGCTCTCTTGGTGGTGGCAACCCAGGTGGACTTTGCGAAGCCGATTGAGACGGGGAGAGGAGAACTTCGGAAAGACTCTGTCCCAACCAGGCCCGGGATGCAGATACCTTCCCAGCCAGGATCTGATCGATGGAAGACTCGTGCGGGAGATCGCTTCCGTAGGACGTCCCCTCTCGGGAGGACTCGGGCGTAAAGGCTTCGTTGTATGAAGAGGCCAGAGAGATGGAGGCTGACCTGTCCTCCGACCGAAGAGGAGATAGGATGGGCTGATCGAGATCGTAAGGCAGAGAAAAGGATCGGCTGTCTGGAACAGCTGGGGAAGCGAGTCTTTTGTTAGGATCCAGATCTGATCCCGTCCACAGTTGCCAGAACGTGGTCTCCACAGCCATTTCAACCGGCATGGGCCGCTTTCGGAGTTTTGGTAGCCGGGATTTAATCTAAGAGAGACACGGAGAAGATCGTGACCACAGGGGCCTCAGCCTTCTGAAGTTCACGTAGAGGTTCATCTTGAAGCATCTCAGGACTTTAGAAGGGAATCTCTGAAGCTCAGGGTGGAACGGGGGGGGGGGCTCCTTGGGGCTCTCTGGTTTTCTGGCAGACGTTACATGACCCAACTAGGGAACCTCATCAGTGCTGGAAGGAAAGGGGTCTGTGGAGAGGAGGAGGAGGAGGAGGAGTCCTTGGTGGTCTCTGAGCAGATGTTTTAGGGCCCAACTAGTAGACCTAATCAGAGCTAGAAGGGAGCGAGGTTTTGCTCTCTGTTGGCTTGTATATATCCCACTCCCTTCTAGCACTGATGATGTTCCCTAATAGGGTCATAAAATGTCTCTAAGAGTACAACCCAGGTCAGAGAGTACAAAAGGACCCCACAACCCTCTTCCCACACACCCCTCCTTCTAACACTGATGACATTGCCTAGCTGGGTCACGGAAGGTCTGCTTGAAAACAAGCAAACAGAGAGAGCATGAAGGACTCCCCAGGCTTCCTCCTCCTCCTCCTCTTCCTCTCCACATACCCACTCCCTCCCAGCGCTGATGATGTTCCCTCATTGGGTCATAAAATGTCCCTTAAGAATACAACCCAACAATTCTCCTCCTTTCCCCAACCCTCCCTCCCTGTAGCACTGATGACTTTACCTTAGCTGCAGGGGTGAAATGTAAAATGCGTTACTACCGGTTCTGTGGGCGTGGCTTTTGGTGGTGGTGGTGGGGTAATGTGACTGGGTGGGCGTGGCCAACTTTTTAATTTATTTTTTTTTAACTTTTCAAAGTATTTTTTTCTAACGCTTGGAAAAGCCTCTCTGCCGATCAGCTGGGATCGTCAGAGACTTTTCAAAGCATTTTTTTTTTGTAACCACCTCTTCAGCCAAGAGGTTGCAGGAAAACAAAAATGCATTGAAAAGCCTCTGACGATCCCAGCTGGGATCGTCAGAGGCTCTTTTTTTTTTTTTAACTTTTAAAAGCATTTTTTCGTCGGAAGAGGTTGTAGAAAAAAATGGTTTTAAAAGTTAAAAAAAAAACCAGCCTCTGATGATCGCACGGCTCAGCTCGGCATAGTTGGTTGTGTGTGTGTGTGTGTGTGTGTGTGTGTGTGCAGGGATTTTTGCTACCGGTTCTCTGAACCACCCGCCGCCATGGCTACCGGATCGCGCGATCCGGTCCGAACCAGGAGCATTTCACCCCTGCTTAGTTGGATCATGAAACATTTGCATGAAAACAAGCAAACTCAAGAGACCACGAAGGATTCCACAGTCATTCTCCTCCTCTTCCTCCCCCAGCCCACAAACCTTTCTCTCTTACCTATTTATTTATTTATTTATTTATTGAATTTCTATACCGTCCTTCTCCCAAAGGACTCAGGGCGGTGAAGAGATTAAGATTTCATATACATATAATGTTTTTTGTTGTTTTTGTTTTTATTTTTTTATAAACAGTAAATAATAAATTGAGTCAACTTGGTGTAACTACTAAGACCTTGGCATAGAATTTAGATGTTTATGCTAGCCCTGCTTGCTGAAATATTAACGAAATAGCACTCTTAAATTGTCCAAGAACAGCTGCAGGCATAGTGCAAAGAGAAAGAGAATGCTTTCCTTCCTACAGTAATATTTTTATACATTGACTCTCTGCTTAATTGACACGTGCCAAACTCTTTAGAGCAGTGTTTCTCAACCTTGGAAGCTTGAAGATGGGTGGACTTCAACTCCCAGAATGCCCCAGCCAGCAACTTTGTATAAAAAAGAACACTGCTTGGGGGGGGGGGGGCTGAAAGCCCTACTAAGCAGGTATATACAAAAGTATGAAGGCTGTTGCTTAACACATTGTAAGCTGCCCTGAGTCTCCGGAGAAGGGCGTCATATAAAGCGAACCAATAAATAAATAAATAAATAAACTCCCAGAATTCCCCAGCCAACCAGACCATTCTTGCAGAGGTCTTCAAACTTGGCAGCTTTAAGACTTGTGGACTTCAACTCCCAGAATTCCCCAGCTGGGGAATTCTGGGAGTTGAAGTCCACAAGTCTTAAAGCTGCCAAGTTTGAAGTCCTCTGCTTTAAGCCATCTCTCCCCAGCCCTTCCCGATTCCTCCCCCTGCACCAAAATCGGAGAAGGTCGACTCCTCCCCAGAATTCCCGTTTAAGGAAGCGGGTTTTTTTTTTTTTATCACCTATTTTCTCAAAGTTTGTACCTCCCGGCTGGCTTTGATGGGTATAAAAACACGCGGCTTCTCCAGCTTGGAAACTTTCTTCCTAACCAGCTTAATTCCCAGTTTGTTTTGGAGGAAACTGGTGAGCAGAGGTGGGTCACCTTGGGGAAGAGGGAAGGAGAGAGGTTGTGTTTTTATACAGCTGGCAAGAATAAAAAAATATTTTCTTCGTTTGCAGGGAGTCCTCGACTTACGACCGGACGCAAAACCACCATTCCAAGTTACAACAGGCCCCCCCTCCCCCAAAAGGGTATTTATGATCTCGAGTCCAAGTTCTGACAGCTGTCCTTCATCCTTACTGTTAGGGAATGGCTATTGCCTAACTGGTTGGGTTGGCAATATATATAAACCATCAATGCATGTTTGCAGTCAAAATGTAATGTATAGCTTTAAGACTGTAATGCTATATTGCATCATACTGTATTCTGATTGGCTAGCTCTCCAGCCAATGTACTTAAGAGGAAGCTTGAATCATTGCTTATTTTTCTTATTACATTATTATTGCTACCTCTGCCCCTCTCTGTCTGTTCTCTCTGCATGATCACTGCTTGATCATTGCAACTTGTTGTTTTCTACTGTTTTACAGTTTTAAAGAACTGTTTTATTGCATATGACTACAACAACGGGTAAGAAGACTTTGTTCTTGGAATATCCCTGGATTGACAATTTAACTATCTTTTATCTGTATATGACCTGGATTGTTTATTGGATTTTGCTTTGCTTTTTCCTAAAAGTAAAAGAATATCACAACTCGGTGTGTTTGTGTATTGACAGTGCTTATCCACGATCACCCTCAGTCGTTTCCCATGTGCACAACCTTGCTACTCAAGGGTTACTCTGCGCATACTCCTTAACACTTACTGTCCTGCGTTCACGAGGTTGCATTTTGTAAGCCCGGCAAACCAACAGCCACCCAAAAAAAATGTCGATAATGGGATGACTCGCTTAATGACTAACACGACTTACAGTTGTTAATTCGGGGCTCAACTGTGGTCATAAGTCAAGGAATACTTGTATTTGCTTTGCTGTGGCCCGTCGGACGGCGGCCCCTCCGGCAGCCAAATCAGAGGAGGAGGAGGAGGGGATGTGGGAGTCAGGCTCAGCATCCAGGCAACCTGGGAGCTCCGGGGGGAAGAGGGAATGAAGCTGGCAGAGAGGGAAACAGAGGCAGAGCCTGGGCTGTCCGTCAGTCCTCAGATGGAGAGTCAACAGCCCCCAGATCTGGAGGTCGCTGATGGGGAAGAGGAGGAACAGCTGGGTCCAGTGCCGGACGTGCGGAAGCACAGAAGGCAGAGGAGAGGAGAGCAGTGGAAATGTATGGGCCAGTCCTAAGAGCCACCACTGCTAGTGAAGCCCCACCCTAGCTCTGGGGATTAAAAGCAGGGGGCAGAGATGAATAAGTGTGGCAGACAACTATTCATCTTCCGGATTGAGAGACTTGTTAGCCTGCGGTGAGAGAGAAACTTTTTGCCGGGGCTGCTGGCGCTCCTAGATAAAGGAATGATTGATTTAAATACAGAGAGTTTGTTGTGTTTGGAGAGTTGGGTCAGAATCTGCTTTTACAGAATCTGTAGACTCTTAAAGGGATCATTCCAGGCCCATAAGGGGAAGGAGCGACAGAATCTAGGGGTGGAATCAAAAGAGGACTAAGCCTAGAATCCCTACGTAGTCACAAACGATCCAACCTTCCTTGAATCCCATGGATTTTTATCCAATTCCTAGCAGGCGCTGACTTTTAGTCGCGAAGATATCGCCGCAGAAGCTTTTTAGCAATAAAGCAGTTTAATTGGACCTTCGTTTGTGTGTGGACCCGGCACAGGTGCCAGGGAGAGCGGCAGATAGTTCTCGACTTACAACAATTCCTTGAGTGACCCTTCGAAAGGACAAGGGCACTGGGAAAGAAAAGTGTCAGGGCTATTTTTTACGCTTAATGACCGTCGTAGCCTGCGATCAAAATCAAAATCATCAAACTTGCGACGGTCGCCGTGTCCCGGGGGTCATGTGATTCCCCTTTTTGTGACCTTCTGACAAGCAGAGTCAACGGGGAACCCAGATTCACTTAATGTCCGTGGGACTTAACAACCTTGGCAAGCAAGATTGTGAAAAGGGGCAAAACTCAACAATTTCCTCACTCAGCAACGGACGTTTTGGGCTCAGTTGAGGACGTCATAAGTTGAGGACTACCTGTACAGCGACGGACGTCCTTTCCCCAAGATGGAAAGGAACAGATTTTAAGAAGCACCCTCTAAACGTCTCCTATCTCTTTGCTGCATTTCAGGGGTCAAAAGGCCAAGAGGGACGGTCCCTCTTCCGCGCCAGGGAAGGCCCCACCCGTGGCCCCCAGGTAGGCAGTACCGCTTCTGGATGTGGTGAACGGGTTGCCGTAGAAGGTCAGCTCCGTCAGGGAGGGGAAGAGAGCCACGGCCAGCAAGTCTTCTTCATTCTCGATCTGCCAATCAAAAGACGGAGAGGCTGTTCAGGCGGAGGGTGCCCTTGCACTGATGATGTTAGCTAGTTGGGTCATGAAACGTTTGCAAGAGAATCACCAGGCTCCAAGAGCACTACTACTATTTCTGCTTCTGCTTCTCCTCCTCCTCCTCCTCCTCCTCCTCCTCCTCCTCCTCCTCCTCCTCCTTCTCCTTCTTCTCCTCCTCCTCCTCCTCTTCTTCTCCTCCTCCTCCTCCTCCTCCTCCTTCTCCTCCTCCTCCTCCTCCTTCTCCTCCTCTTCTTCTCCTCCTCCTCCTCCTCCTCCTCCTTCTTCTCCTCCTTCTCCTTCTCCTCCTCCTCCTCCTTCTCCTCCTCCTCCTCCTTCTCCTCCTCCTCTTTCTCCTCCTCCTCCTCCTGCTCCTCCTCCTTCTCCTTCTCCTCCTCCTCCTCCTCCTCCTCCTCCTCCTCCTCCCCCTCCCTCCCTGTTCACCTGGTTGTTGGCAAGACTGAGAAATCTCAGCTCCGGTAAGGGAAGGAGGAACTCCGTGCTGAGGTTGGGAAAGGGAATCTTCAAATCCTCCAGAGGTGAAGGAGGCCTTTCCTGAAAGAAAGACAAAAACTGTTACCTACAGATACCTGGGACTCCCAAAACCCCAAGATCCTTTTCCTAGGATTTCCAAGGGAGAATCACAGAGTCGGAAAGGACCCTGTACCAGGGGTGAAATGCTCCGGGTTCGGACCGGATCACCTGATCCGGTAGCGATGGCGGTAGGTGGTTCGGAGAACTGGTAGCAAAAATCCCTGCCCCCCCCCCATTGCCCAGCTGAGCCGCGCCATCATCAGAGGCTTTTTTAATATATTTTTAAAAGCATTTTTTCTACAACCTCTTCGGCCAAAAAAAATGCTTTTAAAAGTAAAAAAAAAGCCTCTGAGGATCGCGCGGCTCAGCTGGGATCATCAGAGGCTTTTTAAAAAAAGAAAAAAGCCTCTGCCGATCAGGCAAGTCAGCTGGGATCATCAGAGGCTTTTAAAAGCATTTTTTTTACAACCTCTTCGGCCAAAAAAAAAATGCTTTTAAAAGTAAAAAAAAAAGCCTCTGAGGATCGCATGGCTCAGCTGGGATCGTCAGCGGCTTTTAAAAGCATTTTTTCTACAATCCTTTCAGGCGAAGAGGTTGTAGAAAAAATGGTTTTAAAAGAGGGGGGGAGTTGGCCATGCCCACTCAGTCATATTACCCCACCCCACCCCTCCAAGCCAGACCCATAGAACCAATAGTAAAACAAATTTTATATTTCACCACAGCCCCGTACGATTCCAGACCAATGGCTTTTCTTAAAAACCTTCTTAAGAACCTTAAAAAGCACCCACAATTCTGGGATGTAGGCTCCTCCATACATCTGTCGGTGTGTCAATCATCTATCGATCATGCCTGTCTGTCTCTCTATCTATCCTATGTATAACATAGACTCTAAGGCAGAGGACTTCAAACTTGGCAGCTTTAAGACTTGGGGACTTCAACTCCCAGAATTCTCCAGCCAGGTATTGCTTTCTGTTAGATCGTTTGTCTGGGGTTAATCCCTGCTTATCTCGGTTCATAGGCTGCAGGGCAAGTTACTGTATAGATCAGAGGTCTTCAAACTTGGCAGTTTTAA
The DNA here is from genome assembly GCA_038048745.1 of Coluber constrictor foxii. Lineage (NCBI taxonomy): Eukaryota > Metazoa > Chordata > Lepidosauria > Squamata > Colubridae > Coluber > Coluber constrictor. Next base: position 2,699,736 of record CM075962.1, on the reverse strand, counting down.
GACTTGTGGACTTCAACTCCCAGAATTCTCCAGCCAGCTGGCTGGAGAATTCTGGGAGTTGAAGTCCACAAGTCTTAAAGCTGCCAAGTTTTAAGACCTCTGCTCTAAGGGCTGGTAGGAACCTTGGAGGTCTTCTAGTCCAACCCCTTGCTCAACCGGAGACACTATGCCATACCAGACAAATGGTTGTCCAACCTCCATTACAAATAGTCCTCAATTTACAACACTTCATTTAGTGACCCTAACGGCACAGGAAAAAAAAGTGACTTTATGACCGTTTTTCACACTTAACGACCGTTGCCGCCGCCCCACGGTCACGTGATCAAAATCCAGACGCTTGGCCACGGACTCCTATTTATGACAGTCGCCCAGGTCACGTGATTTCCCCTTTTGCGACCATCCGACGAGCCAAGTCGATGGGGGGAAGCCGGATTCACTTAACAACCGCGGGACTCGCTTAACAACTCCATCGATTGGCTTAACAAAAGTGGTGGGAAAAAGTCGTAAAACGGGGCCAAACGCACTTAACGCATTTCTCACTTAGCGACGTAACTACTTTGGGGCTGAAATGTGGTCATAAATTGAGGACTAGCTGTATTAGAGGACCCTCAATTTCGGGAGGCAAGCCTGATTAATTGTTCTCACTGTCAGGGAGTTTCTCATTAATTAATTAACATTAGGTAATTAATTAACATTCATTGACCCTCGATTATAGTGCCCTGCTCCGCAATTGAAATTTTAGCATCCGTTTTCCTCGCCTGCAGCAATTCTTTGGAAACAGGAACTGTTCCTATTTTGTTTCAACCACCCAAAAAGACTCGGATGTTTTCGGCAAAATCGGCCACCTTGCCAAATTCCTGTTGTGAGTCAAGAAAAGTCCAGAGAAGAATCTGAAGCCAAGGAAACCTTACCTGATCCCTTTCTTCTGGAGGTCTGGCCTGAAAGACCACCTCTGTTGAAAAACACAAATAACGTCAGGGGGCTTGAAAGGGGAGGGAGGGAAGCAGTCACCCCCTAAGATGCCAACAAGGCTAAACCCGTTTTGGATCTTGGCCGAGAGGACTTCTGGGAAGGTCTGCAACCTCCAGCCCTTCCCTGGGGGCTCTGCTTTGTTTACCGTATTTGATGTACAAGATGGTCCACAAAAACTCTTGAGAAGATCATACAACATATCAAGGAAAATCCTGGGATTAGGATTCCTTCTCCCCTTGTTACCCTCTGTAGCACATCTTTCTCTCGCTCGTCTATCTGTTTGTCTCTGTCTGTCTGTCTATCTATTATCCATCTATCAATCAATCAATCTATCTATCTATCTATCTATCTATCTATCTATCTATCTATCTATCTATCCATCCATCCATCCATCCATCCATCCATCCATCCATCCATCCATCCATCCATCCATCCATCCATCATCTATGTCTGTCTGTCTGCATCATGTCTGTCTATCTATCTATCTATCTATCTATCTATCTATCTATCTATCTATCTATCTATCATCTATCTATCTATCTATCTATCTATCTATCTATCTATCTATCTATCTATCTATCCATCCATCCATCCATCCATCTATCATCCATCCATCCATCCATCCATCTATCTATCATCCATCCATCCATCCATCCATCAATCCATCCATCCATCCATCATCTCTTCTCCTCTATCATCCATCCAAACTATTTTTTTAAAAAAATATGGAATGCTTCACGAATTTGTGTGTCATCCTTGCGCAGGGGCCATGCTAATCTTCTCTGTATCGTTCCAATTTTAGTATATGTGCTGCCGAAGCGAGCACATCCATCCAAACTATTATTTATCATTTATCTCATCTGTCCGTCCATCCATCCATCCATCATCTGCCTGTCTGTCTGCCTGCCTGCCTATCATCCATCTATCATCTATCTATCTATCATCTATGCATCCATCCATCTATTCATCTGTCTGTCTGCCTATCATCTCTCTATCCTATCTATCTGTCTGTCTGTATCAACTATCTATCATCTATTTATCTATCCATCCATCCATCTATCCATCATCTATCTGTCTGTCTATCTGTCTATTCTATCATCTATCTATCTATCTATCTATCTATCATCTATCTCCTTCTATCCATCCATCCATCCATCCATCATCTATATCTATTCTCCTCTCTCTATCATCCCTCCATCCATCCAAAGTATTATTTATCATTTCTCATCTGTCCATCCATCATCTATCATCTATATCTATTCTCCTCTCTCTATCATCCATCCATCCATCCATCCATCCATCCAGAGAACAGAGAGCTCAGAGAGCCCAAAGACCTCGCAATTCTCCTCCTCCTCTTCCACTTCACAATCCCTTCCAGCACTGATGATATTTTCTAGCTTGGTAACAAAATGCCTGTGAGAAAACCACCCACCTCAGAGAGCACCACAGACTCCAGTGAAGGCACAGGATCCAACCTGGCTAAAGTGAAGACCTTACAGAAATCTAAAAGTGGAATGTGTGATAAAACAGGCAGCTGGAAAGGACCCTTTGGGGAGCAAATGATCAATAAGATAAATAAAATCGGACATGTTTACTAAAACCAAGTATCTCCTTAACAACTGGGTGGATAAAACGTTTCTTCACCGCCTTGAGAGGGGAAGGAAGGAAGGAAGGAAGGAAGGGGAGAAATGCATTCCACCCTGAGTAAATAAAGTATTACTTTTACAACTGACAAGAGGCCCCACCTGTCTTGTCTGGATCCTGGGTGTTTTGGGTTATAATGTAACTGTACTGCTGGTTTAGCCTCGGGGACCGATCCTGGGGGGACTTTCGGGGAGAGTTTTTCCGGCAACGTAAACCTGCCCGGATGCCCGACTTTGCCGATAAAGGATGGATGGAGAAGTGATCGTGGCCCAAGTAATGGAGATACGGGACTTCTTTAATCCCATTTTTGTCCAAGTTCAGCTCCTTTAGCCTAAGGAAAGAAAAATATCAGTTCTCAGTTTCCTGTGGCACAGCAAATTTGGGAGGCAAACCCGCGTCCCCGTTAGTGCCATCTCTCACCTCTTACAGAAAGCTCGAAAATTATCTGGAAGTCATCCCATTGGGGGCACCAACAGGTGAAAGTCTCTAGTAGAGATTCTCACTCATCCAGGGCACAGTTATCCCAAAGGTGCTTTTTTTCAGGAGGCAACTGAACTTTCTTGCTTTTTTCTTTTGAAGACATGTTGCTTCTCATCCAAGAAGCTTCTTCGGTTCTGACTTGGATGGTGGGGAAGGGAAGGATTGATACTCCTTGCAGACAGAGCTGGTCATTTGCATCCTTTTAGAGTGTCGTTGAGGCCACCTGGAAGTTTACCTGTGTCCTCAGGGTCACCTGAGTGGTGGAAATGGTTCCTGTAGTCTGCAATTTTTTTCTGGAAATCCGTTCCTACTTCCACACCCTTCGAAGGGTGTTCCCACCATCCTGCTAGAGCTCAAGAAGCTTCTTGAATGAGAAGTGAAACATCTTCAAAGAAAGAAAAAAACAGAAAGTCCTGAAAAAGCACCTTTGGGACAACCATGACCTGGAGGACTGAGAATCTCTACAGACCTTGAGCTCTACAATTTGAGATGAAGACCCTTGGAATGGTGTGGGAGTAGGAAGGGATTTCCAGAGGGAAAATAGCAGACTACAGGAATCATTGGCACCACTCAGGTGAGACCCTGAGGACGCAGGTAAACCTCCAAGGATGCAAAGGACCAGCTGTCTGCAAGGAATAGAAATCCTTCTATTTCCCATAATCCAGTCAGAGCTGAAGAAGCTTCTTGGAGGGGAAGAGAAACGTCTTCAAAGGGAAAAAACAAGAAAGTCCAGTGTGTTAGGATGTAGTTTGAGCCTATTGTGTGTGTGGGTGGATCTGCTACCATCGTGGTTTGTGAACCAGAATGGGCTTGTTATTCTACCAACTACTGTTTGTGTGGTAAGAAGCTTTTTGTGATTTAACTGGCAAAGACTTGGACTGTTTAGAAGACTACGAGATTGTTTATTTTCCACTATAAAGAAACCTTTTGATAAACCAGTTTGCACGTATCTCTTATTTCATTGCTCTCAGCAACATTTCTCTGTGCACTATACTCTGCTGGTTGCTAACACAACAACAATATCCTTAACACAGTGGCCTCCTGAAAAGAAAAAGCACCTTGGGACACCAGCATGTGACTGACTTTGTCAATTCCAACCGGCCAATTTGCAAGGCTCAAAGACTGTCAATTTTAACGCTGACTTCCATTTGGGAAGGTTTTGTCTGTAGGTGTGGCAACAATGAAGGTTGGAGGTATCATCACAGGTTTGAGGTCTTAGAGAGCTTCTCTTGCTTGGAAGAGAAAACTCTAAGGAATGTTGGCCTGTAGCCAGCACGAACACCAAGCAACTTGGTCAAAACTGAATTTAACAGAATAACAGAGTTATAAAGGACCTTGGAGGTCTTCTGGACCAATGGTTGTCCAATCCCTTCTTAAAAGCCTCCAGTGATGGAGCAACTGCCACAACTTCTGGTGGCCAGCTGTTCCCCTGGTTAATTGTCCTCACTGTCAGGAAGCTTCTCCTTAATTCCAGGTTGCTTCTCTCCTTGATGAGTTTCCACCCGTTGCTTCTTCTCCTGCCTTCTGGTGCTTTGGAGAATAGTTGGACCCCCTCCTCTTCTTTGGGACAGCCCCTCAAACAATGGAAGGCTGCTCTCATGCCACCCCCTAGTCCTTCTCTTTGATAGAGCAGACATCCCTAGTTCCCTCAATCGGAATAAAGAATATCAGAGTTGGAAGGGATCTTGGAGGTCTTCTAGTCCAACCCCCTGCCTAAGCAGGAGACCCTATCCCACCCCAGAGAAATGATTGTCCAGTCTCTTCTTGAAAATCTCCAGGGATGGAGCACCCACCACTTCTGGTGGCAGGTTGTTCCACGGGTTAATTCTTCTCCCTGTCAGGAAATTCCTCCTAGGTTGCTTCTCTCCTTGATGATATTCCGTTCAAAAAGCTATTGGTGAGGGTTCTTTAAGAGGCTACAAACCAATGAAGTCTCGCCTACCTTCGAAGATTGGCCAAACTGAGAAAGACGCTGGCGTCGGAGAGATGATTGTCATCTAGAAGCAAGACCTCCAATGCTGGGAACCTCGGGGAGTTCCAGCTGTTGACAGAAAGCAAAAATGTCTACTGGCAACTTTAATCCCTATTTTTGCTGTTTCTCCTGCCTGCCTTTCTTCCCTCGTCCTCTCCCACCTTCTGTTTCTTGGGGAACGGAGAGCAAAGTCCTAGTTTCATCTCCGGAGGAAAATCCACTCAAGTCCAAACAGGAATTCTGGGTTACGTGGAAAACTCTCCTACTTCTCTTCGCTGTCTCCGGAGAAATTAACCTTGGTGGTCTCTGAGCTGGCTGGTTTTCTTGTTTCCTGACCCAACTAGGTAACAAGGGAGGGGGGGGGGAGGTTGCAGAGAAGTGGAAGAGGAAGAGGAGGAGGGGGGGGACTGTGGACTCTTTGGTGCTCTCTGAGCGTCCTTGTTTTCTTGCAAACATTTCATTACCCAACTAGGTAACGTCATC